>CM024612.1:11928364-12396436 GCA_014182575.1 Eucalyptus decipiens | reverse complement strand
GATGAGTCTCGATTGGATTCATTTTGTACGAGTCTTGAAATTTGACATTCATTGACTCCTCCACAAATTCGACTCTTGTTATAGACTCTCGAGGGCTTTGCTTGATGAAGAATATCCAAGGAAGATGCCTTCATCTGATCTTTTCTTCAAACTTACTAACACCTCTTTGCATTTTTCAATATAAAGCATTTGCAATCGAATACATGAAAGTATGAAACAATAGGCTTTTACCTTTGAATAATTCATGGGGTTTTCTTTAGAATAGGTCTTAAAAAGACTCTATTAATGATATAGCAAGCTGTTGAAATGCCTGCAAATTTCAAAAAATCGAGAAGAAATTTTGCTTTCAATTAAAAGAGTTCTTGCCATTTCTGAAGAGATCTATTCTTCCTTTCCACAACTCCATTTTGCCGAGGAGTATATGGAGAAGAGAACATATGCTTAAAGCGATTCATCATAGAATTTTGTAAAATCTTGATTTTCAAATTCACCACCATGATCTCGTTCTTTATGCTTGAAATAACATATCCCTTTTCATTTTGAACCTTTTTAGCAAATTTTTCAAAATATGAAAAGGTTTCGGATTTACTTGCTAGAAAAAATACCCATGTAAAGCGAGAGTAATCATCCACGATTACTAAGCAATATTTACCTCCAATACTCCGGGTTCCGTTGGTCCGAAGAGATCCATATGTAGTAACCGCAACATATGATTAGTTGAGACATGATTTATAGACTTTATATGAATTTCTTACCGCTTTCCCTGCATCACATGGAGTACATTCATTTCCGCCCTTTTAATAGGGCAATTTGGGTAGACTACGAACAAGCCGCTTTGATGATTTTGGCTAATTGCTTCATATTGATATGCCCAAGCTTTCTCGTGCTGACTTGCTTCGTCTTGTATTGAAATCAAGCATTGCGATTCTTCTCTCGTTTCACATCCAGAGATAGATATTTCCATGCTTCTACCCAAGAAAGACTCGAGTAGAGTCTTTACCGGTTCCGGGAACATATTCCTTCTTGAAAGAAAAGACCTTTAAACCAAGATCACATAGTTGACTCGATGCCGAGAATATTGTGAATTGAGTCATTCCACTAGAGAAACATTACTTATTGTGAGATTTCCAATTCCACAGCCCAAAACCCACAATTCTTCCTTTGTTATTTCCTCCAAATGAGACTTTTCCACCATTTACTTGAACAAGCTTTATAAAGCATTTTGAGTCTCCCTGGCCATGTCTTAAACATCCACTGCCTAGATACCACTTTACCTTTCTCTCTTGATAGATACCGCATTCAAAGAAATATCTCAAGCTTTGGTACCCACATTTTCTTTGGGTCCTTTTTGTGTTAGTAAGATAAATAAAGATTAGCCCAAGTTTTCTTAAATGTGTTTCCAAACCATAGGACATTCTTTTTCAAAATGATCTCGGACTTGCACTTAGAACACCCGAGAGCATCTCGACTCCATAGGCTTTACAAAAACCTTTTTTGAAATGATTTTTATAAGCTTCTTTGAAGGTCTTTGCTTAATTCTTTCTTTTACTTTAGGAAAATCAATTAAGGGAATAGTTTTTCCGTCATACCTAAACCGACTTATTGAAATAAGGTCTCTGACCAAAGAATTTTTCAAGTTTCTCGACTTCTATTGAAAATTTCTTGAAATATTCGATGAGTCAATTTTTAAACGAGAATTTTCTTTCAAAAGATTTTCTTCATTTTCTTTAAGAGTAGAAACATTCATGTCTAAACATTTAACTTTTTCTTTCAAAATATTTTCCCCGCTGTTTTAAAACTGAATTTTCCTTTTAAGTTCGTAATCCTTTTAAGAGAAGTCTTAAGACTTAAACATAGCTCATCAATATACTTAGAAACCTTGACAGGAATTTTGAAATTACTTACTTCAAATTCGCCGCCCGAGTCCCGATTCAAAGTTTGAGTCTCGAGTCCGATTGCGCCATCGACACAAGTTGGCATATTCATCATCACTTTCTTCACACTCTATATCACCTGTGTTTCAGCTTTGAGAGCCTTTCGAGACTTTTTCAGCCTTTCCTTTCTTCTTCTTTAAAAGAGGACAGCTTGGTCTCGATGTGTCCCTTTTCTTACATTCAAAGCAAACTACATCTTTGTTTGCTTCATCATCATCAATAGTCTTGGTCTCGTTGTCTTTGAAAGCCTTTGTCTCTAGAGTTGAATCTTCTTCCTTTTCTATTCAACTTTCAATCTTTCTTATCATTAGGGCAAGCTCCTCATCGTTCATATCGTCTTCAGAATCAGAATATAATCATCATTTGATTTTAATGCAATAGATTTCTTACCTTTTGATCTTCGTCTCGTTTATTCGTTCCACTTCATAAGACCGAAGAGTTCTAACCAGCCTCATCGGCGCATAGTGCATGATTCTTTGTGTCTCTCTTTATTGAGGTCTTTATGTGATTCCAATCCTTGGAGAGTCCACGCAGCTTGTTAACCTTCATGGAATCAGAAATTGGTTGACCTGATTTTGAAGACCATTCACAATTTCTCAAAACGACCGAACATGTCTCTGTATTGATTCTCCGTATCTCATTTTGAAGGCTTCATATTGGACTCGAGAAGAATATTGATTCTAGTCTCTTTCACTCGATCGCTCCTTCATAGGTAATATGTAACCTATCCTGCATTCTTTTGTTGTATCACAAGAAGATATTCTATTATATTCAGTAGGTAATAAAGCACAATATAAAGAATATATTGCTTTTGCATCAAGAGTTTGTCTCTTGATTATTTCTTCTTGAGACATTCCGCTAGCTTCCACAGCTTCTTTTCCTCTTTCGAGACAAATGGAACTTTAGGAATGATTCCTTTTTCTACAACGTCCCATTCCAGAGAGGATCCTTGATCGAGAAAAGCTTTCATCTTGTTCTTCCGCATGTTGTAATCCTTTCCATCAAAGTAGGGTGGTTTGGTATTGCTTTGCCCTTCCACCACTTTCGGTGCTAACATACTAGCCATTGATCTTTTACTCAAGTAAAACACTTCAAATAAAGTGAGTACAATGTGCTCGATACCAATTGATATAGCTAGAACGAGTACCTAGAGGGGGGTGAATAGGTATAAAACGATTTTTCACTTAAATCACACAATACTAGACAATTGATAGATATAAACAACAATCGAAAGACTGAGAGAAGGGAAAAGAGAATTGAACACAATGATTATAGTGGTTCAGCTTTTTTGTTTAAGCCTACGTCCACTCTTCGCACCGATGACCTATTGGCTGGATTCCACTATGAACAAAGAAGTGTTACAACGTTGTTCTTCCTTGATTCAAAGGGTGTAGATGATCGACCACACTTGCTCAAGATATCACTAAGTATAAACACTCTTTTGTATACAATTTTGCTCGAATGAATCGATCAATATCAAGGAACTTGCACTCAAATTCGTCTATCGAGCATGCACTAAAATAACTTGAACGACTTCCTTTTATACTCCTTCATGCCATCATACCCGTTGGCACTTACCAAAGGAATTCCTCCAATCTACCCGTTGACGGAATCAATTAAGGAGATCTTTCGAGCTATTAAAGGAACTTGACGATAGCCCAATCAACTCTGTTCGCCCATACAACCAGGATCTTGGTTTCCAAGAATAGAACTTTCCAAGATTACTTCGTCAATCATCGGATCTTGAATAGAAAGAATCCGTTAGCTTAACCCAGCCAAGATATCTTCTCCAGAGAATAGAATCAACTCCTTAACCAAACACATAGATTCTGGATAGCCTTTCGACACTGGATTAGAAAACTGTCAATGAGAATATCTTTAAGTCTTGAGTCTTGGGTCTTGAGCCTTGAGTCTTGAGCCTTGAGTCTTGAGTCTTGATGTCCGACTGTCTTCAGACTCTAAACCGAAAGTCTGTAATGGTCCAAACTAGACTGATAGAAACGTTTTGTCAGCTTCAAAATATTCTGGCAAGATTTCTCCAACACTCCCCACACACCGCCGCCTGAGCCGTTACACTCTCCACCCCTTAAGAGCACAACATCCTTCGTGGCCCCATACGTGTTTTTCTAGGATAGTATGGGCTATTTTGAAAAGAACAAAATCGAGAAGACTTAATGCCCAAAGCGGACAATATATGTACAGTGGAGACCCGGTAGAGTTACAAGTGGTATTAAAGCCGACTCCATGCTGCGTATGGGGCCACAAGAAGGGCATTGTGCCATAAGAGGTGGAGAATGTGATGACCCATAACAAAAAGGGCAATAGCAAGGGCGTTGTGCCATAAGACGTAGAGAATGTGACGACTCAAGGTCAGGGCAATACGGAAGGACGAACTAAGATCACATCAGCAGTACATACGTGAGGCCAAATACGTGTCTCCTCTCTTACATCGCTTACTCCTCTCTTACATCGCTTAGGGGGGAAGTCAATCACCTTGGTAGTATTAGCCCATTATGGTACATTGCCCTCGTCGTGGCCCCACACATTGTGGGAGTTGACTCTGATACCACATTGTGGCCCCACACGTCCACCCCTTATGGCACATCGTCCTCGTTGTGGCCCCACACATTGTAGGAGTTGACTCCAATACCACCTGTAAGAACCCGAGTCTCTACTGTATATATATTGTTCGCTTTGAACATTAAGTTCTCACGGTTTTGTTCTTCTCAAGACAGCCTATACTAGTCCAAGAAAACACACATATATAGTTTAGAAGAATCCAAGCCTTATAAATTAGCCTATGACTCATTCCCAAGAGATGTGGGACATGAGACATGTACTTAGCCTCGCCCGCGTATCATTGAGGCGATCTTAGTCTGTGCCTCCGTATTGCCCTGGGTCTAGGTCATCACATTCTTGACCTCTTATGGTACATTGCCCTCACTATGGCCCACGCTGCGGGGAGCCTGGCACGTCTACCACTAATAAGAACCCGAGTCTTCACTGTATATATATTGTCTACTTTGCAATGACTCCTCCCTGTTAAGTAGGCCGGCCAAACAATTTTACTCGAGCAGCCACAATCACCATTTGCAACTCGGAATGTGGACACATCACAAGGCCGTCCCTGCGTTCACATGATCGAAATCATGTTCAGACAAAAGAAGAAAAAAAGTCTCTTCGGCCTTGGTAAGATGCAGACGGTAGGAGAAGTACAATCTCCACATGTGAGCACTCCATGCCGAGTGATGTCAACTGTTGGCTGGGTCCGCTTCATGTGGGGCCCAGCTAACAATAAAACAAAAGAAACATTAGAAAAAAAAAAAAAAAAGAGGAGGAAGAAAAGTCAAAAGCTAAAAGAAAAAAAAGGGGTTGTTGCTTCGTGCGTGTGCGTGCCCGAGAAGGTGGACAGAGAAGAGTAAGCCCAAGAAGAGGGAGAAAAAATAGAGAAAAGGCATGAGAAAGGGTCGTCTCATGAGAGCACGCGTAGAAGAAAAGAGAAAGAGAGCCCATTCAAAGATCAAATGTTGATGGAATCCGCTCAAGTTTGAGTATGTTGTTCGTGAAATTGAGGACTACAAGTTGATAGGTTTGAATTCTCTAATTGCGGTTAGAGTTTTCTTACTTCAAATTTATTGATTCACCTTTGTATGCTAGACAAATGCGATTGTAATGTTTATGTTGAGCCTCTAGTATGTGAATAGATAAACTTATTTTCTGTATCCTACTATTTTAGTGATTAGCGGGAGTTTTTGAGTGGTCTGTGATTTTTACGACATTGAATTTTCACGTTAAATCCTTAGTAGTGCTGTTGGCTTCATTCTCATATCAAATTGGCATTATATTTGCATATTCCAACGATATATATATGGCTAGTTGTTGATGGAGCTAAGTTGATTTCAGTCAATTTAGTTTTGGGTGAGAAATTGACCCTGAATTGGGTTTAGTTCGTGGTAAATTATTGTCCCCCGATTCTCCCAAACAGTCCACATATGTATATCTTCTTGAAATAATAGCCTTAACATAGATGAAGAATGCTGCTTGGGAGTTGACTCAGAGCGATCCCTGAGCTGTCATTCCTTCACGGAACAGACCTGGAACGGAGGGGATCAAAGCAGGTCCAGGTTCCGAACAGCTGGAGCTACCGCGATAGGCTCGGCTTCAACATAGAAATCCTTCTAAGTCTTCAGCCAAAAAGGAGAGGAAAGAAGAAGAAGCGTCCACGACAGTGAACTGCTTTCATCTCACCTGCGGGTTCTACGGACCAAACGCTTTGACAGGTGACTCCACCATGGAAGTAAACGATGAGTTGACTTGGGTCTTTACCTTTCGAGGATCTGCATTGCCATGCTGGATTATGCTCGTGACAGATGAATTGCCCTGCCATCGTCTGCTTCGTGGAAGAAAATTGTACCCATCATCCATTAGCAGACAAAGCAGACGATCCGGGCCCTTATAGGCGTCGTCATGGACATATCATAGTTCCATTTAGGATAATTTCAGGCCTATAATCACGACCAATCCCCTCCCAGATGTCAGCATTCCGCGCCCTGAGCAACGGGATCTAATTCAGTGCGGCGTTGGCAATTTGGTATATGATACTGGTAAGTGTCAAATAACTCCGATAAACCAGAAATGACCGGTAAGTTTGCTCCGCCTGATCAAGCGTTTGTAACTTATTGACAGGTTTTTGACAAGTACCAAGACCTATATATGCTTTAAAAAATTGTCAACTGACTTTAATAGTCTATTGATATTTATTTTTACAACTTATCAATGCCGTGATAGTTACTAATTTTTCAAAGCAATTTCCGGCCTTGATTTGATTATTGTATCAACGTTTATGCTGTGACAGTTACAAATTTTTCAAAGCAATTGCGGGCCTTGATTCGATTATTGTATCAACATTTTGATATGGTAAGATACCAATTAATATTAGTCACACGCCAACTCTTTTTTTTTTTCATCTTGCTAGGTTTGGAAAAGTATCGCCAATTCGTTATACATCCCAGGGTCACCGATTGATTTCACAATCCAACAACATCTGTTATGACATTTGGTAGAATCTAACAACATCTATTATTGCAACTTCCGGACACTTTTGGAGTTTCCGGCTTTTATTGGAATTTATTCAACATTAATTAGATTGAGATATCAACTAATTTTAGTTGCTCACCAATGATTTCAATGACGTTCGATCGCTGATTTTAGAAGAAAAACTTTGTAGAACAACACCTAGCTCCACATGGCGGGAAAAAGAGTATAAAGTAACATTGCAAATTCAATAATCACCAACACAAAAAACAGTCATCTTTCTGGGGAGTTTCACTTGAGCAATCCTTCATAAGAACAGCTTCCGCTGATCGTGGTCTCTCAAGTCGAGTCTCGACAACTTCAATTGGCTTTTGCATTCATCTCTTCGCTCGGACTCCAGCTTCTTCCATTCTCCAGGTTTTATCTGTCTCTGCTTGTTTCTGAATCTAGCCATTCCTCGTTCATCAATTGTTGTATGTATTTCACCGTTTCTTAGCACCAGATGTGTAAACTGCCATTTCCTTTGGTTATCTTCCGTAACGTTAAATGCGGGTCGATTTTTGCTGATTTGACCGTTTTCTACCCTTAGAAAGTGGCCTAACCCAATCCAATTGCTTGAGAGTTGGAGTTTTTAGAGTCTCTTTCATCTTTTGTTTTGTACTTTGTTCTTTTCTACTTTTCTTGGCTCATACATCTTTGCAAATTGATGGTTCATGTCATAACATAGCATCATGAAGTTCCCAAAGAAGGAATGTGACATCCTGGATTTTCAATCCTGTTTTCAATTGAATAAATTGGGCATTTCATCGTCGTGCCTATAGAGCTGTTCTCAGAGCTGATCACTCTCGAGATAACTAGGCTATTCAGGGAAGCTATTAAGAAATTTTAAGGCAATAGACTTGAGAATTCGACCAAGAATCGACTTCTCGACCATGCTCATCTTTAGAGGCCATTATGGCACAATATAAAATCGATTTGAAATCGTAGATAGGTCTGTTCAATTGAGATGTGTGGCCAATCGTGGGTGACACCACTAAATTGGAAAGTTCTCGTCGACCAGCCCTAAACTAATTCTTCGTCGTTTTGGTACCCTGTGTCCGTATTTAAATTCTTGAGATTTTCATGATAATCGAGAGTTGCCAATGTCTCGAGTGGGTTCATCGTGGCTCGAAGAAAATCGACCACGAGTCATTTGCAATAAAAATCTCTGAAGACTACCCAGTAGTCTAGATTATGCTAAAAATGCGCCGAATGGAAATTAACTGCAAATTCGAGTTCGATTTCAGAAATTGAAGATTCTGTCATGTCACAATAAATTCTAAGAATATCGACTCATCTTTCGAGGAATTTTTGGTGAGTTCGGGATTTTTACAGAAAATCGTTGCGGACGATTCGAAAAACGAACGAAAATTCGGATTTGCCAAATGGAAGAGATTTTTGGCATTTGGTATGAGTGAATGGGTGAATGGAAGTTGCTTGGGCTTTTTCTGAATTCAAATTGGATCTCAACCGGATTTGTTTGTTCAGAAAATTGGATTCCGAAAAGAAAATGAATTAAAATTCGGAGTTGAAGGAAACTGCCGTTGTTGTTGCCCAAAACTTGTTGTTTGAGGGAAATTTTGTGCAAGAAAGCAAGTGGAAATCAAGCACTTTAGCATGGAGATTTTTTGGGACCAAATTGACTAAACAAGAGCAAGTGGGACCAAGAATGTCGGTTATAGGATTTTCCTTTTAATTTCCTTTTCTTTTTATTCTTTTCCCCCGGCCGTGAACGTTTCCTTTTCCTTTCCCTTTTCTTTTCTCTCTCTCTCTCTCGCGAGCGAAGGCCCCACCGACATCCCCTTTTTCCCTTCTCTTTGCCGTGTCCAAGTTCTCTTTCCCTGACTTCTCCCCTACGTTGCCGACATCCCCTTCCCCTTTTTCTTTTGTTCTTTCTTTCGGACCGCCCCCAACTCCTTTCCGGCTTCTTCATTTCCTTCGCCCCCACCTTCGACGACGCCCATCTCCTCGTCTCTCTCCGTGGCCGGCTCCGCAATTTTGTCGCGCCGAATGGGCGTTTCGCTTGGAGGCAAAGAAGCTGTTTGTGTTACCCTCACCGAATCGTGCCGCTGAAATCAGCCCAATAACCAAGGAAATCCAGCAGCTCGTGAGGCTTTGCAGGGCCCAGTTTCGGGCTCGATTTGTGCCCCATTGGTGTCGCCGCTTGAGAAGAATCGAGCCTCATTAAGTCCCGTCAATTGATCCAGCAAACGGATCGTTAATCCCCGTGAGTTTTGCTCACTAATCCTTGCTTAGTTTGCTAATGATGCTTAAGGTTTGATTATTGTTAATTAAGTAGGATTAGTTGGTTAGATTAGAATAGATTAGTGATTATTAGTTAATTGCAATGTATGTTAGGTGATTAGACATAGTCATTAGGGAGTAGAAATGCTATAGTATTTATTGAATGTCTCTCGGGATTTTTCCCGACCCATCTCGAGCTTCAATTAGGCATTACAGGCCTAAAATTGGATTTATTAGTATTTATTATTTAATTATTGTAATTAATTAATTAATTAATTTTCGGAGATTAGGCGAGGATAGTCGATGATTGGAATTTTAAACTGATCATTGTGGTGCAATTCGTTTATTTATTTGAGCATTGGTTTGTGCTGAATTGATTTAATTCTGTTTTTAGGATTTTATTCCTAAATTAATCAATTTTGGTAATTGATTGGAAATTTAACCGAGCGTCGGTTTACAACGCCAAAAATATTTTGGTGGACCATATAAAATGGTGGAAATTGTGGAAGTGTAATTATGGTATTTTGGCTAAGGTCGACCGTGTACCCACACACGGCTATTCTTATCGGATATGATAAAAATGATGAAAATTGTATACTATCTTGGCTTGGGGCCCTAATCTATTAGCTTTGGATGAGCAATTTATTATTAGTTTTGGGCGAGCATATAAATAGTATACCATAGTATCGGCTTTGGGTGAGCACATATTATCAGTTTTGGGCGAGCATATATATACATATATATAATGGCCTGGGGGCCCTAATCATTCAGCTTTAGGTGAGCTATACTATCTATTTTCAGCTTTAGATGAGCAGTCCTAAACTAAGGTCGGACTTTATAGATAGTATTGAATGTATCGACCAAGGGAAGGTCATGATGACATGTAATTGACCAAGTCGATTGATCAATGATTTGATCTGGTGCTGTGAATTGATGTGTTTCATGTACGTCTGATATATACTGACTTGCAGGAGGGAACTGAGGCTATGGTAAGTCCTCCGAGTCGTGTTGTGCTTAGGCAGCCCTAAGGTGTATTGGCTTCCTAATCGAGTCTTAAGGAGTAGAACTTGCTGAGACGTAGTCTCATTCCGCTGTGGGACAACATTTCAAGTCTCTGGATGGCGTAATCCCAAAGAGGAGCACTGGAGGAGGACTCGCAGGATGATACGTAGTAGATCCCGATGAGGATTGAGACTCCACTTTTTGTCTCGATGACTTTTGCTGTTAAACCCGTTTGAGTAGAAACCAACCTTTTAGCATGGCTCATATGTATATATATGACTGAGTTGTTATATATTTATATAAGTGTGTTGGTTTTCAAGTTCAAGCTTTTAGTCCTACTCGTCTATCCCATTACTTTATTGTCTGGGGATTATTATTATATGCTTCCGCATGCATATTAAAATGAAAAGGTCTGCGATGCGTCCTGGGATGTCGCTATTAATCGACCAAGGTGACGGATGGGTGCGTGCCCGATGATCGAGGTGTGACAAGGAATTAGTCGAGATTAAACTTCTAACCTCGCTAAATCGTACATTTCATTTTCCAGGATGTTTGAAACTCTCTTCTTGCTCTCTTTCATTTTTTTTTTTTTTTTTTTTTTTTGTAATGTATGGACAAAGGGCATTTACTTGTACTCATTCATCTCTCACCAAATGGAAGTACGAGATTGGACACAGAGCTCTATATAACCGCATAAAACCTCCTTATCTTTGTTGAATCATCAACACAACCCCGATTTATTTCTGAGGACTCCTATAAGGACAAGGTGCATTCATTTCTCGTCTTTGCAAAATTTGTCCAAGACGACATGGCATCTTTCCCAAGGCCAGAAAACAAACATAGTCAATATAAATATGATGTTTTCCCAAGTTTCCGAGGTGAAGATATGCGCAAAAACTTTGTTGACCATCTACACAATCATCTACGGCGAAGAGGAATTGTGGCCTTTCGAGACGATCACCACCAAGATCTTCAGAGGGGAAAATGTATTAAAGCAGAAATATTGAGGGCAATAGAGCAATCAAGACTTGTACTTGTGATATTCTCTAAAAACTACGCTTCTTCAACTTGGTGCCTGGAAGAAGTTGCTAAGGCTGTGGAGTGCAAGGATATCGATGAAGGATCAGTGATACCGATCTTCTACAAGGTCGACCCATCTGACCTACGAAAACTGAGGGGAAACTTTGGGATAGGCTTTGCTAAAACTGAGGAAGCTTATTCGGGCGACAAGAGAGATATAAAGAGGTGGAAGGATGCAATCAGTAAAGTAGCTGGTCTCACCGGAATTGAATTGAAAGATGGGTAGGCCTCTCTTCCACTAACTTGGAATGATTTGTTTTCCTTAATTTTGGCATGCCACTCATGTCATGACTGTCATACTATGCATTATGTTAGTTCATCTAAAGTAGAATACACTCTAGAACTAAAAAGTCTCAATGCTTGCTGGGGAACTAATCACCTGCATTTCTTCGTTGCAGATATGAGACCGAGTTTATTCAGCAAATCATTGGAGAAGTCGAAAATAAACAGGGTCCACAGCTGTCTTACGTTGTAGGCGATCTTGTGGGAATGCATTCCCGTGTTGCAAATGTAGTTGAATCTTTATGCTTGGACGAGAGTGATGTACGTAGTATTGGCATATGTGGTATGGGTGGCATAGGCAAAACAACTATTGCACGAGCAGTTCATGACAAAATCCATGGCCAATTTAACGATGGATGTTGTTTTCTTGCCAATGTTAGAGAAATTTCTAAAAAGAATGGTTTGGTGTATCTACAAAACCAGTTTCTCAGCGATATTCTCCAAGACGACAATTTGAGAATTAGGGATGATCATAGAGTTGCGAACATGATAAAAGAACGACTACAACATAAAAAGGTTCTCATTGTACTTGATGACGTGGATGAAAAGGAGCAGTTGGAAAAATTAGCGGGAGGTTTTGATTGGTTTGGACATGGAAGTAGGATCATTATAACAACTAGAGATGAACATTTGCTTCTTCAATATGGAGTAAATTCCATATATAAGGTGGAGGAACTATCCTTTAGTGAGGCTCTTCGGCTATTTTGTTTGAAAGCTTTTAGAAGTAACCATCCTCCAGCAGAGTTTGATGAGCTCATGGAGCAGGTTATTGGATACGCTAGTGGCCTTCCTCTAGCCCTTGATGTCTTGGGTTCATTTTTGGCTTGTAGGAGCTTGATGCAATGGAAGAGTGCACTGGCCAGACTCAAAGAATGTCCAGAAGGGAAAATTTTTGACCGGCTTAGGTTAAGTTATGATGGACTACAACAGAGAGAAAGAGATTTTCCTAGATATTGCATGTTTTTTTCAAGGGAAAGGAGAAACCTTAATTACGTCGGCGTAAGTTTGGACAATTGTGGGTTCTATGCGGATATTGGAATCGCAGTGCTTGTTGATAAATCTCTTATCCAAATCGTGAGCAACAAACTGCGTGGATGCATGATTTGCTACAAGAGATGGCTTGGGAAATCGTTATCGAGAGTCTCCTAAAGAGCCGGAGAGCGAAGTCGAGTCTGGCTTTTTGAGGATGTATTCCATATTTTGTCAAAAAACTCAGTGAGTATCTGCAAAATTAATTTGCAAGCATGCTTATTTGATATAGGAAAGAAAAACTTGCTAGTCATGTATTGACACTATGTGATTTGTTTATCAGGGAACGGGAAAAGTCAAAGCCATAGCCTTGCAATCTGAGGACCATAGAACAAGTCGCTTTGAATGGAGAGTCATTCACAAACATGACTAACTTAAGATTGCTTGATGTTCGTGCCATATACCTCTCTTTCCGGGGTTTAAGCACCTTTCAAATGAACTACGCCTACTAAGATGGGACAACTATAGTCTTAAATCATTTCCACCAAGTTTTTGTCCTAAGAATCTTATTGAACTCCATATGCGTGATAGCCTCCTTTGCAGCATCCGGAGAGGGGAAAAGGTTGAATTAGTACTCATGCATGTGTATGCTTCATCAGACACTTTATTATGTTCAACAAGCTAATAAAATTGTTCAACCAAATTTTTCTAGATGCAGGTCTTCGAGAAGTTGAAAGTTATCAACCTCAATGGTTCCAAATTATTCGTGGAGACTCCAAACTTCATATATGTCCCAAATCTAGAGCGGCTAATTCTCAAAGGTTGCAAAGCATTATCTCAAGTTCATTCTTCAATTGGAAATCTAGAAAGACTCAGTCTACTTGACTTGGGTGATTGTGAAAATCTCACGAGACTTCCAGATAGTGTAGGTAATCTAAAATCTCTTAGAGTTCTTAGTCTGCATGGATGTTCAAATCTTGAAGAACTACCTGAGAGCATCGGGGGCTTAGAGTGCTTAGAGGAGCTTGATATTAGTGAATCTGCCGTAACACACCTCCCATCCAGCTTGACATTCTTACAAAATCTGAAAAAATTACGCTTTCAAGTTAGTAAAAGGAGGCCACAAAATTTTTGGAGGACACTGATGTGTACGTTGAGAAGAGCTCGAACTTTAGACGTCACGATTGCCTTCATTTTCGTGGTTGTCCTCTTGACAGTTGGATCCGAGTGGCTGCAATCTCCTAGAAGGAGAAATTCCTAATGATATTGACTCGCTACCCTCCTTGAGGTCTTTAGACCTGGCCAAAAATAGTTTTACCACAATAACTACACGCATCGAACATATCTCCGGCCTAGAATTTCTCATGTTAAATCATTGCAGAAATCTTGAAGTGTTACCAAGACTTCCCGAAAAGCATAATTGTTGTGGCGGCCGAGAAATGCCTTAGATTGGAAAGGATATCAAACCCATTCATTATATGCACGATGCGACTTAGGTTTTTGCTTCCTTAATTGCTCTAGCTTGCTTCCGCAAGATCTTGATTTAACTTTGCAAAATGTACTCCTTGTCATTGCTTCACATCGTTTGTTGTTCCACGAGAATGATTCCGGGAAATTATGTGGTGTCTCCATGTTTGCAATGTGAAATACCCGAGTGGTTTAGCTTCCAAGTAGTTGGACCTTGTTGAGCATAGAAATGCCCCCTAATTGGCATGACAATAGCTGGAGAGGATTTGCCATATGCGCATCTTTTAAACGAATCAATTGCAGCTCCTCTCAAGACTTGAAAAATGACCACTTCATTTTCTGTGGGTTCTATGCTAATGGAAATCAGCTAGGTTCCTTATTTAAGTTTCCCATCAGATTTGTCGATTCAAGTTGCCTTTGGCTAGGTTATGTGTCGGGTACTCAATTTCCACGTGGTACAAATTGGGAGACAATGTCAAACCACTTTGTCATATCATTTTCGATCACCAACCCTAGGTTAAAGGTCGAAAAGTGTGGTGTTCATCTGGTTTACGAAAGCAGCATCCAAGAAAGTTTGATGATATTTTAGTCAGAGTGGTCTAGTTCATTGCCTGTGGATTGGGACAGAATCTACCATGAGTTTCAACCCAAAGGAGGTCAATAGTGTCTTCAAACATTCCATTGATCCGGACTCGTACAAAGTGAATGAAGGTGTAATGAGCTGTGGGGTCCTTGAGGTTGAGTACTCCCCGTTCATTGGAAGTCGTTTACTCGTGGAGCATCTATATTTGCTTTGGCATCCTTCAAGACTTCGATTAGGGTCTGCTCAAGATTTCAATATGAGGTAATCACTACTAGATTTGATCAATTGCCAGGGCTTGGGTTAGACCTTTTGAAATCCAAATAGACTAAGAAAACTCATGTTAATCCTAACCTAAAAATCTAGAATATCGCCACCAGCACCAACATCTCCAAAATAATCAGGGGAATAAGTTTTGCTGGCTTTTTGTGTTTCGCTTTCTAACCATAACAAAATCTTTCTTATAGATTCTGGAAGAACGGTCAAATGTGGTTAGCATTCGTTAATGTCAGGAAGAAACTTCGACATGCACCGTAAGTGGATTCCTTGTTTTCGAGAAACTTATGTCATACTTTTATACTATTACGTATATTTCAATCAAATGCTAATTTCACTTTTTTAACTTTTTAGACCAACTCATGATTTTCAATTTTCTTATTGACTATATTTTACTTTGACTATTTTCTCTGAAATTACAGTTCGAATACAAATTGTAATGTATTGCTAATCTACAATTAGAGTTTTAGGCCTTACTTTCCTACGAACTTTTTATTTACCTTTTTTTTTCCTTTGCATACCCCACAAGGGAGATTTTTTTTTTTTTGTCAAAATCATGGGAGATTAATCTGTCTATAAAATCATCTCTTTCCAGATTTGCTCCAAGATATGATTACAAGAGCACACTGGATGTCGCCAAGCAACCGTCATCTTGAACCTGGCAGCTACTATTTGTTTATGTCCAGATCTTTTGAAAACTGATATTAATTTGAAAATGAGTGCCATTGCTGAGAATGTCTTGAGTTTGAGCGAGGTGAGGACACCTGGAGTGCCATAACTTGGCACGCCGGGACACTTAAGTGCCATCATCGGAGTAAAATGGGACACTTAAGTGCCAATCCGGCGAAAAACCGGCCAAAATGCAGACGTGGCATTTTCCGGCAACAAGCTTAACTGATGTGGCAATTTTTTTTTTAAAAAAAAGCTGACGTGGAGGAGGAAAACGACGTCGCCCCATCCACCGGCATTTGGCCAAACTAAACGACGTCGTTTTCGTTAGTGTTAAACGACGCGTTCGTTTATTTGGAATTTAACATTTTGTCGGGCTCACACTAGGTCCGACGTCCTCTCCATCCATCCATCGCCGTTTCACAGCTCGCCGTTCGCAGATGATCGCCGCCGTCGCGATCGCCTTTGTCGATCGTCCGTCCGTCGCCGCAGCGCCGTCGAGCGCCGTCATCGTCGCCGTCGCGATTTGCTCAGGTTTTTCTCTTCTTCCTCTCCCCGTGGTGAAATTAGGCTCCGACTCGTTTATTAGGGCTCGGACTTCAAATTTGGGGGTCGGGCTGAAAGGTCAAAGCTTGATGTGAGATTTATGGCTGAGATGTAGTGCTACAATCCTATTGGGGGTTCCGAATTGATCGCTTTAGAGCGGCATTGAAATATAGGCTCCTGGGTAGGGCTCGAGGGGGAAATTAGGGCTCGGGCAGTAGGGCTCAACGTCGCCTCATCCACCGTGGGATGTGTGATTCATTCAGGTGTTAAAATGTGATGTGCGAAAGTAATTTGTAGTGGTCGAATGTGAAATGTGCGATGATTGGTGATTGTTAGGGTTCGTAGTATTGACTTTGCACATGTGAGAATCAAGGTTGTGGGGATGGGGACTTCTGAATATTTGTTTAATAAATTGCATTGTTGAGGACCCATGCCGAGGAATCTCTCCATATTTTAAAGAAATGCGACGGCATAATCAAAGTAGTTGTCGGTCCCATCTTAATTTTTATTTGTCCTTGTCCCGAGGCTCAAGTTGTTTTCAAGCCGCAAATGCCGACGACCGCATCTTCCCTCTCTCTTCTTCTTTTCTTTTCTTTTCTTTTCTTTAATAAAGAGTGTGGGGACCTCCACTTGCAATTGTCTCGTTTTGTGAATGTGGTCCCAAAAGTTAATTGTATATTTGTCCTCTTTTGCTGCAAATGGCGATAAAGACTATGTTGCCGTCATCGCTTACTACGGTAGAGATTTTAGGATTGGGGGAGGATGAGTGGGAGTATGAGGGGGAATGAGGGTACTATCTTTTGTAGATATAAAGAAGGCATCTTATATTGGATTTGTTAGGGATATAGTGACATTTTTGCCTTGTAGAGTACAAAAGTTATCAGACCGTGTTCCCTGGAAAGGCTTGAGAGATGGTTTGAGAGTTTTGGAAGATGATAATGGTTTTAGGATGTCTTATATCATTATCTTCATGGCGAAGAGGCGAAAGTGCTTGTTGAAAACAATAGTGAGGACGAACATGATGACAGAGATACCACCGAAGTAGGAGAAGGAGGAGATGAAGTAGGTCATGATGGACAGGATGGGGAGGAGAGGGGCGCAGATGCCGTTCTCACCGGCAGCTGACAAGGACATGGTGATGTCACCATCACCGAATTAGATTGGGAAGTAGCTGGAATCCAAGATTGACGGGTGATGATGACGATGACGATGAAGGGTTGGTCGCTGAAGCTGAAAATTTGTTAATCTTGGGTGACGCCGACGATGAGGAGCTTACATGCCAAGGAAAAACAAAGGGACTTTTTGTCGATAGATTTGCAACTTTGCATGTAGTGTTCATCCAAACAAAGACGAAGGCCCTGCGTATGTTGGTGTTGCTGGCTGTGTCCGGAGACAAATTATGAAGAAAGCATCGACACCGCAACTTCCTCAGACGAAGTTGAAGAAGATCAACGAGCCGTGTAGAAGGAAAAGTAAGTTTCCTTCCTATGATCCATCTGTTGCATCTCCTACTTTGTCAAAGAGGTATGAAATTCCATGATGCGATACAATTTAGGAAGCTATACCGAAGAACTCCATTGCTGCACAAAGAAATATTGATTTCATTAGAAATACCAATAAATTTGTAAGAGCTAGGTGTTCGCAGCAAAACTGTCCATGGAAGATTTTACTGTGCGTTTGTTAAGAAGAGTGGGTCTTTTCAGATTAGAGCCTACCAAGAGGAACACACTTGTTCCATTAATTTTCAAAACAAAAGGGTAACAAGTTCATGGTTGTCGAAGCACTTCTTCGATCTGATCAAGGTGATGCCCAACTTGAAACTTGCTAACTTTAGGATGCTGGTGAAGGAGCGTGTAGGCATCAATGTATCTAGGAATCAGTGCAAAAGAGCAAAGCAAAAGGTGATAAAATGTACTTATTGGTCAAAAGATGCTAAGGAATATGGGCATGTGTGTGGGAGTATGCTTGGGAGTGTAGGCTGCAAAACCCTACAAGTAGAGTGTATGTAGAGGTGATTGAGAGATCGCTCCTGATCATGGGACCAAGTTCGATAAGTTCTATGTGTGCTTTGATGCATGCATGCACGAGGATTTTTAGCTGGTTGTAGACGGATTATAGGATTGGACGGCCGTTTTTGAAGGGCTTGTGCAAGGGAGAATTGTTGCAGCGATTGGAAGAGATGCGAATAACCAAATGTTCCCACTAGTCAGTTGGGCTATTGTAAAGATTGAGAACAAGGACAATTGGTCCCGGTTCTTGAAAATCTTATGGCTGACTCGAGATAACAAACGGGAAGGGTGGGCATCTTCACGAGTGACCAACAAGGTAATGCTTGCTTTTTGAAAAAGTTTAGTCAATAGTTTGCTTTGCTTTGTAATATGAACATGTAATTTGCTCTAGTATTTTTACTTTGAATTATCATAGGATTGGTTCCGCAAAGAGTAGCCGAGTTGTTGCCCCATGCCGAATATCGAATGTATGCGCGCACATATACGGAAATTGGGCAAAGAACTATAAAGGGGATAAGCAGCAATTGCAATTTTGGCAATTAGCAAAGAGTGCAAACATGGCTGACTTTAGAATAGCCAAAGAAGGACTGCCTTCGCTGATAAAGGAAGGTCAGGCTACCCTATTTCAACTAGAACCGAAGCATCAAAAGTGTGGCATTCTTCAAAGGAGGAGTTCAAGTGCGATAACGTCGACAACAACATTTGTGAAGTATTTAATTCAAGATAATAGATGATGCAAACCGCTCATCTCAATGCTTGAAGATATACGAGCAAGGGATGACTCCTACCAAACAAAGAGATGAGGTCACAAAGTGGACAAGACAATATGGTCCTAGGATTGTGAAGAAATTGGATGAGAACTTGGCTCGCTAGTACGCATTGTCATCCCATTTGAATGGAGATGATGGATATGAGATAATGAAGGGTGCGTATAAGTATGTTGTCAATCTAGAAGTAGGAAGTGTTCATGTAGAGCATGGCAAGTAAAGTGGAATTCCATGTGCACATGCCATATGTGACATCCAATGAAGGGCGACAATACGTATGATTACATCGATGATTGGTACCATAAATCAAAATATCTTGCTTCCTATCGCTCATGATGCACCAATTAGAAGTAGCAAGTTTGGGAGCCCACGGATCATGAAGCATCTCAACCTTGCCATCAAGAAGACAATTGGAAGGACAAAACGAAGACGAAGAATGGCGGAGGGAGAGGTCTCTGGTCACAAAGAATGAGCAGTGTGGTGTAAAGATCACGTGCTCTCGCCTTGCACAGCCAATGTGCCACAATATTAAAGGTTGTCAATTGAGGAAGCAACAACGGTTGAGGCAAGGTGAAGGGCCTAGTGAAGAGTCACTTGGAGAAATGCACACAAATAGGCTGTGAGTCGACTGTTCTTCTACCAACAAGTAGAACCCCTAAGTCATGAAATTTATTTTATGTTTATGTTGCTTTCTTTGTCGTTTATCATAAAAATGTACATAATATCCTATTTGGCCTTGTATGTAATGTGTTTGTTAGGTCACAAGAAGAACTCGTAAGTCATGAAACCGAACAGCCCGTTCAAGAAGGCAAGGTAGAACACAAACAGTGAAGGATTGGCCTAAGAAGATCACGGCCACCAAGGATTGACCTGGGCAAAGATCGTGGCCAGTCAAGGATTAGCCTAAGCAAAGATCACGGCCGGCAAATGACTGTTTCTTCAAAGAACGCAAAGAAATACTCAAAGGCTAAATTCAACCAATTTGTATTCGCTTTTATTATTATATGTCTCGATATTATATTTATGGTATCTTGGCCTCTTTTCTCAGTTCAAGAAAGCAAGTTGGAACTAACCGCCAATCAAGGGCTACACAGAGCCACCTCAAGGATCATCACAGAGCCACCAGTAAGAATCACCGCAAGGGCACCACAAGTACCACACCAAGCACCACCAAGGCCCAACAAAGGAGGTGCTCACCTGTTGAAGGGCTACAGAAGGACAACTAGAACAAGGCCGTGAAGGGGCAGTGTACATGCCACTATCTAGAAGACGCTCAAAGACAATTGGTCGAAGAAGCCTACCGTAGTTAAAGGCCCAAGAAAGCAGGAAAAAGCCGGGCAACAAATCACAAGTTCCTCGAAAGTGACGCCCTATTCAAACAAGAGGGGCACTTGGGAAGAGGTTCAAACAATGGCTATGGCCTTATACGATGAGCTGCATCGGAACAAACATTCTCAATGTAAGTTTTATTGGCCGCATTTAATTTAATTTATGCCGTAGATTTTTGCTAACAATTTATTGTTTTTTTTTTAGCTCCGGGAGAAGTTCAGAAGTGTCTATCTCCCAGCCCAACTCAAGAATCGACTGGCCGCACCAACAAAAAGAAGAAAACATCAACATCAACTCGTGCCAACAAAAATAAGAGAAAGAACCTGGCCTCGAGCTCGAGCTCCAATTTCAGCTCTCCTTTTGACTTCTGCCTATGACATTTGTAGCTCCATCAGCCGTAGATACCGAGAAGGTCAAGAAGAAGTTGCATGTCCCGCTAGAAAGAGTGCCGAATTATGAATCAAGTGAAAGGCCCATCGAAAGGAGGACGAACATGGGGTGTCGTGGCATATTGGATTACGAGATGAGATGTGATAGGATTTGTGGAGCTTAGAGTAAAAAATAAGCTTATGTAAACAATGATGTTGTCGCGGCATATAGAAAGTCTATGGATGGTTATCTTTTGCTTTTTTCTTTAGTTTGTCATTCATTGATGTTGTCGACTGCACTGCACTTCTGATGAAATATCAATGAAATGACATTGATGTTGTCGACTCGTGACTTGATGATATTAATATCAATGAAATGATCTTGCGCTGCTTGTCAATTTATGTTGTTGTTTATCATGGATTCTGCTTTTACTGTTGCTGCCGGGCCGTTGGTGTTCGTGGTGATAGTTGGAGTGCTGGTGTATCCGGTGATGGTGGATGGTGATGTTTGGTGGTAGCCGCCTTGTTGTTGGGGTGCTAATGTGGTGGCCGGGTGTTTGCAGGGCTGGTGGTGATGCCCTTCTCACGTGATTATTGGTTTGTGGTGGGGGTTATAGGTTTAAGCAAATGCACCTACACTGTACAAGTGGTGCGCTTTGCACATCTTACACCATGTGTATCGAAAGGTAAACTAGTGCAAGCCGAGCCTCGTGACTAGTATCTTTGCGGCAAAGAACACCACCAAGATGGTGGTGGCCGGAGCGCCTAGTGTGTAGTGTGGATAGTGGTGATGGTTGGTGGTGTCGCTATGGCCGGTGGTTGGCGCAATTTTTACGGTAAAACGCACAAAAAAATTGGCACTTAACCGATCCTATTCTAAAAGACTTGGCACTTAACCTGCTCACTTTTAACTACAAGTGACACTTAACCGATCACTTTAATAACTTGACACTAAAGTGATCCTTTTTCATCGCGACTTAGCACTTACGTGATTACTAAATACAACTTATGGCACTCGGGTAATGACTCATGTTTGTCTTGTGTATATGTCGGTCTGCATCAAAACAGAAAGATGATTCCGCATTGCAAAACAGAGAAGATGATTTCCCGCATCAAAAACAGAGAAGATGATGGTAAACTTATGGCAAGTCCATACGACAAAGACAAACAACAACAAAGCAACAATGATCTTGTTCCACAACACAAACTTCTTCGTCATCTTTCAAAAAAAAAAACCCAACGTTTAATCCGTAACAACACCATTTTTAACTATGGCAGTCGGAGAAACTTTTCTCATTTTCAAGTACTTTACATTTCATCATAAAAGTACAATAGACAACAAAACAACACCATAATACACGCTTGGTAACACTTTCTGCTCAATCTTCATCATTAGAACTTCATTCTTGAAAGGTTTAGTTGAAGATGCTTGAGCGTGCATTGAGACTTCATTCTTCAAAAGTTTAACTGAAGACACTTGAGCTTGCATTGAGTCAACATCGGTCCAAGTTGTCCACGAACACAGATGGAGATTGCTGTCTTTTATGAAGTAGATCCAATATCACCTCCGTGGCTCGGCCGAGAACTTCTCATCGATCCATTTGAAGTATTTGCACTTTGACGCTTCTTTATATCGGGCGCATCCATAAAATCTTCTCCTAGGATTGATTTGAGTCCACGATGTTCTTCTTGGACTCGGTAACCCACAAAACAAACGCTGGCCTTCTCCTTCGCTTTCCGGTGAGAGGAAATTGAGGTGTCACTGCGAGTCCCGCTCTCCATTTCCAAGATTCAACGAAGGAATTTTGGGCAAATGAAAAATTAGGGTTCGAGACTTCAATTCGAGCACTTCAATAGGGATTTTGGCCCATTTAGGTTTTAGATTTGGGGCATTTGGGGAGACGACGTCGTTTTTGGAAGATTTGGGCTTTTATTGCAGACGACGTCAAGCTTCGGTGAGAGTGAGAGCCGACTTAGCTCTCCTGGGCGAGCCAGCTGCATAAAATAGTAATAAAAATTGCCACGTAGGATTTCCGCAAAGGTCGCTCTGAGAGGGGACACTCCTATGTCCCACTCCGAAAAAAAAGTGGCACTTAAGTGTACCGTTTGGAAGTTATGGCACTTAAGTGTCCCGGTACGCCAAGTTGCTGCACTCGCGCCCGTATCCGCTGAGTTTGAGCCGAGCCACCCCATCCAAATATTTTTTGAAATTTTTATTGGTTTTCTAAATTGAGTAGGTTTCCTGTCATGGATTTTTATTTTTTATTTTTTGATACAAATATTACATATATAATGTATGAAATTCTACTCGATTATTAATAAGCAATAAGAGGGATGTTTGAAGTTCTCTATATGAGTTTGCCGAATGAGCTCTTTGTGAAAAATATGAGATAACAATTAATGATTTGTTTTGATTAAGATTGAACGTTGGAAACACTTGAGTGATCAAACAATGGTGAATTTTTTTACTTTTCGCATTCATAGTGGATTTCTTGGCAATTGGCTCTTTTTGTGAAGTATATACTAATATTCAAACCAAATCATGTAAATTTCTAGTGTTTTTATTGTTTTTTGTTGGATTTTTCTAGTAATTTCTTTTCGTGTTAAACTTGAATTGCAAAAATCGGTCACGGAGTTATTTTCAAAATAGAGTTAACGCGAAGCTCCCAAGGTGAGATCTCTGCTTAGGTACTAGATTGTTAAGCGGGCTTGAATGGTTATCCTCATAAGGTGGCGCTAGCATTGGCTCTTCCGAGCTCTATCGATTGTGTTTTGCTTTTCCTTTTAAATTACTTAGTTTAATTTACTTTGAAGCTGCCACCAATATATAATGGAACGGCTATGAGCCATGTAAGGCGAGGGGCTCATCCTTACTACTATGAATCGTAGATTCACAAATTTACGAACTTGGTTACTCTATAGGAAATTTAATGTCCTTTCGTACTTATCTCTTTTTATGAAAACAATTTGCAAGAATTTCTTCAATTTTATTCCGTAAGTCCTAACACAAACACAATATATATTATGCATGGGTGCACAAGTAATAAAAATTAAATCTTAGCAATAAAGATAAATAAACAAGGAAAAAATGCACAAAAATCCCAAACTTTATCAACTATCACACATTTACTCTAAACTTTTCGTGATATCAAACACCTCAAACTTTTACCCGTATGACACACTCACCCAAAACTTTTTTCTATAAAACCAAAAACCCAAACTCATACTTTTTGAGGGACATAGAAACCTTAAATTTTATTGTGACACCAAAAATCGTAAACTTGTATTTGTGTGATACATTTATCTCAAAATACGGTGTCACAAAAAAAAAAAGTTTAGGGTTTTTTTTATATTATTAAAAGAAAGTTGGGGGTAAATGTCACATTATAGAAGTTTGGAATAAATGTGTCATAATGGACATAATTTAGGCTTTCAAAGGCTTTTACCCAATAAATAATGAGAAAAGTAAAGATAGGAGCCATATCTTGTAAATTTAAACAAGGCCTTGTTATTAACTCCCACAGATTCTTAGGAGGCACGCACTAAACGTGGCTAATTTTAATACTCAAATCTACTCATCTTTCGATCAATCAAGGAAATTATTGGCAGTTTTCCACTGGCTGTGTCAAGTGCAATCATGCCTTAAGTTCTATTTATTTCATAAAAATGATCATTGAAACACATTTTTTCTAAAATTGATTGCTTATATTATTTACAAAGATGAATGAACGGTAATATTTTTATCATCCACGAAAATAGTTAAATATAAATTGTTGTCTATAATGATAACATTTTCCTTAATCCACTATTTTACGCGATGCAAACAATTATTTTTAGAAAAATATTTTTAATTATTTACTTAATGCAAAACAAAAGAAATGTTGCAAATAGTAAATACACTTCATTTATTTTTATCAGAAAAGCAAAATCTTCCTTATACTTTAAATCAAAAGTTTTTTACTTCTTCCAAATAAAATACTATTATTCTTTTCGTTAAACTATTTCCACTATGGATGTATATTTGTTGATGTGGACCGTCAAACTGCTAATATGAATCTCTAGTAAACCTTTTGTGTCATGATACGCTCATAATTTTTATGTGACACTACCTAAATGCCAAGTTAACAAAACAATACAAAGTTTAAAATAAACAAAACGCTATCCCATCTACCTGTAAAGACAAAATCCTAGCCCAAAATTACTTGCGTCCTAAACCTCCCGCACCACCGGTCACCGCCTCCACCATCACCCCTGTGCCCTGGACCACTTGCCAACACTCACTGCGGTCCTTCGGATCCGAGCAGCGAGCGGCAATGGATGTCGGGGATCAGTGGCTATAAATCTTGCCGAACGGAATAAGAGCTACGACAGAATTTAATCCATAGATTACGCGGCTAACAAAATGAAGGAATCTTCTGTTTTGTTCAAATATTGATGATTCCCTTCTTTTTTTTTTTGGTGTGGTGTTTTTTTTTTTTTTTTTTTTTTTTGAGGGGGGAGGGGGGTGGTTGGCTTCGGATGATTCCGTTGTCCACCAAAACTTATAAAAAAAATCGATTCTTCTTGGGGTTGGACGATTCCGTTGTCCATCAAAAACCTAATAAAAAAAAAAAAAATCAATTCTCCTACTAACTCTTGGCAAAATGATAGTCGCAAATCAAATGAAAGTCCTAAAGGATTAGCATTCTTCTCTGAGCTGAATGAAGAATCATGTCTTTCAGAATTCGACGTTGATGAGGGCCTGATATAGCTTCCTTTTTACAGGGCGCGATATGCAGTTAATTGCGGAATCAGGAAAAGAAATTGTATTTTCACTCTTTGGAGCACACATATATGACAACAAAACAATACTCGATCTAAGGCACCTACCGATCAATCAAAGGAATTACTAGCACAGAGATGACTCCAAGTTCGTCCATTGATTGACTCATCAAGACAAAAAGTCATCGATTAGTTTACAGGCGACGAATCATAGGCGTAGTTCAAGTTCAGATAACAAGGACAATGTTCAACACTTCCATTAAAATAATAATGTTAATACATCTATGATCTCATTTACACAGAGCAAATTTCTGATTTCGAGCAAGTCGGTACAAGGCCTTCTTCAGCATAGGAGACTTGACGCCCGTAAAAATGGGGCTTGGTCAAGTAAAGATATAAACTTCGTCATATCCCTTACTATAGTCATACAAATTTAACACTTTCAGTCATTAAATCACAAAATTCATGTGCAAAACTGACGAAGAACTGCACTGAATTGATAGCATCAGAGCTAACCCTGCTTTCCCACAATACGTGGGACTGTAATTATATATCAGATTGTCAAGCACTTTCCGAGCAGCAGCCCGGTTTACAGACTTCCTAGCCTCGCTACAGGGAAAAAAGTTGGAACAAGAAATGTTTTCCCTTCAAACTGAGTGAAAAGCAAATGCTTAACGACAAGCACAGTTCGTGTAACCATAATTGCATATGATACAAGATATTTAAGAACTTTGACATGGAAATTTTTTCAAACGCAACTTGCTTTGCAGCATGAAATTACTCGACAAATTCTGACCAGACAAAGAAGTTTGCTACATACTGTGTAACTTGAATGGCATCATCTGAGTGTGGTATCATGGACAAACCCCATTCAAAAGCATTTTTCTGCACAATATCGAGAAAGCCATATAAGTCACCTCAAGGCAGTAAGTCCAAACATGCTTCACAGATATGAAGACGTGAAAATATAATCCCAAGAACACCGCTGATTTAGCTCCCCTAAGATATTTTACGCAAATGAATCGTGGTTTATGTCAAAAAAAAAAAAAAAAAAGGGATCATGTCCTCTATTACATGATAAACTCAAATTGCCTAGTCTCCAAATTTTGCCTAACTAATTCTGCGAGACTCAGGCAAGTTGTGCCACAAGCTCTTCACAAAAGAAATCAAAAAAACCACAAAATCAAGAGGCATCGCAAGAAACTAGTATTGAACAATATCCATTAGAATCTGCAACAGCAAGAACTCAATTTCTCAAAATGCCCAGAAAGGAAAAGATTGAAGTCATGATCGTGTGCTCAGCAGGAAGGCAATGAATTTAATATGGATCATCTTGATAAAGCTAAAACTGCTAGACCAGAGCCCAAATTTACATTCGGAAATTCAACTATCACGATTTTTGGGTAACTTCTTTCTCATGATGCTGCATGCGGTAGTGTCAGAACCCTTATAGAAGGTGCATGTTTCATTTGGCACCAACACAGCATTACCATCATGCAGTCAAATTGTCATGCAAATTATTGTTCTTTGAGATAACTTGGTAGACAAGTTATATCAGAAATTTTGAATGGCAACAAACTACCAAAAAGGCCAAAGTAGTTATATTTGCCAAATAACAAATTAAAGTCTGGGTATATTTTGATGGATCATCTACCTGGATAGGTTTAATATGCATCCAACAGGGGATGATCAGTATGAAAAACTACCACATGAAGCAATGTGCCTTTCCTCATCAAATGAGATTGGTGTTGAACAAGAAGAAAAGCATGAAAGTAACTATTACCTCTGGATGTTGGAAAGCAGTTACAGGGTAACTGTGTGCTTGGACTGTGGAGACATAGACCTGGTAATAGAGTTCCTCAAAGAACTTAATGTTATTCTCAAAACAACTGAAATAAGCATTTTGTCAAAAATTTTATTCACTAAATAGATATAATTGAAACATTTTAAGAATGAAAGGTAGCTATCGTACAAAAGTTTATGACCTTCGTTGTTCCATCTGTGCTGGTACTGTGAAGACCTTTTAAAGAAATTCGTTAAGTCAGTGTTCTTGGTCAATTACTGGCAAGATGCCATTTTGCAACACAAATGGCTAGTAATTAGCTTTTAAGTGACAATTTTTTTCTTGGTGGCCAAACTTTTACAAGAGCAAACTGCATGGTTTAACAGGAAACCAAAATCTTTTTTCCAGGTGACTTGTTTCTTGCAAATACTGTAGGGGTGATTATTTTTCATTTGAAGCAGTTTCTCCTCCTTTATTTTTCCACAAAATGCTTTCCATTTTTAAATTTATGAGATTATTTGCTTACATGAGACTGAAAGGCACTTTCAACTAATTCTTGATCTTGTATGGGTCTTTTTCTCATGTGCCTCTAGAGAGCCAATTAAGCCACTCATAGACGGGTTCTTAAATCCTTAATTTTCTTTCTTCAAGATGATAATAGGGTTGTATTTTCTGGTAAGTGTCACTAACATTTGTTTTACTAACCTTTAGTAATTGGTATCATCTCCATATGCCCTCATTTGTAATTCTATTAATCTACCTCACTATTGCTTACGGTCTCAAATATCTTGCATTTTAGCATTTTCGGATTCCCTTCTCTTTCCAACTGATGATTTGAGTTGCAGGCTTAATGAGTCTATCTTAACGTGTATCAAATATGGCACAGCCAAATGAGACATCCTAAATTTCTAATCCCATTTTTATATTGTGATAATAAAGAAAATTCAGCAATTACTATTATTTATCAAAACAAATTGTCCATTAATAATAACTGTTGATTATTGATGCCACCATACGCACAACCACGCATCAATCATAGTAATAATATTACAACTAATAAAAAAGAAATATTCGATGCATGTAAATGTTTTTCAATGCAAGTAAATTTTTTCTATTTTGTACATATAACCCGTATGTCACAATAAAATGGGGAGAAGTACACTATTGATGCCATAAGTTGTGTATGACGCTCACTTTGGTGCCAAAAGTTTTTGTCGGATCACTTAAGTGCCAAACTGGCGAAAAAACGACCACTTAAGTGCCTCTGGCGAAAAATTCAGGCCAAAAAATGACGTGGCTTTTTTAATTAAACATTTAATATGACGAGGCATTTTTTTTTTTTTTAGAAAATCAGTCCACATGGACTTTCTTGGTTGCTGTCGAACGAAGACGAAAAGAAAATCAGTCCATCCTCTTTCTTCTTTCTTCTTCTTCTTCTTCTTCAATGTTCACACCATCGTTCTTTTTTTTTTCTTCTTGTCGAAATGCCGAGGGAGGAGGACGAGGCACCTGCCGCTCCCTTCTACTAGAGCTCCTCCACAAAGCTCTGTGTCCGTCTACGAGGATGGCCCTATCATTGACAATCCGCCTTCCGCCACCATGCACGTGTGGTGAGCGGCCCAAAGTCCTCGGCTCGACCCGAGCCACGCATCGGAGCCCCGTCCCCCCCCAACTTGGTCAAGAGGTCGCGGGCTCCACGGAGCCGGGAGCTTCGAGTCACGGGTCGCGTTGCTTCTAGGACCTCTCGCGTGACCTATCTCCCTCAACCCTCTCGACCTCGGGAGACATCTTCCCGCCGTTGAGCGTCGAGCCATCGCACAAGTGGTGGCGCCGGGCATAGAATCGGAATCGAGTTAACCGCCTCCGACCTTCGGTAGAAGATTGTGCGATAAGGGAAGAGGTCCCGATCGGGGCTCAAGGTCATGAGGAGACATCGCGAGCGTCCCCGCTCCTCCCCGTGTTCGCTCTAGATTTGTCCATTGGAAAGCCACCGCGGAGGCGGCATCATCATCTCGTCCTTCAATTACGGAGGAGGAGGTTGAGACGCCATTCCGCGCGCAAGTTTGGGGAGTTCCGGGTTTCTGTCGACAAAAATTAGGGTTTGAAATTGGGGATTTCTTTCAATTTGGCAAATTAAGGTTCTCGTTTGGGGAGATACAACTAGACGACGTCGTTTCTCGCTTTAGATGCTAACTCGGACTCTCAGTGAGCCACATCAGCATAAAAATTAATAAAAAAAGACCACGTCGGGATTTCCGACGATCGTATCGGCGTTGGCACCAAAGTGAGCGCCTTTTCAAATTTTTTGGCACTTAAGTGATTCGACGAAAACTTTGGCACCAAAGTGAGCGCCGTACACAACTTATGACACCAATACTGTACTTCTCCCTAATAAAATGTAATTTCTTCTACAATAAGAAGAGAGTGATCTACTTTTTTGATCTATTTTCAATCAGTATTTTTTTCTTTTTTGAGTTTTGCTAACATACATAAGGGAGGAGGCCAATTTCGAATCTTTGGATCGCGAACCACTGCCGATTTGAATAATTATGGTTCAAATCAAGTTTCTCGTAGTAGATGTTGATTTTAGAAAATGTCAGAGGCTGCTTTAACGCAGCTCGAGAATAAATTTTAAGAGGAGTTCGATCATGAACCTGTGATATGGGTCTTCTGGAGGGCTTAAAGAGTTAGGTATTTGCTTTCACTTTTACTCTTGACTTTTATTTTTTATACCTAAAGTGTGAAATTGTTACTCTAAACGCAAAAAACCCCAAAAGCAAATAAATATTAGCATTCAAAATCATCTAGATTTCTCTGTAATTTTCTATAAATCAAATTGAGGAAAATCAAATGTGGCTTAAAGCCCTTCAAATTGTTTGAGTAAAATCAAGCATAAAATAACTCAGCAAAATATATATATAATCCATTCTCTTGATTCCTTCATAGAAATATTTAAATAATCACAAATTCATCTTGAGAAATTAAACTAACGGTACCAAACATTAAAAATATTAATGTTATCTTAACATTGAATCGTTGTTAATATTAGACATGTAAATTGGAACACGAGTGAATGCATCGTGTATGGAAAAGTATGAGAAGTGTTCTAATTATATATTATGCTTATTGCATTGCTATGGGCATGTACTAGTTGATGTTATGTAGGGGTGTGTCGAAGCAAGGTAAGAATACCTGCGAGTTTATTTGATGGCTTTGATGTTTGTCTTTGGGTCAAATTGCCTGATCATGGTAATAGTTGAGGCAAAGTAGAGGGCGTTGCTATTGATTTGTGGTCGATATAATGTTGCATATGTAGGTTGCACCCAAGGCAAGTTAGCATCCTAAATGAGACTTAGGTTGTTAACTTACTAAGATTTTATTTCACTTGTTGTTGTTTATTATTTTTAGGTCCGTAGTATGGAAAATCGTTACATTCAGTTTGGAGTCAAGACATTGTTGTGACCCCATACCCTGTCCCGAGGAACGACCATGGGTACAAGCTTCTTGTTACCACTATTAGATAGATGAGGGTAGGACAACTGGGTGGCTCACCTGTTTAAGGTGTGATAAATTCAAGTTGGCAATGACCGTTTTGGCCCAATATGTGATTTTGATGGACTACCCGACGAGTGTCCTGAGGAGCCGAGATCTAGGATCCAATGGATATCGATACCCCTGACAGTGTCGTAAAGGATTCAAGACTAACTGAACAAGGAGTACCCCTCTTATTACGACCCTAAGACTCCTTTCAAATACCATGACTTGTGATAGGCACGAGATGAATAGTTTTGGCTAGCCCTCGCTTTAGAGAAAATTTAAATTAACCTAACCCTGGCTAGTTTTTGTGTTGGTTAGTAAGAAGTTGCCGTTATAAAGGCTTGTAACTATTAAACTTCCAAGGTTTAACAAGTATATAAATTAAAGTAGTGCTTTTGAAAATATTTGTTGTTATGTTTACACTATCTCTATTGTTACGATTGACCGGGTGATTATTATATGCTTATGCTTGCGTTTGATGGAAAAATAAAACGAATGGGTCAGTGACGATCTGGAACGTCGCATTTAAATGACGAAAGTGAATTAGGGTTGTCATGTGCTCCAAGGTTGGGGCATGACAGGTGAGGAGGAGGGAGATCTTTATGCTCACTTGAGAAGTTTATCTTTCATAGATCCCTTTATGGTCATTAAAAAAAAAAAAAATGGTTAACACTACAAAAATATTTCAACCTAGTACATTTATGGTAAATTTACCTCAAACTAATTTTTCAATAATAAAAAATTCCAAATCATTACACATGTGGTAAATTTACTCTCAGTTAGTTTATATTAAATTTTATTGTCAAATTATTGAGTTAGATGACACTTGATTATTGACGGCTATGTCAATTTAGGGTTTTATCTTCTATTTATCATGGCTATATGAGTTTTGTGGTTTTGTTGTGTTAACTTAATTTAATGGAAATTAATAGATAGTAAATATGTATTAGAGGCGAATTTATTACAATTGATCAATTTAAGGTTTTTCGTAGTATTAACTTAAAAAAAAGATAAATGAGTCAACAAGTAGGAAGACAAAATGATGTAGATAAAAAGAAATGAAAAATAGGGGATCTAAATGGAGACGAGGAAGGAGAAACATATGGTGATCTAGTATGAAGGTTCAACGACATTTCCTGGAGTGCAACACTTTCCACCACCGAAAGGCCTCTTTCCACAAGTCATAAGCGCATTCTTTTTTATTAATAATCCATGCGAAGTGTCTGAAATGATTGACGACCCTAGATGTCAAATCAGATGCCGTCTATTGTAAGTTTGCCCAGAACAAGCGAAGAAACGACAAACATATAAAGTTTAGGAGAAATTATAAAACTCATTGTTCGTGTTAGTAGACGAATTTAATATGGATCTCTATACTATGCATTTAGCACGCGTGGTCTCCCAAAGTTTACTAGATTTAAATGCGTTGCCTTATGAGTCAACACACCAAAATAATTAAACTTTTGAGGACTTAGGACCGACTAGTGACAGTGTATTTGATTACATTCTTGACTAAGGAACTCTATCATATATGGAAAAGTGCTTCTCTTTAGAATCTATCGTGATTCTTTGATTACGTGGGAATGAAAAAAAGACCGATCTATTCACCACCAAAGTTGGAAAACAATTCTACCATTGAGAAAGGATAATATAATAGGATAGAATACAAAAAATATTACCGGGATCTCCATTGACTCATGACTATTCCAATGTCATGAAATAGTGGAAAAGTCACCATTGATTTAGTCTCAAATTTTTTAGTTGATCCATTCAGTCATAAATATTTGATGATTTGTCGATATAACCATTTGTCAACAACACCTTGAACAAGATAGATTATAAAGCGATAATAATTTTCAATGTGTTTGTCCACTCATGAAATGCATATTCAATCAATTGAGAGTTATGGGACCTCACCACATATCAATGCATGGTGTTCTTCAGAGCCTTATTCCATTCCGACAATGGCATTTAGGGCTTATTCCGCATCAACATAAGATTGGTAATTCATTCAACACATCTATGGAGCTCCTTCTTGTTGTAAACTTTCAAGCGTTCTAGGGGAACCAAATCCAATACTTTGTAGTTGGGTTATTTTGCGTATGAAACTTGTCTTTAAGCTTGAAACTTCTTTTCCATTTATCCTGGATTTCAATATAGGACCCGTCCTATCTCAAAGAAAGCATAGAAAGAGCATCTAAGCACTGGATCCACTAAGTGATTGTTGCTTAATGCACAAATGCCTTTAATAATAGCTTTTGCTTAAACGCGTGGAAAACTTTACTTTTTTTTGGTGCAATATTGAAAGTAGTATTCCCTTTGTGAAAATGACTTCTTACAACTTGACTTTCCTGTCAAACAATGATATCTCCTCTGTGCGTCATGTCAAAAACATGCCTTTTCTATCGATTACTTTCATTGACTAGATAGAGGTAAGCATTTTTCGTCAGTAGCCAACTTTGAAGAACAAGCAGAATCATTGAAATTTGCATTTTTTTCACTAGGCTTGGACCATGTATCCCGGACAATCTTAGTACATATGGCGCAAGACGATTCCACAAATCGAGGCATCCTTACTCTAGATGGTGAAGATGTTACTGATTGTGAACCAATATTGGATTATTTACATAGAGGAATGAAAAAATTTGTGGAAAATTGAATTGTTATGCAATATTTATGTGACATCCTGATTTTCAAACTCGCTTTCGACTAAATGAATTGGGCTTTTCATCGACGCGTCTATGGTCTTTTTCTCTGAGTTGGCCACTTACGAGATAACTAGTCTATCAAGTGAAGCCATTAAGAAATATAAACGCAACTGACTTGAGAATTCAGTCATAAATTGACTGCTCGATTGTGCTAATCCGCAAGGGTCAATATGGCATTGTTAAAATCGATTTGAGACTGGAGATAGGTCAGTTCGATAGAGGCATGTAATTAAAGTGTGGGAGATTTAACCTGATTGCAAAATTCTTGTCGAACGGTACTAGACCGATTTTTCTATCGATTCTGTACCCTATGCCTGTATTTGAAATCTTGAAATTTTCACGACAACCAAGAGTCGCCAATGAGTCAAAGATGCACAATGTGGATCGAAAATAATTGACCACAAGTCAAATGCGCTAAAAAAATTCCTAAAAGCTACCTGGTAGGTTAGATCACACTAAAATCGCATCTAGTTGAAATTAACCACAAAATTGAACTCGGTTTCGGGAATCGAAAGTTCTGATATGTCACGATTTATTTTAGGAATGTTGACTCATCTTTCGAAGAACTTTCGGCGAGTTCGGATTTTTTGGAAAAATTCAAAAAATTAGGCGATTTTGGACTAGGAAATTCGGATAGGCCAAATTGGATACATTTTTGGCCTTCAAGTTGGATCTTTTGGTGAGGGAAATTGTAGAATTGAGTGTGGACTTCCTCTTTGGTATTTTGGCCATCAATTTGAGGTCAATTGGTGTGAAATTGAAGTGGAATTGCTAGAAATTCGTAGGTCGGGGGGTGCAACATTTCAGCTCAACCTTAGCTTGTTGGGAAGCTTGAGGAGGGAAATTGCTGCTCATAAGGGCTATAGACTTTGGGGGCTTCACACTCAAGTGTTTTATATCTTTTGAGGAAGCATTGAAGGCCTTGTCCCCCTCCTTTCCAACTATAGCCCCATCTTCTTCTTCTTCTTCTTCAACATTTCTCCTCCATTGTTGCTGGAATAGAAGTAGAGAACCAGCCATCACCTCTCTATAGCCTTCAGCCTTTGCCAAACCAGTCAACAGCCGTCGTTGCACCACCTGAGCCTAGCCCCGCACCTCTAGTCCAGCTTGCTCACCCATCGTAGTCACCCGCGCGACCACCGTGCTCCACAAGTCCTTGGTCCGCGCATCCCTGGCTACTCGTTGTTGTCTACCTACAAGCCACTGGCGCTGCTCCACTCCAACCGTCCACTGTGTCCAACTCCCTCCACCGGACCAGCCAGCCCCAAGTTCAGCCCGTCCTAGCCCCTCGATCCAACTCCTTCTAGCTAGCCACAGAACCAAAGTTCCAGCTCGGGCCGTGGGTTGTGTGGGCCTTTTTCGAGCCCTTTCAAGCCTCCTCAAGGTTGCCGTAGGCTTGAGTCTTGCTCACCTCCGTGTTGCCGTCGCCATGAACTAATCGGCTCTCTAATCTGGTGAGCTTACTTGCTAAACATTGCTTCAAGGGTTAATTATACTTAGTGGAGGATTAGTTTAGACTAAGATTGGGTTAGGAGGATTAGTTAGTGTAATTAGTTGTTTAGTTAGTTAATTAGGCTAATAGGTAGTTAGATTAGTTTAGTTATGAGTTAATTAGATTATGTGATTTAATTAGCTCAGTACATTATTTATTTAGGTCCAATTAGGTGGTTAGATTAGTGTATATAGTTTAATTAGTGATTTATTTAATTATTTTATAATTTAATTATTATTATTTTCCGAAAATTAGAATTTTGTGTTGATTTTCATTGTGCAGTTGGTTTGTGCAATTGAGGGATAAACTGTGCAGTTGAGTGATGATTGTTGATTTTGATTTATTATTTCAAAATTATGGATTTTTGGTATTTAATTAGAAAATACCGGGTGTCAGGTATTGACGCCAAAAATGTTTTTAAGTGGGATTTTTAAAAGTGAGGATATCCCATTTTATGACTCAAGCTGACTGTGTACTCACACACAACTATTTTACCGAGTGTTTTTAATATGAAGAAAATAGGCCAAGTACATTATTTAAATCGAGAAATTTGAGTGTAAAGCACAATGTCCTTGGCCGAGGTCGGTTGTGCATGTGATCGCTATGAGAATCCGTCATCGATGAAAGTCGGGTGGACGATGCTCCTATATGGAATGCCCTTGTCAATGGATGCTGGTCGTAGTAAAGGCTGGACCGATGCTCCTTCGGGAATGTCGTCTAGAAGTAGACGTTGCCGTGCTTAATCGGTTGAGACGATGCCCGGTTATGCCGGAAGACCACTGAATGTCGAGTAGGCCGTGCTTGTAGGACCGTAACGAAATTGGAACACCTGAATGATTGAGATGACCGCGCCTAATTATGGGACAAAATTTTATGGCATGGAATGGGATGTGTCATAACAATTTGACCTTATAATTGGAACCCGTGTGATTGATTGATTTATTAAAGTGAGGCATTTCAATTATCAAATACATTGGATGTATGCATATGTGATATGAACTATGCTGACGTGCAGGGAGGAGCTCAGGCGAGGTAAGTTCTCTATGATGTGTGTATAGGCTGTCTCTAGGTGTATTACCTTCCTAATCGGGGTTTAGGGTGTGAACTCGTTGAGATATTGTCTCACCCCGTCGTGGTTTAACTTTTTATAGTCCTTAGATGGAGGTCCGACTAGTTCGTATTGGGCAACTGTGAGGGTATAGTGAACAGAGTACTGACTTCCCTATCCTCGGGAGTCCCTGGATTCGTGAGCTCGTTGTGACCACGAAATTGGGGTTTAGGGTGTGAATCGTTGAGATATTGTTTCACCCCATCATGGTTTAACTTTTTATAGGTCCTTAGATGGAGGTCCGACCAGTTCGTTTTGGGCAACCGCGAGGGTATAGTGAACAGAGTACCGACTTCCCTATCCTTGGGAGTCCCTGGATTTGTGAGCTCGTCATGACCACGAAATCGAGGTTTAGGGTGTGAACTTGTTGAGATATTGTCTCACCCCGTCGTGGTTTAACTTTTTATAGGTCCTTAGATGGAGATGTGACCAGTTCGTTTTGGGCAACCATGAGGGTATAGTGAACAGAGTACCGACTTCCCTATCCTCGGGAGTCCCTGGATTCGTGAGCTCATTGTGACCACGATCTTGGTCAATGAGGGCCTACCACAATTGGTACCTCATCGATTTAAGGCGTGGTTTCATCACGGGCCTAACGGGGAATAGGAAGGTCCTGTGGATGGTTTCGATGGACCTGCCATCGAGGGTGTGGTTGGGGGTGGTACTCGACCCTGTCGTGGATGCCGACATTATAGCTGATAATGCGGTGAACCAGAGGCCTGAGGTGGAGGAGCTTGCAGTAGAGGAGGTAGCTAATCCGCTTGACATCGACTTCCCTGATGGTGTTGTGATAGACCTAGATCCCAAGTAGATAGGGTCTGGGGTAGGATTAGCTAGATAGTCCTTTTTGAGGCCTTTACTTTTGTATATAACTTGCAGGCTAACCTGGTTTGTTTATAAAAGTGTGTTTATGTTATCTGATTGTCCTATTTTTCTATCCCATGTTTGAGTGTTTTTTGGAGATTGTTTATTACGCTTTCACATGTGCATAATCATTTGGGTCGGTGACGCGTCCTGGGAATGTCGCAAATTTTATCGACCATCAAGGGATGTGCACGCTCTCGAGGTTCGGGACGTGACAATTTACCTTATGTAATATGTTTGCATTATTTAGCTACTATGTTCATAGGAGCAATAATCCTCGGGGCAAGTACTTTCATGCATACCTCTTCTGGTTGATCTACACCATACCCTATTCTCGTAAGATGACACGCACTAGCTAATAGTCCACCTGGTGCTACATCATAAGTACATTGGGAACATAGATAATTATAACCATATACATATAAAATGATAGCATTGGAATCCCAATTTTCAGGCTTTATTTGTAAAGTCTCTATTCCTTGTTATTCAACCAACCATCATGAGAAGCAATTACAACGAGTACACTAATCAGTAGGATTATGAAGTAGCAATTAATGCAAAAATAGCCAATTGAAAAGCAATAGGTCATGTTTTTGATCCTCCAATCTACCAACAAAACAAAAGAATTATACCATTTGATCGCCACTTGGAGAGTGCAGTACGAAGAAGAGTTGTATGTTGCATTCGAGAAGGATGAATCGCTTCTAAAAAGGAGCCTATTGATTCTCTCCTAATTGTTTGGATTATAGGGCAATGAAAATTGGCCCATTACCCCTAGAGTAACTTTTATTTATTGAGCAACAAGCCTTTGACTTGGCACTGTTGGATCACTAAGGCTGACTTTCATCCTTGCTCGATGGATGAGCCTTGCAGTCAAGCTCTCAATTGACTAATCTAGCTAACATTGAACTTGGTAAATGAAATGGTTCAATAATTGAAAAATGAGATTATTCAGGAATTTACATTGAATTCTAAGATTATGCATTGAATTTCTAGTCAAATGGGTTCAGTGTCCAATTATGAAACCCTTGGAAAAAAGGATGAAGCGAAAAATAGCTACTATAGCAAAACTAGGCAGAAATAACCATCCATAATAACCTAATGGATAAATCGATAATACATAAACAAAAATAGCAACCAGGCCAAAGAATGTGGTTACATTATAGGGCCACAATTGAATAGAGCCGGCGAGTTCAAATTGAGGTACATAAAGCCTATTAGTGCGAAAGATCATAATTTTTTTTTTTTCATGAAATGGGTTGAATCGATATTATTCTAGAACAGCAAAAATTCTATTTAGGTTCACTAGGATTCATATTAGTTGGATCTTTCAGCTATCTTGGTAAGAATTTGATATCTTTAGTTCTATCTCAACAAATTATTTTTTTTTTCCACAAGGGATTGTGATTTCTTTCTACGGTATTGCAATTCTTTTTATTAGTTCCTATTTATAGTGCTAACACTGGGAAAAGTACCAAAAAAGTCTTAAACCTATTGCATTGGTATCAATTCAGTCCTAAACTTTTCAGTTGGACCAATTTAGTCCTAAACCTTTTAATATTTGTATCAATCCAGCCTATCCAGCCAATTTTGGCCGGCCATCGCTAACGACGTGGACGTCGGTCGGTGGCCGGACGCTGACGTGGCAATTTTTATGATTTTTTTCGAAATTTTTATTAATTTTATTGATTTTTTTTATTTTTTTTCTTTTTCCTTTTCTTTTCCGGTGGTGGCCGGTGAGGCTCGCCGGCCACTAGGTGAGGGCCGCGAAGCCCTCGCCTACCATCGACAAGGGTCATGGCTCTCGCCTGGCCTCTCCTAGGCTGCTGGCGAGATGACTTCGCCTGGATTTGGGCAAGGCCGCCTTCGTCCGCTGGCAAGGCCATGGCGACCATCACTAGGGTGAACGCAAGGGCGAGAAGCCCTTCCCAGCCGCCGGTGAGGATTGCGGCCCTCAGCCCTCGCCTTTACCCTATCGATGGCTGCCTTCACTACTAGTGAAGCCAGAAGTGCAGTGCGGCGCAAAGCTTGGATTTTTCCATCCCGCGAAGCAAACCCACACAACCCATTCCTCCTCTCTCTCTCTCTCTCTCTCTCTCTCTCTCTCTAGCGCCTCTGCTGAACCCACCATCTCCCGTAGAAGCTTCGAGAAACAACGAAAAGCCCTGATCGAATCAAGAGAACTTCCCCCTTCTTCTTGCCTCGGATGGGAGGAGAGCGGGTGGTGGTTACTTGATCGGGGTGAGCGATGGGGGACGCGAATGCCATGGTCGGCAACCTGGCCCATGCCATCACCACCGCCTTGGACTGGAGCTCTGCTCCCGATGCTCACCGGGCAGCCGTCTCTTTCCTCGAATCCGTATGCCCTCTCTCCCCCTCGCCAGCCACGGGCGAGGCCGCTTTCGCCCGTAGCAAGGCCTGGGCGAGGCTGGCCTTACCCAAATCCGGGCGAAGTCGCCTCGCCGGCGGCCTGGGAGAGGCCGGGCAAGGGCCGCAACCCTCGCCGACGGTAGGCGAGGGTTTCGTGGCCCTTGCCTAGAGGCTCACCCTCACCGGCCACCGCTGAAAAAGAAAGGAAAAAGAAAAAAATTAATAAAAAATTCGAAAAAAAAATAAGAAAATCATAAAAATTGCCACGTCATTCTCATCCGGCCAAAATTGGTTGAATGGATTGAATTGGTACCAATATTAAATGGTTTATGACTAAATTGGTCCAATTGAAAAGTTTAGGACTGAATTAGTACCAATGCAATAGGTTTAAGACTTTTTTGGTACTTTTCCCTACTAACACTCCTCATACTACAGGACGCTTACCTAGCTAACATTTAGATCAAGTTCAACCCAACTTTTGTTGGTTCACCTCAACACTCCCCACTTGTTAAATTGTTGCTTAGCAGTTTTTGGATATCAAATGGACCTCCTTACAAGGTACGCAAGCGTACCTATGAAAATTTAGAAGTTAGTATCCTCTAAAGCTTAATGGTCACATTCCGTGTTAGAGCATGCATTTAGAATTTACTCCTTATCGCACCATATGACAGAATTTTCAAGAAAGAAACAAAAATCATTTTGTGGGATGTTGCTTTAATAATATTTTTTATTTGTCGGAAAAGAAGAAATTTCATTTCTCACTAAGATTTTGCAATAACGTAATAGAAGACTCAAAGCAAAGTAAATTCCATAACGGTTCGAGGGGATTGGCTAACCAGTCACGGGTGGGCTCGTGTCGCTAGGCCTTAACCAGCCAGTTGGGGGCCTGATTCGTAAATTTACTACTAGCTCAATAGCTTAGATTTAGCCTCATATAGAAGAAGATCAGCTTTAGATAGAAGAATATTAGCTCCCCACGTGCAAATGTCTTCACCTTTCATCTCCTCCACGAGAGATAGATAATCCGACTCCATTACAATCTGTTGTCCTCTTCTTTTCAAAAGGCAATCCACCACAATTGCTCTTGCCTCCACCATCGTGGCCGAGTTCACCCTCACTGTTTTGGCAAAACCGTCCACTAGGTGACTAAAGTAAACTCTACGAATGCTCCCTTGAGCCATCAATGTTCATTTTCAGAATTCCCTTCTCCGGCCAACACCAAGATTCAGGTAAGCCTTTGTCTCTTTCTCTTGGGTTACTATCCATATAAGACCACTTACTAATATTCTGGTATTCGGCCAAAGCAGAGCTCACCGGGTATTGCAAATTCAGTTTAGATTACTTAAATGGATAATTGTTCCTTAATTTCCAAATTTGCCGGAGAATCACTACTAGGAAGTCAAAACTGATTGAGGGGCTTGAGAAGTTAAGTAGCCAATCATTAATTCCTGGTGGCAGCTGTTGAGAGATTTGGAATTGCACGGCTTGGTCTGACCAAATTTCGTTTGTTCAGGGACACAAGAAGAATAGATGCTCTAGTATTTTAGGGTGTTGCTTACATAACTCGCAGGTATCCTCCTCTATAATGCTTATTCTTAAGATATTTACTCTAGTTGGTAAAGCATTTTGACATAAACCCCAAATGAAAATTTTATTCCGGGGGAGGTTTTTGGTCTTGAAATCTTACTCCACAATGCCCTCAGGTCCTCGAAAGAGGTAGAGGGTGAAATATGGCTTTACTTCTCAGTCGCGTCTTTGCTTCTATTATAATTGTTCTTGACTGTATACTCTCCTGATTTTGTTTTAGTCCAAACCAGCTTGTCCTTAGTTGGTAATGTTCCAAGTAGGATTGTGAGGATCTCACTGGTTAATTGCTCATCGAATATACTGATGAGAGTTTGTTCCTTCTATGAGTTTTCTTCTCTATTTATCAATTAGGCAATGGTCTATTTATCAATTAGGCAATGGTTGTAGGTTCACCACTATTCGCCGACCCTCCTATAGAACCTCTCGGCATCCACTTGTCATCCCGTATTCTAATATTTTCCTCGTTCCCTACCCACCACCTGATAGATGGTTCAATTATTTCCCTTCCCAGCAAGATCCTTTCTTAGTTTAAGGACATCCCACTTTTTCCAATGCTAGCCCTCGCTTTTCTCATGAGCTTTCTGCCAAAAATCAGCAACTTTTTATTCAATACTCCTGCAAATAGGTACCAGAATTTTAAAAATAGACATCACATATTGTGGGATAGCATTGCACCATAGCATTAAACATAACTTCCTTCAAATCCTTTGATATTAAATTTTTTGTCCGACCCTGTAGTTTCATATTTACTCGAGCTAAAATTTAAGAGAACATTTGTTCCTTTGAAGTGCCCATAGATTAAAATCAAACATGCTTGCTGCTTTGATGATGTTAACTCACAACATAAATGAAGTGTAACAAGCATGAGGCGCACATAAAAGAAACTCTCTATTTCATATTACTAATATACACTTAAATGCAAGCTGCTTTATAAAAGGGAATACGCCGAATACAAATAGTCTAAACTCCTAAAAAATCTGACCCAAAGAAACTCTGACTAGAGATAATACGAGAATACCCTGAATATAAGTTCTTGTTGCTCCAATTAGTGGAGAATGCATTTCTACAACCCACAAAGTAATTTGGAAAGTGAAAAAGTAGTAATGTTTTTTCACAGAAGGAAGCTAGCGGATGACCCTCTTTGCTCTGAGTCGTTTTTGTCTATCTAGTGCTTGGTCTCCTCAATTTCCACTATACGTCTTGGTCTCTCTACAAGTCTCTTCGCCGGGACATCAAGTCATCGTAAGCTAAAACTGTCATTTTCTTTATTGTCACCAACCGAACCCTGCCGATGCTTCCATCTCACCATTTGGGGGGGTGGGGGGGTGGGTGGTGGTGGCGGCTGGGGTTTGGGGTTTGGGGGATTCATTGCGGATTCCCTTATGGTTATTGAAAAGAATAAGATAAGTTAGTCAACAAGTAGCAAGATAAAATGATAAGAATGGAAAAATAATAATAATAAAAAAGAGAGGGATCCAAAGACCGTTTCTGGCAAGTTTGTCCTGAGCAAGCCAACAGAGGACGTACATAAGCTTAGGAGAAGTTATAGAACTCATTACTCATGCTATTATATGAATTCAATTTGATCTTTATACTATATTTCCAACACACTTAGAGTACATTTGATAAACATTCTATTCGCAAGGAATAATTTTTGCTCATAAATGATTTATTTTATACCGTTCCCGGAAAAATTTCTCAATTTTTGAAGGCTATTGGTAACTACCCAAATTGTTTATTCCCGAATAGAAATGCATTTGGTAAAAATTTTGAATTTGTTTGTTTCTTTTAATTTATAAATTTTTTATTTTTTATTTTTTCCCTCTTTATTTTTTTTTTCTTTTTCCTTTTGTTCCCTTATTCCTCCTTCTTTGTGGCTGGTCGCCAGCCATAATGGTGACCAAGGACTGACTTGGCAAGGTCCAACAAGCTCATCGAAAGTTTGCTTGACCACTGCGAGCCTTAGCATCGTAGATCTGGGAGAGGCCAAGCCTTACCGATGGTCAGGTGAGGCTTGATCTCACCTAGATAGCACAAGGTTGGCCTCGCCCTAGCCTCGGCAAGGCCGTGAGGAGAGCCTCGCCGGATTTGCGAAGTTGAGGTTCGCGGTGGCTAGGCGAGCCTTCGGCGAGCTTGCCAAATCTTGCCCACCGGTCACCGGCCACCATCGATAACTATAGTGGTGGCCAAGTGGTGGTTGGTAACCGGTTGGGAGGAAGAAGAAGAGAGAAGGAGAAAGAAGAAAATAAAAGAGAAAAAAAGAAAAGTTTGGCTTAATTATGAAATTATTTTTAGGAACAAGAAACAATTTTTTTCTATTTCTTAATTCTATTCCAAATTTATTTCCGATAACCAAAAAATATATATTTTTGTTCCTTAGAGCAAAAAATTTATCAAACGGATTTTTGTTCTTTTTTTTTTTTCTAGGGATCAAAAGAATATACTCATACCCTATTTGGAGTGTTATCAAATGGGGCCTTAGTCTCCCAAAGTTTATTAGATTTACAAATTTTGCTTCATGAGCATGGACACACTAGATTAATTAGACTTTTATGGCCTTAGGATCCACTAGTAACAATGTATTTAAACCACATTCTTGATTAGGGAACTCTATTATATATGGAAATATACTTCTCTTTGGTGGTAAGGTCTATCATGATTCTTTGATTCATCGGAATGAAGAAATGACCAACCTTTTCACCATTTTCATTTGAACAATTCCTGCCTTTCAACTAAAAAAAAAGATAATATAATCAAAAAATATTACCTTGTGAGTTGTGTTGGAAAATTCGATATCGGAAAATTGGTGTGGTATAGAACAATTACTATATTCAAGTTAATCTATAACTTATTAGCCTAAGATTTTGAGGGAAGGTAAGTCCAATAGGATACATTGAAAAGATCGTGTTTGGGCTCCCTCTAAGCAATCTCTCTAGGCAAAGATATCATGGTTCTATTGTGTGCTCACAATAAATGGTATCAAAACTAATGATAGATCAAGTGGGCCTCCAATCTGTTCCAATGTTTAGTGAATATCTCAAGTAATGGATATGGTGATCAACACAGTTTTTGGGTGATGAGCGGTGTATGTAGCAAAGAGGGCCTGATGACAACCTTCATAGTTCGGTCCTAAGAAAGAGACTAGGGATGAAGGTGAGCGATGGATATTCAAGTTGAGATAAATTGATGCAAAAGGATACCCGAATTAAGGTGGAGAAAACTTGACATTGAGCTCATACATGAGAGGAGACTGTTGAGAAAGAAGTCCCACATTAGAGAATGATGTAGTGTGGTGTGAAGTGAAGTAGTTAATATATCATAATTCGCTCATAACTCATTAGCTTAAACATTTGAGTAAATGTAAGTCCAACTAAATATGTTGATGGGCACAAACTTAGGTTCTTCCTTGGCGATCTCCCTTGGTGAAGGTATCAAGCTTCATTGTATTCTTTTAACAAATGGTGTTTAGAGCAACATGAGCCCAATGACAGATTTATAGTTAAGTTTGAAGAAAGAGACCAAGGATGTAGTTGGGTATTAATGGAGATTTAAGTTGAGATATCCGATATCTACCTACTAACTAATTCCTAATCCTAATTGTACACCCATAAAATTGCATTGGACCTGAGTGGATGACTATGAACTTAATTAAATAATTTCGACTAAGCCTGAGAAAGAGGCAAAACTTGGCCCGAGTCTAGGACGAAGTTTTTGTGGAAGAAAACCACAAAGAAAAATAAAGATTTTGAGTTTTAGTTGAGTTAGGTTTAGCCCATGAGGGTTAAAATTAACAAGCATAAGTGCATTAAAAGTCGTAAAATTTGTCACGAAAGTGTAATTGAGTCCTAAAACTCTTAAAAGTGTAATCAAGTCTGAAAACTTGTCACGAAATACAATTGATTCCTAAAACTTTTAAAAAAATGCAATCAAGTTATAAATCTTGCCAAATTAATCTAATCAAATCATTTCGTTGATTGCATGTTTTGAAAATTTTAGGATTCAATAACACTTTTACGACAAGTTTTAGAACTTGGCTACACTTCGTGACAATTTTTAGGAATGAATTGAACTTTCCAAAAGTTTTAGGATTATATTGTACTTTTGTAATAAGTTTTAACACTTTAAGTGCACTAATCCCAAATTAATAAAAGGTTTTGAGTCTAATTTTAACAAGCCCATAAGGATTAGGCCTTTTATTATTAAAATGCCCAAAACGCATTAGGTCTACACAATTGAGAGGACGGCAATTTCAGAATTGAGAGCTTATCGAGAGAAAACACGAGAGAAAAGAGAAAAAAGAGTGCTTGGAGTGGGAAACTTAGCCAAGAACTTTATAGCCGGGGTCCATCGACAACGACGCGACTCTTCCTCGCCGAATGTCACCATGACACCGTCGAACCCTCAGTCGCTGCTGCTGCTCCGACAAAGCTGCTCTGCCGCGACGAAGCCTCCCTCCCTGCCTCACTACGACGACACTGCTGCCTTGATCCGAGAAGCCCTCTTCAATGACTAGAAGCCCTCCATAGTGATGACGATGAGCTGCTTCGATTCCCTCACACCAACGACGCTGCTGTCTACCCTGCTCCGAGCCCGGCGCTGCCTCTTGCTGTTTTCGATGACGTCATCCCGAGAAGCCATCAACGAGCCCTGAATTATCGCGACGATCTGCTGCCCTCTGTGGATTTGCCGGCCGTGCCTCTAGCCGCCTACACCAAAATTTGAATTTGTTTTTGCAGGTTTTTTAGGCGGGACACACTGCTTGCAACCTTCTCGCGACAAGTAGCTAAGCCGAGCTATTACTGAGCCACAACGAGCACCTTGGCAATCCCACTTGTCCAACCACCGCCGCTGGCCGCTGACCATAGTCCACAAATCTCCCTAGCCACCGGTTCTAATTGGAAACTAAATCTCTCAATATAGTAACTTTCCTTATCGGTTTTGAATTTAATATTTTATTGCCTCATTTGAACATATCTTGGACTAATGTGATATTTTGAGATATTTTTGGCATTATCCAATCAGGAGATCTTAAGTTTAAAAAATCACTATAATCACTAATTTGGTCCACGAGACGTCAGATCATTTTTTTATTATTTGGATTTTTTTATTGAATTTAGATTATGATAATCGTTAATTTGAAACGTGAGATGTTAGAATATTTTTTTGATTGTCTTGATGTTTCGTTTTGGATTACAATGAATATCTTGATGTGGGTTTCATATATTTCATGCTTCAATTTGGTGAAATTTCATATATTGAAAAAATAAAAAAAATAAAAAAAAGATTGCATCTCATGTTAGATTCAGATGGTTTTTCCACATAAAATTGCACCTTATATATTATCTAATAGTTTAAGATAAGTTTCTAAGTAAAAAAAAAAAAATTAATCTATTTTTTCTCCTAGTTTGAATTGGATAATATCTCACTTTAAATCATTTCTTTTAATTATTTATTAATTATGAGTTTTAATAAAAATATCCAAAAAAAGGAGCATGTGAATGTCATATAGGAATAGCTCACCATGTCATTTAATGCCACATCATTGTTATGAACCATGTCATCGTGCCATGTCATCTTTGCCATGTCATTCATGCCATGTATCATATATGCCATATCACCTTCTATGCCATATTATCAATTTCATGTCATTTAGTGATTGCATAAGGTCATTTAACTTAGCATGCATGTTATATTAAAATATTTTTATTTTAATTGCATGTCATGTCAAATTAGGTCATAATCTAGAATTTTCATTTTATACAAAGCATATAGCTTAGTTTCATAAATAAAAGAAAAACCAAACAAAAGGGAATTAATTAGAGTTGTTAATTACTTAGTAAAAAACACTTTAGGCTAGGCATTGCATTTTAATAGATACTTTGCAGATATTTGGGAAATTGATTTATGTGCTTTGCTTGCATTGAGGAATTTAAATCTCTTTATCTATTGTAGCAATATGTTTATTGTATTTAGTTTATTAAGTGTTATTTTTTATGAGTGTGCACCTATATGATCACTCCTCACATGATAATGGTTAGGTTAGAAATTAATCCAAGTTGCTTGCAAAATATTCTTGAAAATAAAATAGTAAATTCATTAAAAGGGCATGAAAGTAATATGACATAATCAAGTTCCTAAGTCCATAATCTCCGGTTCATAGATAAGTAATCTCCTATAGTCTACTTAAGGTTTCGTTTATTTCATGAAAAATTTCATGTGTTCGGAAAATATTTTCCAAGAAACCATTTTCCAAAAAATGATGATATTTTCCAATGTTTGGCTTAAACCTAAAAATGAAGTGGAAAATATTTTCCATCATGTGGTATCTGACTTGATTTTTTGGGAAAAATTACCAAAAAATCAAAATTTAATTTTTTTAATGGACCAAAAATTTTTAATTTTAATTTATGTATATTTATTAGTTATTTTTTAATATATTAATTATTTTTTAATTTCTTTCTTTCTTTTTCCTTTTTGCTTTTCCTTTTTCTTCGTCCTTCTTCCTTCTTTCTCCTTTTTCCTCCGTCACTGCATGCCGTGGCGATGGCCAATTGCCTCATGACCTACCAAAATGCAAATCATGGGGCTCGAGCTCTGCCTAGGTCATCAAGCTCACGGCTTGCCAAATCCAAGCGAGCTCGAGCTCTCCTAAGGTAGGTCGGGTGAGCTTGAGCCTCCCCCAACTCTTTGGATTTAGCCTCAAGTGAGCTCGAGCTAACCAAATTAGGAGAGGCGAAGCCTCGCCCATCTTGCCACAGGTTGATGAGCTCAAGCCTGGTCGGTATTTGGCGAGCTCGAGCCTCAATGACTTGTAGCAAGACTCGAGCTGGCTTATGATCGGTCACCGGCTGCCGTTAGGGGTGAGCAGTTTTAGGTTATGTGTAGGTTCCAACTAGAACCTGAAACCTACCCATAAGAATATGTTTCTCATTTTTTGGAATTTAGAACCTACCCTACATACCCTAAAACTAGGACCCTACCCTATCACAGGTTCCAAGGTTGGTTGTAGGGTCTACCCAAGTTTCATCTATATTATTATTCGAACAACTATAGTTCACTAATCATAACTTATATTTAGACACATGAAAAATATTAACATTAATAGAGTAAAAATCTTAGTAAATTCTTAGACTAATGCTTTCAGATTATACACTCATCATCGAATGGTATGAAATATTAGAGAATCGCACGGAAACATGGATCAAGAAAAACATTAAAAACTTGTCCTAGGTCCCAAGTTTTAGGTTACAGGTTCTAGATAACAAGTTCCTCCAACTACCAACCTCAAAACTACCCATCGAAATAGGTTATTTATTTTTTGGAACTTGGAACCTATCCGACATACCTTGGAATATGAAACCTACATGTTCCCACCAATCCGATTCTCAGGTTCCAAGTTTTACCTTAGCACCATAGTCACCCCTAGCCACCATCATGGCTGGTGACCGCCCAAGAAGAAAAAGAAAAGGAAAGAAAAGGAAAAAGAAAAAAAATATTAAAAACTCGATTTAAAAAAAAAGAAAATGAAAACATAGAAATAAAAGGAAAATGTGTTTGATGAAAGAAAGTGAGATAGTAGAAGTTATGGAAAATGTTTTCAATTTTCTGAATAGTGGAAAATATTTTCCCACTTATGAAGGTGTTTTTGTTAATAGTGGAAAATGTTTTTCTTCACTAGTTCATTATCCGTGAAACAAACGCCAGAAAATCCAAAAAACATTTTTCTGGAAGTTATTTTCTATGAAACAAATTGAGCCTATATATCTAATCTACCTACTAAAATACCGATTAGTGACAGCTCTTAAATGAATTGATCTTGCACATTAATAAACTCAAAAGTTGTAAATTGGTATGGATTTGAGGGAAAAAGTGCAAGTTTAGTAATCCATTAACCATCCCCTAGTTGGTTCAATGGAGGGAAGGTCACAATGGGAGAAATTGTTAAAAGGCACATGTGAATTGTGTTAGAAAAATCTCACATCAGAGAATTGGTATGATATGGAGTAGTTAATATATACAATTGGCCAATAAATTATTGGCTTAATTTTTTGAGTCGAGATGGGTTCAACTAGATGTGTTGATGTATTCGAACTTAAGTTCCCTCTTTGCGATCTCCCCAAGCAAAGGTATTAGACATCTACTGCTCGTAACAATTGAAAGGACATTTGGCGATGAAGTCTAAATAGTTGTTTGAGTCCTAAGCTAAACTCCTGTCCTTTTTAGTTCAGTTGCTTTTGCTCCTGAGGTAGCTTTCCTTATGGCTTATGGCTATTACATAGCCGGTTTTTGGAGTTTCATTCTTTTGAGTAATGCTAAGTTAAGCTCTTAGAGTTTCATTCCTAATCAAAATGATTAGCTCTACCCTATTCGTCAATGGGGGTATTCTCTGAGTAAGGGTCTTCCCCGGCTAAAGAGGTCTTCTCTGTCTTATTTGCAAATGTTTACTACTCAATTCATTGATTACTTAATGTCTTGACTACTCACAGACTGAGTTCCAAGTCATGACTCGCTTTGAAAGCAAAAAATCTCCTCCATCTGCAACAACTTATCTTCTAGCTCAAGAAGAAAGCTAGAGAAACTAAACTAAACAATCATTTACGTTGGATCCCTTCCAGCCTAGCAAGCAGCCTGCGTTTATTCCGAACCTTTTTTGTTTGCCTGAGTAAACAAAAAAGCTTTCTCTTTATTGTTGGTTAGTAAACTCTAAAAAGCAGCCATTCACTTCAGGGTTTGAAGGAGATGTAGTTGCTCTTACTTTTTTTTCTTTATCAAGATTGGCTTGGTCTTCAGTGTACTACACCAAAGCTTATGGAGCCTGTGATATCCCGAAAAATGGGTCCCTATTTCAAAATATATGAAATGGTTATTTCGTCAATGTGCTTATAGTCACTTTACTTTGAACTAATCACTCACGAGTTAACTGATCTATTGGGCAAGACCGTATAGAGTTAAAACGCAAAAGATTAAAGAATTCGATCTGGAATAGACCGCTCAATCATAAGAATCAACGAGAGTCAATACTACGCTGTATAAATCAATTAGCAAATGGATATAAATCGATTTGATAAAAGTGCGTAGTCGATTTGCGGGTGATTCTGCACGATTACGATATTCATGTCAAACCACAATAAACCGATTTTCTATTGATATTATATTCAGAGTACGTAATTGAACTCTTGCAATTACATGACAATCGAGGGTCATCTGCAATTCAAATATGCACAAACGTGGATCGAAAATTATCGGTCACGAGTCAACCGCGCGAGAACCCCTAAAAGCCACTCGATAGATTAGGTCATACTAAAGTTGCGTTCGATCAATTTTAATCATGAAATTTAATTCGATTTCGGGTATCGAACTTTCGAGGGTTTCGAAATATAATTATTGGACGTCATCACATCGTTCGTCGAATTATCGATGAGTCCGAAATTTTCAGAAAATGAATTAGCCGAAAAAAATTCGGATCAAGAGACAAAATTTAAATTTTGGACCAAAAAGACTATTTTTATTGAAATTAAAAATAAAAGAAATTTGATGGGACAAATTTCTGAGTTGCGAGGAAATTTTGCAAAGTGGATGGAAGTGAAAATCATCAAAATTAGGGAAATCTTAAAGAAGTATTTTTTTTTCTTTTTTTTTTTCTTTTTCTCTCTCTCTCTATTTTCTCTCCTTTCCCCCGCCCCTCCTCTCCTCTCACGTTCAACCCCTCTTCCCCCTCTTCTGCCAAACCTACCCACTCCCCTTCTGTCTCTCTCTCTCCCTCTCTCTCCCTCCTCCTCCCTCACGCCACCCTCTACCACCCCCTTCTCTTTTTATTTTCCTTTTTATTTTTTTCCCTCTTTCTTCTCCCTCCTCTCTCTTTTCTCTCCTCCCCCACGCCATTTCCCTACCCTCCTTCTGTCGACCAGCCTCCATTTCCCCTCCTTCTCTTCTTCTCACGCCATTTTCCCCCTCACCATCATCTTCATCTCATCACCATCTTCATCCCCTCACCACCACCTCCATTGACCACACCATCCATCACCACCATTGCCGCCACCACCACTCACCACCGCCCACACCACTCCTTGCCACTGCAAACCACCGCCAAGTTGAGCCCCATCGAGCTTGACCACACCTCCATCATCACCATCTCCACCGCCGAGCTTTCAAGTTGTCGCCGCTCGAGCCGCTCATCCATCCAGCCGCCCGCATCATCATCACCGTCCCCGAGCCACCCTTGCCATCGCAAGTTGAGCCACCACCATTGCCACCGCCCAAGCTGTGCCCCCCTTGGCCATGAGCTCAACTTCGCCGAACCGCCGCCGTCGAGTTTCCGTTCGAGTCGTGAGCCTTGTGTTCTCGATGCCGTCACGCTGTAGTCGCCGCGAGCTCGCTGTTGCTGGAAATCCGTGAGTTAACTTCCTAATTGTGGATTAAGGTGTTAATTACATTTAGGGGCTGGTTAGTTTAATATTATTGGCGGTCGGTATTTGTTAATTTTAGTTTAGCCTTAATTGCGATTAAGGATGGTTTAAAACCAAATTTAAGTATGATTATTGATTATATTAAATAATCATAGTTAGATTAATTAATTGAGTTTAATGACATATTGGCCGTTAAGTATAATTTTATGCTCGTTTTTTCTAGATGAGATTGTGCATAATTCCGGTTGTTTGCACGTGTAACGCTATGCTATTGATTGCTCAATTATAAATTTTTATTTGCTATTTTCAAATGAGGTTTTATGGGCAAGAAAATAAAAAAATATGAGGTGTCGGGTTTGAATGCCGAATTTTACGTGCTAAATAAAACAATGGGGTTTTAAAATGAAAATGTGTAATGTTTGACGGGTTGATTTCAAATACGTGACCATGTATGAATATTTCATTGGGATCTTTAAATGTGAAAAATTGCCAAAGTTAATTATTTGAAAACAAACTCTTTTGTTCTAGGCTAACAATAAGAATTGGCTTGATTATTGATGTGCTTCAGTGATCATTTAATCGAACCCGTCACTCAACGGGAGTTTGGGGGTGATGCCCGATTTTTATTGGATGCCTGGCAAGGGTCTGGATGCCGAGTCGCGGTTGAGGTTGGACCAATACTCCTTTACGAAATACCGTCTAGGCGGGGGTTCTAGACAATGCTGTGCTTGATGGGGCGGGACGATACCCGATTATGCTAGAAGACCGCCAACTCGTGTGTTGGCCGTGGCCCGAAGGGTCGTAATAATCAGAGCACGTGTGAATGGTCGTGATACATTGCACTTGATTATGGGGTAAAACTGTTAGGCACGGTATGAGACGTGTCAAAACAGATTTTACCTTATAATTGGGACCTGTGTGGATACTTGGTGCATGAGAATTATGTGTTTTGATTATTGATTATGCTTATTGTATTGATAATGGCATACGTGATGTACTAAAATGTAGGGGCATGCGAAGGCGAGGTAAGATTGTATGGAGTTGCGTGTTTAGGCTGCCTCCGAGGCGAATTAGCTTCTTAATTGAGGTTTAGGAAGTTGACTCACTGAGATTTATATCTCACCCCGTTGTTGTTAAATATTTTCAGATTCGTAGTATGGAAAGCCGTCACGTGCGGTTTGGGGTCTCGATGGACCAAGACTCGGGCGTGCCTGATGTTACTTTTGGTTGGCCTCATTGTTAGTGAAGTTTAAGCTAACCCCGATCCTCTTTGACCTTTTTTGCCTATTGGTCATTAGGAAGTTTTCTTTTGAGGTAGACTTGTAAATATCAAACTTTCTAGGGTTAACAAGTGGATAAATAAAGGTGCTGCTTTTGGGAAATCACCTATTGTGTTTTACTATCCCTGATTTGTTGGTTGACTAGGTGTTTATTTTAGTTGCTTCCGCATGCGTTTAATGGAAAGATAAAAAGAATGGGTCGGTGATGTGTCCTGGGACGTCGCATTTTTAATCGGTCATCGAGAGATGTTCTCGTGCTCGAGGTTTGGAGTGTGACAAAGCCTATGCAAAGCAAGCGGGTAGAAGATTAAAAAAAAAAATGCATTAAATGGATACCCGGGCATTGAGAAGAAAGGATGCTTTCAGAGACGAAAGGCCATGGGGAGATACCGTCTGTGATCCATGGATCTCTGATTGAGAAACCGTATCCAAGCTCTATGGCTAGTTACAAGTCATTTTCTCATTACTTTGGGTCTCTCTTTTTCTAGTTTTATAGGCATTACTATAGTGGGATTTCAAAGATCACTTTTACACGAGAAAGGGGGACCACCCTCTAAGCCAATGTATTCCTCAATGACCAATGGCGTACAAGTACCGTGAGGGAAACTCGCTCCCTACACAATGATCAACTTGTGAAAATTCCAAGATCTCCTTTGACTCCTTACTATTCCATTATGAAGAAATAAATTGCATCCCGGTCAACGCCTTTAAGATAATGTAATTCATTGATAACTTATCACCACTTGCCAAAACTAGAAGATAAAGGACAATTAATATTTCATTTATGACTTGGGAACATCACACAGCACCCGTAGCCGCAATGGGAGAAACAAGATTCTTCAATAAATATGATAGTGTTTCTCCTTTCAAATGTTCCTTCTTTTTTTGGACCATTGTCATGACCCCAAAATTGGAATCTCAATACTTATTTGAGACATTAAGCTTAATTTTTGGTTAATTTTAGTTCTAGGAAAGGTCCATGAAGTATTCAAATCCCTTATAACATGCATTAAAACTCAACTTTAGTATTGGTGCTTAATCTTATCAACCAATTGGATACCTCGAATTAACCCAAAGAGTCCCCACAAGGTTGAGTAACCATCAAACTAAGTTTGAGTAAACTTATGTAGTTCAACATTATCATATCAACAAGCACAAGGTACTTTACATTTGAAATGTCCTAAAATGGTTGCAATATTTTTAATTGGATAAAGGTTAATTTTTCATTTTCAGTCATATAAAAGATGGTGATTTCTATGAGAGGTACTTGATTCAAAACGTTAATAGACAAGGCAAATAATAGTCGAAAAGATATCCGTAACATTGGTAATTTCAAAAGGAGTCAATAGACGTTGGTAAATGACTTAAATATCAATCGATAAACTAAACTTAACTCATAACTTAAATGGAAAAAAAGTTGATTACTACATCCAATAAAAATAGAAGGCAATTTTGACTAACAGTTGATAAATTTCAAGTGTTAGAAAGAAAAACAAATTTGAATGGATAACTGAATCTTAACAAGAGTTAATAACATAATACTTACGACTTCAAAACTAGATCATTGAAAAGTGATCACTTCATAAAAGAGTTCATAAATCGAAACTTGGTAAGCGAGGCAAATAAACTTCGGAGAATCAATAGACTAGTTGGCAAATGTATGAAAAAAACCAAATATATATACATATATATAGTTGGTAACTTAATGGAACAAAAGTTAGTAAGTCAGTGCAATTGAAGTTGGTACTCTCTAAAAAAATGTTAATAAATATAAGGGGTCGATAACCAAGGTAAAAATGGAAAAATAACCCAATAGAAAAGTTGGTATATTTAAAAGGAAGAATGTATAGGACCTCAAACTTATTGCAAAAGTATAATTAAGTCTTAAAACTTACAAATAGTGCAATCAAATCCTAAACTTGACGAATTAGTACAATTATGAATTTCCATCACCCAATATAATTTAAGTGATGCAAAATGCTTAACGTGCTATATCTCCGGCTGCTCGCCCTCAGGCCTCCCCTGAAGTCTCTTAGGGAAGGATTTCGAGACTTGCTGCCAGTGATCGCTCTTGGCATCTCTTCTCCGACCACCCTTCCTCCAAACAGATCTGAGATCTCTGGTGACTCGCACCTCGGTCTCCCCCGAAGTCTCTCAGGGAAGGCTTTCGAAGCTCGCTACCGGTGATCTCTCTCTTCGCCATCATGCTTTTGTCCTCCCCCTAGATGCCCTATTTATAGGCGCAGGGGGGGAGGGCTGGTCGGAGGCTAGGCTGGCGATCCTTGGTGCGCCTACCAGCCTTCCTTCACCAGCCGAGCCGACGGCAGTCAACCCTTCAATGGCGTTGTACATTGTTGTCTCCTCTTGTGTCCCAGCATCACGGGCGTCCAGTCTCTGGCGCGTGTTGCATATCTGGCTGGGGAAGAAGCCAAGGAGGAAGAAGACAAGTGAAGGGGGCCAGGTCGCACGGGTTGGGTCTTGGGAGCCCGCGGGAGAAAGAAGGAGGGGCTGGGCTCGTAGGCCCAGCCCCCTTTGGCTGCTTCTTTTTTTGTTTTCTTGTTTTTGTTTGTTTTTTGTTGTTTTATCTTGTTATTATCTATTATTTATTATCGGAAAAATAAATAAAAAAGAAACTAAGGCCTAATTAAAAACCTAATCAAAATTTAGGTGTCAACAATATTAAATAAGGTCATAATTTAGAATTTGCATCACATGCAATGCAAATAGCTTATCTTCAAAAATAAAAGGCAAGCCAAACGAAAGAGAAATAATTAGAGTTGTTAATTAGTTCGTAGAAATCATGTCAGGCTAGTCATTGCATTTTAATAAATACTTTGCAAATTTGGTAAATTAATTGATGTGCTTTTCTTGCATTTAGGTATTTAAATGGTTTCCCTGTTCTAGTAATTTATTATTGTATTTAGTTTATTTAGGATTATTTTTAATGATTGTGCACTTGCATAAACATCCTCACATGTTAATGGTTAGGTTTATAATCAATCCAAGTTGTTTGCATAATATTCTTGGAAATAAAAGAGAGAAAATATCAAAAGGGTGTTGGACATAATCAAATCCCCAAGTCCACAATATCTTGTTCATAGAAGTAAAGTAATCTTTCACACTTTACTTAAGAGTCTATCTGTTAAATTAATGTCTTGAGTTTGAATTTAGATAACTATTTGTTAAATCGAATTTTGTTGAGAAATATTTTCCAAGCAGATTACAAATCGGATGAAGAAGTCTTTTTTTTTTTTTTTTTTTTTTTATTGGACTTTCTTTCGACGTGCAAAATAAGCAGGAAATAAAAGAAGGAAGTTAACCTATCACTACAAGGCAAAAGAGGAAATAAAAAGATAAAATAAGAATTTCTTTCTTCCGCAAAAGCTTGTTCACGTTGAAAACTAAAGTTGGTGGGCCCAGGTCAAATTGTTGACCTTGGGCACGCACACACAATACATAAAAGACGTGTACTTTTAGCCGAAAAGAGACGTGAAGCCCTACGAAGAAGAAGGAGCAGCACGTCCAGAGGGCGCTACTTGAGAGAGGAGCCACCCACGCAATCAAGAAAAGGAGAACGCGAAGCAATACGCACGTGAAAGAAAAATAGACCTTGGAGTTATTGTTTTCGGCATACGTAGAGCGTTTCGTTTGAGCTTAAACATGTGGTGATTTTGTGACGTGAGTTTATGTCCAAGTGAGTTGTTTATTTATAAACACTTTGAATTTTGGCTTAAATCTAGGTGTGGGAAACACTCAAGCGTGTGAGTAAATGTAAACTATGATTCTCCGATTATAGTGCATTATTTGCTGCTAGCTCTTCCCATGGATGTAGGTAATAATACTTGGATTGAACCACATAAATTTCTGGTGTCCTTATTATTTCTCGTTTATTTCTCTAGTGATTTTCCATTGATGTAAATTGCAAGATCTTGTCGTTTTTGCATATTATATTTCAAGACTATCAACCTATCAAAAACCAATTAGTAGCTACTCTTATATGAATTGACCTTGCATGTTAATCAATCCAAAAGTTGCAAATTGGTATGGGCTTGGAAGAGAAATCGTAAATTTAACAATTCATTAGCCAACCATCTCCTAGGTGGTTAACTCGAGAGAAGGTCATGATATACGTGAGGGGGAGATTGCTGAAATGCACTTATGAGTTGTGTTAGAGAAGTCTCAAAGAATTGATGTGGTGTAGAGTAGTTAATATATCCAAGTTTGCCCATAATTCATTGGCTTAAATTTTTGAGTTAAGATAGGTCTAATTGGATTTGTTGATAGGTTTGCATTTCGTTCCCTCTTGGCGATGTCCCCGGCATTTGCTGCTTGCTCCCGAAACAATGATCACTTCGTGAAAATTCCGGGTTCTCCTTTGACTCGTGACTATTCCATTGTGAGGAAATAAATTGCGTACCATAAATTCCAATAAGATAATGTAATTCGTTCATGTATTATCACCACGTGCCAAAACTAGAAGGAAAAGAACAATTAGCATTTCATTTATGACTTGTGAAACATCACACGGCACACATTACAGCAATGGGATAAACGAGATTCTTCAATACATATAAGATCGTTTCTTCTTTCAACTGTTCCTTCTTTTCTTGGGCCATCATCATTATCCCAAAATCGGAATCTCAATGCTTAATTTTTGTTTAATTTAAGTTCAAGGAAAGGTCCATGAAGTACTCAAATCACTGATAACATGCATCAAAACTCAACTTTTGTATTAGTGCTTAATCTCATCAACCGGTTGGATGCCTAGAATTAACTAATAGAGTCCTTACAAGGTTGGGTAACCATCAAAGTAAGCTTGAGTAACTCTTGTAGCTCAACATTATCATATCAGCAAGCACAAAGTACTTTAAATTTGAAATGTCTGAAAATAGTTGCAATATTTTCAATTGGCTAAAGGTTAATTCATCATTTTCAGTCACATAAAAGATGGTGATTTCCTATGGGAGTTACTAGATTCAAAACGTTGACAAACAAGGCAAATAATAGTCAATAAGATATCCGTAACATTTATAATTTCCAAAGGAGTCAATAGACGTTGGTAAATGACTTAAATATCAATTGATAAACTAAAATTAACTCATATGTTAAATGGAAAAAAGTTGATAACTACATCCAATAAAAAGAAGGTAATTTCGACTAAGAGTTGATAAACTTCAACTGTTAGTAAGCAAAACAAATTTGAATGGATAACAAACTCCAAATAAGAGTTAATAACATAATACTTACTACTTCAAAATTAAATCATCGAAAAATTATCACTACATAAAAGAATTTGTAAATCGAAACTTGCTAAACGAGGTAAATAAACTTCATAAAATCATTAGACTAGTTGACATATGTATGAAAGAACCTCTCTCTCTCTCTCTCTCTCTCTCTCTCTCTCTCTCTCTCTATATATATATATATGAGTTGATAACTTAATGGAACCAAAGAAGTTAGTAGATCACTACAATTAAAGTTGGTACTCTCTAAAAAATGTTAGTAAAAAGAGTTGACAACCAAGGTAAAAAATATTGGGGTTTGCCCTAGTGACTACCCTTCCAACATGGAAGGGGGAGGTGGAGGGTTCGAATACCCACCTTCTCAGGGAGGGTTGGGGTGGGGACGAATTAGTTTCAAGTGTGGATTTTGACTCTCACGCCTTATAAGGAGGCAGGACAAAAGTCTGAGAGTGAGAGTGAGAATATAAGTAGTAGAGTAGGACCGACAAAAAAAAAAAAATCAAGGTAAAAATGGGAAAATAACCCAATAAAAAAGTTGGTATGTTAAAGAAAAGTGTCGTGACCTACCTCTCGGGGGGAGGGAACAGGTTTAGGGGTATTGCCTAAGAGATGGCCCAAGGCCCATGAATAGGCGCGGGCTCTCCTAAGTCCATATCTCGTATGACGTTGGGATATTTTTAAGAATTTCGCAATAAGAAGTCGCCACTAGCCTATTGGGTTGGCTAGAAACCAAGTGAGGCACGGGAGTATGCCACACTTCCTACGCAACCAAAAAATCTAGGGTCGAGGACTTGATTACATTAATTGATCAATTAGTGCCCTTTCGGTACCTAATCTTGTTCATTTTAAAAGAAAATATTTTTATCAGACATTTTGGATTGATTTTATACCTATCCACTAACATGTGAGGTGATCATGCAGGTGCACAATCATTAAAATAATAACCACAGCTACCAAGATCTTAATTGCAGTAAAATTGAACAAGTGCAATTAAACATAATTAAATATGTAAATTAAACACACAATATAATTAATGTACGTGCAAATAAATGGCTAATTATACTAAGAAAGCAAGACGTTGCAATTTCTAAACAAACCTTGCAATTTTTAGATTTTTGAATTTTTTTAAAACATTTTTTTATTTTTTATTTTTTTAAATATTATTATTATTATTATTATTATTATTATTATTATTATATAATATAATATATTTAAAAAAAATGACCTGGGTCGGGTTCCCGGGTTGGGACCGACCCGGATCATCCGCCAAAGACTTGGATGGGCCTACAGCGCAGGCTTGGCCCGAGATTCTTTTACTTTCTTTTTTTTTTAAATAAACCGAGCCCATTGACTTGGCCCATTATGACCGGAGCCTTACCTAATTGAGATCCATGCCCGACCCGATTTTTGGCTGAAACCCTACCCGGCCACGACCCGATGGACGTCCCTCTCTTTGCTCGCAGCTGAGGCGTCGCTGGGCGGACGGACGGCGACGAAGATGGTAGTGACAATGGCGACAATGACGGCGAGGTGGCAGGCGGCGTCGGAGGACGGTGGCTCGGCTTGAGGTGATTGGTGGCGGAATGGCGGCAGCGGCATAGTGGATGGTGGCCACGGAGAGCAACAACAGCCTAGCATGGCGGGGATCTCAGCAGGTTGTCGAGGATGGCGTCGGGGACGTCGCAGATCCAGAAAGTGGGTGGTGAGGTTGCAAGGGAACAACGTCATTGGCGGTGGAGGCGTCGGGCCCAGCGACCAACGCTGCGACGACGATGACAGAGATCTGGTGTAGCGAACGGTTAGGGGGGAGGCGGCACAGCTTGAGGTGGTTGGTCGAATGGCAGCGGCGGCCGGCCTGGGGCTGCGGCGAAGCTCGATTGATTGCTAGATTTGGCCCTTGTCCGACCCCCGCTCTCGGATCCAGATCTCTAGGCCTCCTCCGATTTCCCTCCTCTCTTGGCTGGCTCAGCGTCAAGACTACATTGAAGCAGATGGTGGTGGGCGACAGCGACTTGGTGGAGATCCAGGTGCGGCGACGGCGACAGTGTCGGGGGATGACCGGGACGGTACGACTCAACGCAAAGATGCATCGGGCGTGTCGACGGTGCCTCCTTTATCCCTGGTTTCTCTCCCTCTCTCCGGTTTTCTCTTTCCTTTTCTCCTCTCTCTCCTTCTCTACCTCCCCTACTCTGCTCTCTTTTCTGCCCCTTCAAGCTCTCTCTTCGTGCTACTAGGCTATACCTTATCCCTTGCTGTTGTGCTTTTTTTTTTCTTTTTCGTTTCCTGTAGGTCGCATGTGAAGGACGTCGAGGGGGAGGAAAATAGCTAGGCCAAGCCCCCACGAGAGAGAGAGAGAGAAAAAAAAAAGGGGGTGGGTTGGGCCGAGGCCGGATTGGGCCCAACCCGGCCCCTTAGTGCGATTTTTCTCTCTTTTTTTTTGTTTTGTTTTGTTTGTTTTTTGTTTGTTTGTTTTTCTAAAGTTAATTTTAAAATTTTAATTAATTAATTATTTTTAATTTTTAATTAATTTTTTTAGGTACTTGAAAACACAAATTAGGTGTCAACATTGCCCCTCTTTGAATGTAATCTCAAAGAGGTTGCATTCAAAGACAGAAGACACCTAAATTATTTTTATTAAATTATGACTCGAGTTTGAACGTTTGTAAAAACGTGACTCGTTAGATTTTTTTTGAAGATTTACAAAAGTGGATAATCCCATGGCATGGGCTTTCTTGTTTTAGCCGATGAAGATAAAATAAAAAGGAAGAAAAAAAAGGCCACGAAGGAAGCTGCATTGTAGAACCCATGAAAACAAAAGTGGGCCCAGGTTTCCTATTGCGCTGCCAAATTCCTTTTGGCGTGAAGACCCTGCACGTAGACAAAAGGAAAGGTGGGGCCCAAGTGTATAAAAACAGAATTTTGCAGGTTTCTTTTCTCTTCCGAAAGTCACACGCCGAAGACCTACGAAGAAAGGAGCCGCACGTCCGCCGAGCTGGAGAAGCAGCACGCCGCCGAGAGAGAGAGCTAAGCTGGAGATTTTTCTTTTCTTTTGGCATACAACTTGAACATGGCAATTATGTCCGTGAGTTTATACCCAAGCAAGTTGTTATTTATAAACACTTTGAGTTTATAGTTAAATCTAGGTATAGGAAACACTTGTGCGATTGAGCGATTGTAAACTCTGATTCTCCGATTTTAGTGCATTATTTACTACTGGCTTTCCCTTTGGACGTAGATATTGATACTCGAACTGAACAACGTAAATTTCTAGTGTCCTTATTTTTCTCGTTTATTTCTTTGGTGATTTCGCATTGACGTAAATTGTAAGATCCTGTCGTTTTTGCATATTATATCCCAACAATTTCGACGGTAGAGAGACCTTGGGTGCATGGGCACGTATCAGGTTAACGGAAAGGACTCATAACTATGGAAGTACGTCTTGTCAATAAGAGGAAGAAAGACTCTGGGCTACAGAAGCACTCTAAGTCATAAGAAGAAATAGGAGGACTCCAGGCTACAGAAGCTTGCCGTGTCATAAGAAGAGGGAGGAGGACTCTAGGCTACAAAAGTTCGTCGTGTCATACGAAGAAAGGGAAGGACTCCAGGCTATAGAAGCTCATCGTGTCATAAGAAGAGAGAGGAGGACTCCGGGCTACAGAAGCTGGCCGTGTCATAAGAAGTGAGAGGACTTCAGGCTACAGAAGCTCACCATGTCATAGGAAGAAAGGGAATAACTCCAGGCTACAAAAACTTGCCGTGTCATAAGAAGAAAGAGAGATGAAGTCTTACCGTGTAACAACGGGTTTCGACCGGGTGGAAAATGCATGATTTGAGGAAAACTAATGAACCTTTGTAGATGATATGGTTTAAGGTTGACCATGAACATTTTGAAAATTGCAATTTAAAGATAAACTCATAAACATTTTAAAAGCGTGGTTTAAGGATAGACCCACCAACCATGTGGTTTAATGATAGACCCACTAACCGTGTGATTTAAGGATAGATCCACGAACCGTTGTGGTTTAAGGATAGACCCACGAACCATTGTGGTTTAAGGATAGACCCACACACCTTGTGGTTTAAGGATAGACCCACGAACTGTTATGGTTTAAAGATAGATTCACGAATAGTTGTGGTTTAACGATAGACCCACGAATCTTGTGGTTTAAGGATAGACCCACAAACCGTTGTGGTTTAAGGATAGACCCATGAACGTTTGGTTTAAGGATAGACCCATGAACCTTGTGGTTTAAGGATAGACCCACGAACCTTGTAGTTTAAGGATAGACCCATGAACCGTGTGGTTTAAAGATAGACCCACCAACCTTATGGTTTAAAGATAGACCCACCAACCTTATGGTTTAGAGAGATGGCATGGTTTAAAGTTGATCATAAACCTTTGGAAATGATATGGTTTAAGGCTGACCATGAACTTTTGGTTTTTAGGAAAGCACTCGCTAACCCCTTGAAAATTGCATGGTTGCACTGAGGAATTCTGTCAAACTCAACTTGAACAAATGTCATTAGGGACGTCATCAAGAGATATATTGGCAATATTGCAGCATTAATTGAACAAGCTAATCAGCATAATGTGGCACAAAATTGTCATCTTACTTGGGAATGTATCACTAATCATCAAATTCTCTGGGAGTCAAGTTCTTATTAGAACGGCTACAACGGGTGAAAAATGCTCATTAAGCATGCCAAACTAGAGCTTCTTAGTCAAAAAGGGTTTCTTACACTCTCTCAATAAAATGACTGCTTGATCTCATCCATTCATGTGGGAAGTAACTGATTGCTGAGGGTATCTCACATAATCCATATCAAATGCTTTCAGAAACATTCGCGATGAGCACTATCTGATCGATTAAAAATATCTTTTAAAAGGGCAGCAATATAGGTTTGGTCATGGGTTACACAGAGATTATTGTTTTGAGGCTAATAAATGAACATTTGTCACTACCTTCATCGAGTTTACAAGTCGAGAACTTGGAAGATAAGACAAGATAGAATTGCTTCAATTCTTTCAAGCAATAACTTCTTTGTGACATTTTCATTTTCACTCGAACCATCCCAATCAGAAGAGACTTCAGAAGAGGGTTGTAACGTTGGCTCAGGAGAGGCTTGAAAGGGGGTAAGTACACTAGAAGTGCCAAAAGTTGTGTACAACGCTTACTTTAGTGTCAAAATTTTTTTTCGGATCACTTAATTGCTAATTTAAAAAAAAAAACGGTCATCTAAGTGTCAACTCCGGTCCAGATTGCTAGAAATTTGACGTGGCTATATTTTATTAATTTCTCAATACCCCTAAATGATGTCATTCAAAAGTTATAAAAAAGTGATCTTTTAAGTGCCAAATTTTATTAAAAGTGATCGTTTGAGTGCCAAATTTTATTTAAAGTGAACACTTTAATGTTGGTCGTTATTAAAAAACAATCACTTCAATGCCAAGCATGCCACATGGAAATGCCATGTGGACTGGATATTTTAAAAATTTTGCCAAGTCATATTAAAATTTTAATTATAAATGACACGTAATCAGTTTGGCCAGAATTTCTCGCCGTTGACACTAAAGTGATCATTTTTCCTCCGATTTAGTACTTAAGTGAGTCGGCGAAAACTTTTGGCACTAAAGTGAGCATCATACACAACTTTTGGCACTTCTAGTGTACTTATCCCGGCTCGAAAGGTTTAAAATTTTCAAGAGGATTTTTAAGAGTCGATGACCATCATAGCATCGTGACCAAGTCACTCAATTTTTCGAAAACATTTGGCTTTTGAAACATAGCACATCTCAAAAGCCCCTTGGCAAATCATTTTAGCATGGGAGCTTTGCTCCTTTCTCTAATTCTTTTGCACTTGCAATGATTTCTTTTTTTCCACAAGCACTTGGACTTTGATAATTTTTCTTTCACATAAGATGCAATCTTTTGGCTATTTTTCTTGACGGGCATTATCCTTGCTTTTACCAAGCACACTGCTTTTTCATACCTCCTAGTTTGTCAAACTTTTTGCTATTTGAACTTTTGTAGCTCTTATGACTTTCGAGATCCTTTTCACATTTTCTTGTAATTGTCAATTGTATTTGGTCAATTCTTATGCTTTGCCTCTATAAAGGGAGATGATCACCACTCGTGGTTCAGAAATGAATAACTAGGCGTAAATTGGTTAAAGCAACATGTATCGGTGTTTGGGTAGAGAAGGAAATGATTTTCTTCACATTGGGATGAGTCAAGCTCTAATGAGAATTCTTCTGAAGCTATCATTAGAAGATTGATACAAGTGAAAGTAATAGAATCTTCTGAATCTTTTGCTCTACAACAAGACCGTAACCTCCTATGCTGCCCCAAAGTAGGGTCGTTCTCGACAAAGGTACTTTGAAGAATCATTTTTATTCTATCCAAAGGGGTAGCAAGAGATTAATGCACCGCTTGGGATTGATAAAGGAAACGCCTTTATCATTTCGATCTTTGCTCTTAATGCGAATGAATTTTTTGTTATAAGAGAATGTCGCTTTTCACTTAATTCTCAAAAGTGTTTGAAAGATGTGTTTGGAAACGGCCTTCCTTTTTTTCATCCTAAGCACTTCTTGTTTGGCATGGTTAACGTCTCCATTTCACTCCGCTGAGATCATCTGAGTAGATCAATCTCCATAGGGAAATTTGATTCAAAATGAATAACCCACAAAATGAGAAAACAATTTTGAGATAAAAATGATGCTAAAAAAGTTTGTAGAAATTTTTTCTCAATTATTCATTTTTGTGCTTGTCTCTAGGAAAGCGCCAAAGGTTCTTTTTTGTAATGGAAATTCTCCGTTTTTTTTTTTCTTTCTTTCTTTCTTTTTTAAAATTTTGAGAAGAAGGGTACTTACCTGCGGCATGGTGACTCGGTGACCCTATAAAGAATGTGATAGAATATGTTAGTGCAAAAGTCTTTAGGGATTGAAATGTTGAAAACGATACGTTACTACCCTTCACTTGCTTTTATCCTTTGAGTGCTAACATTTCTTGGATTCACCCTCTTGGATATTTAGTAACTTGACATTACCTTTCACTTGCTGTCGTGACCAAATTTTCAGGTGTGAACCACCTAAGATTTGGCTAATGGATTGTTAAGCCTAGACATAACTCGGGCTCTCCCAAGCCCATACCAATTCGCGATTTAGGTTCAAGTTCTTAACATACAATTGATTTTATCTAGGAGTCGTCACTAATCAGTTTTTGGTGGGTCGATTAGAAACCCAAGTAAAGTAACGGGAGATTTACTTTACTCCTACAAACCAGAGATTTGGGTATGGGGACTTGGTTACACTAGACTTCTCTAATGCCCTTTCGGTATTATTTCTTTTATTTTGAAAAAATGCTTTGGCAGGCAGCTTAAATTGATTTTAAATCTATTTCCCTAACATATGAGGCGACCATGCGAGTGCGCAAACCACCAATTTAACACTCAAGTAAAGTAATAAATAAATTGCAGGACTTACCTCATAACAACGAAAGCATCTGCGTTGTTAGATCATAATTCACATCAACAGTTCTAGATATGATTTCTAATTAACACACAATTTCTTCTCTTTTTTTTCACTTATTTAATGAAAATCATGTAATATGCAATGTAATATAACTAAATGACCTAATTCTAATGACATGCAATTTCTAATTAAATGGACCTAATAATCTCTAAAAGACGTGCATTTCATGAACCTAATCATATATGACATTTACATGACATTTTTTATTTTTCTAAAACTGCAATCTATCCTAGAGAATGGAACCAATTTATTCTAAGACATCTTTTGTATTTTTCATGAAATTCGGAATTAGGAAAAATGTGAAAATTATCTAACTAGATTAAGATTCTATTCAATTTGCATTAGGAATTAGGTTAAGCCAAATCCTAATTTAAACTAAAATATTATCTTAACCCAAATAATCCTAAAATGCAATCTATTTAAGAAAATACCTAAACTTATAATAAATTAAGAAAACATATTATCTAAAATTGAATTAAGTGCAATTTTACCCTAATATGCAATGATGTGCAAAATATACCCTGAACTCTACATGACATATGCATGATGATTTTTTGTTGTTTTTCATTTTTCCTTTTTTAATTTTGAAATTAATAATTGCCAAATAATTAAACATGCAATTTAAACTAGTGAAATGAAAATCTAACATCCTAAATTTATGTGTTTTTGGTATTTTTATTTAAGTAATTCGAAATAAATAAATTTCCTATTCTAGACATGCAAAATAACCTAAAACAAGTAATATCCTAACATGCATCTAATCTAACTCAAATATTTTTCTTTTACGGGAGCAAACAAATAAGGCATCAAGAACAACACGGCACCAAATCAAGCAAGACATCATCCATGTTCATTTAATTTTGGAAAATAAATTGACGAATCTTATCTCACGCATGAGATCAGATTGACCAATTTTTAAATAAAATCACGAATCGTATCTCGAGCATGAGATTAGATTGGTGATTTTTCTGTACGATTGTGGGTCGTATTTCGAGCGTGAAATCGGACCGTCAATCATATGTACGTTACGAAATTAGAAAGATTTCCCAATTTAAAAGGCTAATCGTGTTGTGAATATCATGGAATATTGGGAATTTCTATCACGTGCACCGATGAGTATATCAAATAAGGAAACAAAATTTTCAGAAATTAACATAGACAGAATTCTTACCTATCCCAAATATTTGCTTCCAAATTTGGCATTCGAACGGTGGCTCATGAATCACGATAGAGGCTCGACGTGATGGCGCAAGGACAGCTTGCTGTGGTGGTTGCTTCGACTAAGGAACGGTTTTGAACAGTAGCCAGGGCGTCACGGACTGCAAGATGCGAATAGCGACCGTTGCTTGCTATTTGTACGCTAGCCCGACCTGCGTCACGAAAGCGAGAGATGTTGGCTTCGCAGGGATTGACTCGCCGGACTTCATTGGTCAATGAGGTAGGGAGAAGGTGTGACGTGCATAGCCTCAACGTCGCAACGAAGTCAGCAACAACATCGAGACAGAAGCTTTGGCGTCACAGATGCAGCTGGAGATGATGGCTCCAAAGGATGAGTCTCGGCACCACTCGGATCAATGGAGGGCAACGCTAGTTGGCCTCAACGTCGCAACGAAGTCAGCAACAACAACGGGTCAGAAGCTTCGGCGTCACAGATGAAGCTGGAGATGATGGCTCAAAAGGATGAGTCTCGGCACCGCTCGGATCAATGGAGGGCGACGCCAGTAAAAGTCAGCAGCGGCCTTAGCAACGCTGAATTGTGAAGCTGGCAGACCCCAATCGCGGCTACGAAGACTCACTCTCAAGGAAGAAAACCGCAACTCTCTCTCTCGTGTGTTCTCTGTATAATTCGGAATCCCCCCCGCCCTCTCTCTCTGAGTTTATTGCTCTATTTATAATATGGCAACTCCAAGTCGATTCAATACGTGCTGAATATTCCCTTTTTGATTTTATTTCTTCAAATTGAATATCAACTTGCAAGTTTTGTCGATTTCTCCCCTTTCTTGCTGTGAATAGATCCATGGGTATATCCAACAATATTTCTTTCTTTGTCCTTGAGTTGATGCAGAGAATTCGTTTCCCTTATGGATGCGTGCGATTTCTTTGATGGTGCATTCTTTCTTGTTTTAAAACAAGAAATAATGTAGCATAAATACCAATATATTGATTCTTTCCACTTTCTCGCCCGTATCCCTTTTCTTTCCTATTCTCTACCAGCTTTCGTTTCCTCAAAGACGTATCCATCGCATCCTTCCTTTCCTTAATTACTGAAAGTCACGTGCCCACACAAAATTGAAAGAATTTTTGCATGGGTCAATGGGTCAAAACTTTCGCATTAAAAGGGTGCGGTCATCATAACCTTTCAATGGGCTTGACCCCGTTTTGCCATCCAGTGGACTTGAGATGTTTTGAAGCCGCAGCCAGCCATGAGATTGTGTTCCCATCGTCATCGTACAAGGTCATCTGCATCTCCATCTTCGACAACTTCTTGAGCGCATCGGACTGATCATTCTTCACTACCAGGTGAAGTGCGGTCTCGTCGTGAGCGGTGCAATGAGCTCCAAAGAACCGCTTCCCCTCCAGTCCACTCTCCAGGGTCTTAGGGGTCTCTCGAGCTTCTAACACGGCCTTCTGTTGCTCCTCGCCTTCACTGCACGACACGGCCTTCATAGCCAGCATACACTGAGACAAGGAACTGTCCATGTATTATAGATAGACTTGTGCTAACAAAATGTTCTTCGTTGAATCCTTCACGTTACAGCTTCAGGGCAGTATTTCCAATTACTATACTTTCAAGAATGGAGCTCCTCTATGCACGTGGCTCAAAAAGATTGATCCAAAGCATACTATGAAGATTATTCTCAATAAAAGCATTACTCATCAGTAAGGGTGAAAATGATACCATAATCAGGGCCTACTATTAGAAGTTCCGTCGTGACTTCCAAATCCCCCATGGCCGACACAATGTGTAACAATGTAGGGCCATCGCGATTCAACTCCCTTGCAAAATTGGGCTTTTCCTATTTTTCCTGATACATGAGTATAAGGAAAGATGACTACACAAATATAAGATTCGGCACTCATTCATTGAAAAAAGAAATAGACTTAAGGGCGCCAGTAAATTCCAAACCGAAAAGGGATGAAAAGTCAGTGATAATAGTGAGCTGACTGATGATAACACCATGTGACAATCATCACAAGCTTTTATACATGTATGCAATCTGACACGTTGAACTATGAATTTCCTAAATCAACTTGGAACTAGTCAGTTTCGACCTTGTCTTGATGATGTTTCCACAGTTTAGCATGTGAGCTGTTTACGCTTCTATCCAAACACATCTAGTGGTCTTGCCTCAAATAGCACCAAAACCCCACACTGACCTAGCCTTTTTTTTTTTAGGGGTTAAAAATTAATCCTAATTTTGTGCCATAAATAACTAAATGGGTCGTCAAAATTTAGGTGTCAACACTTGCATTTTCCTTTAAGCGTTTGATGTCTTCCTATCAAAGAAAAAAAAGTATCATGTCAAAGACGCTATCAAAATGAGCAATTGGTGTCACGTCCCGATCCTCCGAGCACGTGCTTATCCCTTCTTGGTCGATTAATAGCGACGTCCCAGGATGCATTGCCAACCCATTCATTTAATGCACATGCGGAAGCAATTAATAAATCCCCAAACAACAATTCAATGGGATAGAAAAGCAATGCCATATTTCCTTGAAAACCACAACACACCTTTTCACATATCAGGATAATTTATATATAATTTTATATATATATATATATATATATATATATTACTATCCATTATTTACAAGGTCCACCAAAAAGGTCAATTCCTAAAACTAGTTGTCCTAAGACCAACTATTCAGACCCAATCACCGAACCTTCAGAGTCCACAGGATTTGGATGAGATAGGCGGTTCCTCCAATACACCATCAAGTGGGTCTGCTAGATCCTCATCCTGGACAACATCAATCACCTCAGCAGGGATACCAAAACTTCTAAGAGGACCTATCCTAAGACCATAGGGGGTGGTGTGGAACCAAGCTTTGAATCGATTGGGTACCTCCTGGTGTGGGTGGGACTTCTCCAACCTAAACTGTGGTCACAACCAACTCGTAAGTCCAATCACTTCTGGGATCAGGGAAAACAAAGACCTACTTGGTTATTCTCACGGGACGACCAAGACACCCAGGGGGAGTCGCCATCTACGAACCTGAAAAATGGTTATACAATAACCGGTGAGACAATGTCTTAGTATGTGGCACCCCCAAACAGTTAAGGTCGCCACAAATACCTATCACTCCACCTAATGAATACCAGTTACATATCTTTTATATAAAGAGGTTTAAAGAAGGATCGAGGTCCATAGGCATTTTTTTTTTTTTTAAAAGAGTTTAGCATAGCTCATAGCGAAATTAAAGACGAGTCTCACCATCCCTCTACTCTCTTAATGATGGTACAATGCACACCTACTACACATCGAAGGAAAACATAAGCCGAGCCACTTTTATTTACATTTTTAGGATGGACATCTTGGGTCGGTACAACCAAAAAGCCAAGACTTTTAGCTAAACTTGGCAACAGCTCAAAAGAGAGATCTCGACCCCCTATATCGATCATGTATAACCCTCCATCTACAAGTGCCGGCTATCCCCAAAAGTCAGCTCCCTCTCCTCACACGGGCCATCACACCCATCCAGGTGCATCGGGCGATGGCGGCGGCAACATCCCCCGCATCACTCCGTCACGGCGGACGTGGATAGACAAGAACTCCTGGATGACCGGGCCCCCAGCCAGGCCCACATCATACATTACCAGCACCCGGACCCATATGAACATCAAACCAGGGATGGTGACACAATCAAGCTCCATACAATCGACCTCCACGTCAGATGGAAGGCCGTAAAAGGTACCCCGCGTGACCGGAGAGAGAGGCATCTGTCTAATTTGAAATGTTGGTCCCCAAAGGGGTGAGTATAACCACTCAGCAGGTAAAAGATCTATTAAACTATTCACTACACCAAACAAAACAATCATAACATCATAGTAGAGTACATATCATTCATGCATATACCATCATGCCATAGGTGCATATACAACCATGCACTCATCATCAAGCATTCATGCATATCCATGCCTTATGTGCACATACCACCATGCACTTATCCATATTATATCATACGGCCATGCATACATATCACCATACCATGCATGATTCAATTTCAACTTTTTATCTTTCAATTAGGTCACCACATTTTTCTTTCTCAGGACCAGTAATTTGCATCCCACATTTTATCGCTCGCACCCAACCTGGCGTCATGAGGAACCTCCGACACACACATCCAGGCATCCGGCACACACCTCCGGGCATCCTGAAACTCCCGAGGACATCCAGCACACACACTCCGAGCATCCGGCACCCACCTCCGGGCATCCCGACACTTCCGGGGCATTGTCGGCTCACACCTCTGATGGTATTCTCATTTATCATAATTTATATTCACATTTGTGTCTCAATATCAACATGGCACATGATGTAATGGCAACAAGGTCAATTTCAGCTTTTGAAATTTCGCACAATCCAGCTTGCACAGTTTTAGAAAACATTTTCATTAAATACCCAAATGACATTTAAAAATTATGAAATTCGAACATGTGATATTCAAGACATAAAGGCAGATACTTCATGAAGAACACTACACCAAAAGATCCCCATATAGTTCAATACAGAACACGCATCACAGCACTACTAATTCTGTTCGTTCCACTTGCACAGTTTTTGAAACATTTTTGGTTAAATAGGAAAATGAACTTCAAAACTTACGAAATTTTAATATGTTGTATACAAGACATAAAAAAAGATATTTTATGCAGAACACTTTCCCAAAAGAATCTCATAAGAAAACGGTATAGACCACGCATTGCAACATTACCAAGTCCGAACACATCAGATTGTACAGTTTTAGAAAAGGTTTCGATTAAATATCCAAATGACATCCAAAACTTATGAAATTTTACTATGTGATAGCTAAGACCATAAGGTAAATACTTCATGAAGACATAAAAGTCATATTCGTCCTAGGTAATGAAATATAGGCGGTTAAAACTTCTATTCCTAGTACCGAAATTTCCAGATCCAGTCTTTCCAAAGAATAACGATTTCACCCACTTATACTTGTTTGTTTTGTTCCAAATTTGAGTATGTTATCCTCCAAGAAGTCCTTAACAACTTTTATTTAGAAGTCAAAGCCAAAATCCAACTCGAACATCACATGCAAGTCACTAGAACATCCAAGGTCGAGCTGTTTTCTCAAGAACAGTACACTAGGTTAGAGCACTACCCTTATAACTTCAATTTTCCACATTCTAAACCTTCGAAATTTTTATCATTCAATCACACACACTAAACACAGCATGCAAGAGTAGATCAAGAGATCCAACTTGCCTCTAGACCGAGCGAACGGCGAACACAACGGTGAGACACGGCGGCGACGGGCGACGGTGCACGGCCCTTCCTCCTTCCTTCTTCCCTTTTTCCTTTCTTCCTTTCTTCCTTCTCTTTCTCTCCTCTCTCTCTCTCTCGGACGAACTCTCCTCTCTCTCTCTCTCTTTCTCGCTTAAACCGGCCACCCTTTTCCCCCTAATTTCCTTTCTTCATCATTAGCCATCATTACCTTTTGCATGGGTGACACTTGGCCATCACCATGGGACAAATGGGGGGAGGCATGCAAACCGAACTCCCCCCCCCTCCTTCGTGCGACAACAGCCCTTCATGGGCTTATGGGCCGGCCATTTCGGCCCATCTTAGGCCCAACACTCTTGGGCCTAAGACCCAAGCTTAAATAACCTAAGATTAACCCTTTTAAAAACTAACTAAATCCCTATTAAATCAAAGTACTAAATTGCAAATTAAAATGGCTATACACTTGCAATCATAAATCCATAAGTTCCAATTTATAATACATATGGCCAAAGATAGAACTTTCTTTCCCAAAATTTATCCAATCATGGATCAAAAGTTCAACCCCTAAGACCCATATTTAGGGCTTTGCAGAAAATATGCCATAAGGGCTGCCTTAGCACAACACGGGTCAAAGGACTTACCTAGGCCTTAGTCTCTTCTTACAAGTCAGTACATTTCAAATATACACAAACCACATCAATTCACCCAATCAAATCGAACTATCGATCAAATCGACTCAATTAATTACATGTCACCATGACCTTCCCCTGACGGTACATTTAATACTATCAATAAAGTCATACTAAATCAGGATTGCTCACTCAAAGCTGAAAATAGATAGTATAGTTCGCCAAAGCTAATAATATAGTATATAGAGTATATGCTCGCCCAAAGTTGATAGACTAGGGCCTCCAGGCCATCATAGTATACTATATATATGCTTGCCCAAAGCTAATAATTTGGTATACCGTTCGCTCAAAGCTGACATATCGCCCGTAGGCTACTATAGTATACTGGTATACTGCTCACCCAAAACTGACATATCGCTCATAGGCGATAAAGTATACCATCTAATTCATCCAACATTTTCTCCATTTTTATCATACTCGATAAAATATCATGAGTGGGCACACGGTCGACTTTAGCCAAAATACAATATTTTCACCCTTGAAAATCCCACCATTTATATGGTTCACGAAAATATTTTTTTGCGTTTTAAACCGACGCTCGGTTATTTTCCAATCAATTATTGAAATTAATTAATTTAGGAATAAAATCAAAAAATCACAATTAAATCAATTTAGCACAAATTAGAGCTCAAATAAATAAACAGACTGCACCACAATAACCATCATAAAATTCCGGTCGTTGGCTATCTCAGCCTAATTTCTGAAAAATAAATAAATAATTACGGAAAATATTAAAAAATGTCAATAAATCCAATTTAGGCCCGTAATGCCTAATTAGATGCCGAAACGGACCCGAAAAAATTCCAAGGCTCATTAAATAAATACTAGCATGTGTCTACTCACTAATGGCACTATCTAACCACCTAACATGCATTGACAATTATCTAAATTCACTAATCTAATCTAATCTAATCTATCCACATAAACCATACTTAATTAATCTAATTAACCCATAAGCGTAATTAACCGACTAAGCGAGGATTAGTAAGTTAAACTCACTCGATTGGCAAACCGATCGATGCAAATCGACGGGGACACTACAGGGAACAACTATCTCCAAAGCGGGCCTACTAAACAAGTTATGTGCAGCTGAAAAACAGTGGCGAACGAGGGTGGTTTGGACTGGTTTTCAGTGGTCGTGGTGGTGGTACGACCTTGGCTTAACGGACCGGAGCTCACGAGCAAGAGGATGAGAAAATGATGGGCTTCCTTCATCAATTTTTGGGGGCTTCATTGATGCTGAATCGGTGAAGCCGTGGACCGGGTCAAGCAATTGAAAACATGAGGGCCATTGCTGAAGCTACTGGGACCACGGCATCAACGTGGAAGAGGGATTCACTAAAGTGCTGACCGAGAGAAGCGAGGACGTGAGCAAATGGTGTGAAAGAAGAAGGGGAATCGGTGCTGGTGGGGGCAAAACACACATGTAGGTGAGTGAAAATGAAAGTAAACCGAGGGAACAAGGAAAATTGAAAGCAAGACGGAAGCGGTTAGAGGGGTTGTCGTTGGCTAGAGAAAAAGGGTTAAAGATAAGAAGAGATAAAGGTCAAAAGAGAAAGGCAAGGAGGAAGCCAGCTGTGAGGAATGTCGGCTAGGGGGAAAAAGAAAAGAACATGAGAGAGAGAGAGAGAGAGAGTGACCAATGGGGGAAAAGGGGGAGGAACGCATGCAACAGGGAAAGCATGTGCGAGAATGAGAGGCCAAAAGTGGAAAAAGGAGGGGCGGAAATAAAATCAAAGTCAAAATGCCTTAAACAAAGTTCATTAATTCTTAATTTTGGTCCAACTTCAAACGACTTTGACAATAGGGCCAATTTCTTCACCAACTTGAACAATGGAAGTCCAAAAGAAGACTGAGATAAGACGGTCTCTCAAACCTCTAAATTTCCCTCAATTTCGAATTCCATTTAATTTTTCTCGGAGTCCGATTTTCTTAACAAAATTCCCTGTCACTAATTCACTCACTCCATATGCCAAAAATCCCTTCAAATTAGCCAATCTGAATTTCCATTCGTTTTCCGAATCGTCCGATTCGATTTTCCATAAAAATCCCGAACTTGCCGAAAATTCCTCAAAATGTGAGTCAACATTCCTAGAATGACTCATGACATGACAAAGCTTTCAATTTCTAAAATCGAATTCAAATTCACAGTTAATTTCAATCTGACATGATTTTAGTGTGATCTAATCTACCAGGTAGCTTTTAGGAATTGTTAATGCAATTGACCCATGGTTGATTTTCTTTGAGCCACCCATACCTCTTCGACACATTGGCGACTCTTGGTTGTCATGAAAACCTCAAGGCTTCAAATACGGATACAGGGTGCCAAAACGATAAAAAAATCAATTTAGTGCCGGTCGACTAGAATTCTGCAAATTAGTGGAATCACCCTCATTTAGCCACACATCTCAGTCAAACTGACCTATCTCTGATCTCTAATCAATTTTTAACTGTACTGTAATGACCCTTGCAGACCAGCACGGTTGAACAATCGATTCCTAATCGAATTCTCAAGTCTATTACGTTAAAATCCCTTAACGGCTTCACCTGATAGACCAGTTATCTCGTGAGTGGCCATCTTAGAGAAAAATATTATAGTCGTGTCGATGAAAGGCCCAACTTATCCAATCGAAATCAGAACTGAATTTTCAGGATGTCACAATTGGAATCGACACAATTTACCCTTCACATGTTTTCGAATTTGCCTTTTTGGATACTTGGCAACTCTCTTCATTTGTCTCATCATGTAAAGTGAACGAGATCGATGGGCTATTTTGGCACTTAAGACATTTGTCTCTAATGTTGACTGCAAAAAACTTTTGCAGCCAAATGTTCAAATGCTTTAATTGTCAAAATGTGCAAGCGCCCTAACGCTAGCCTTTTAGTAACATATGATGCAACTCTTGATAAAACTCATAACAAACAATCTAATGATGGCGATGCCCAATCTCCAAATAAAGAAACTTCCTAGAACAGAATTCAGCTTCGTTCTGCCTCTATTAGAAGATTGGCGACAACGATGCCTCGACGCATGCTTACTCTTCAAGTTCCATGAGCCTATACTTTTATCTTTTAGAAGGGGCAGATGCTAGTCTCAAATAAACTCTTCATTCTACCCGAGAAAGCGACCATGTGAAAAGAGGGCCTTAAGCAAAGCTTTCTTGAAATTCACAAAATTGAATTACATCATTAAAAAAAATGTGAGTCGCATGGTTTACAAAAGCATCAATTGGATTTGCAATCAAAACCCAAAATGGAAAACACGGTTCTTAACAAGAATAAAGACAATGATAAAATACAAGAAACTCTTGCACAGATAAAAGTAAAAATCAACTCTTGTCCTTGCTCTAGAATTCACTTCTTTATGTGGTCACCACGAGAATGTCAAGGAGCATCGTGCATAGCTTGCAAAAAGACGACAATGTCAATATGTGAATGAGAAAAAATGATATCTCAATGATGTTGGTTCTTACAATAAAATCGAGTTGACGATACATGTCCCACAATCCTTATTATGGAGTATTAGTATTTCGCCATGATTTTATTATAAGAGAAGACATCATTAAAATAATCAATCCACGACCATCAATCAAATGTTTGCTTTTATTCCAAAAGTTTCGTATACAAAAGTGTCATTGATTTTTGAAAGATTGATTTGTGGTTTTACTCATAGAAAAATGAAGTGACTTCTATTTTGAGAAATTTGTAAACAAAATGATTTGCAATTTAGTCCCAAAATATGAGAATGAGAGAATTTGATAAACAATGCAATTTCAATTTTTGTGCCCCAATATAAAATCACAACTTGAAAGCTTTTTTTTTTTTTTTTCAAAATGATTTCTAGCCCATAACTAGAAATTTAAACAAAACCATATGTTCAACAGGGCCAAATCAAAGTGTTTAGAACTTGCATTCAATGTTCACTTGTCAAAAGTGATTGCCAACTTTTTCAATTATAAGCCTACAGCACCATGGGCAATCAATTGATGTTCGTGAATTTCAAGATGGAAGTTCAATACAAAATGAACAAATAAAAAGGAAAATGATGCTTACAATGGGTGCCGACCTTTGTCTTTGGTTTTTTTTTTTTTCAATTACATAGACATGCACATGGGATATGGTTCGATTTCTACTCTATACGACTCAAAATGGAGCCATAGGATCATTGTATTGAACCAACAAGATCGCGGCTAGGTTGTGTTACCCATGACTTTAACTTCGTCAAATAACCAACCCGTGTCGCGCGGTTACAAACTAGGGTGGGGACTTTCGACATCAAGAAAGAAATTCTAGGGTTGAGATAGACGAATCATACTACATGATTGTAATCAAAGTGGTATCCAGCTAAACACCATGCTAGGTGATCCAATGCGGCCCAAGTCCGGCGGCAAGTTGTGTGTGCTAGGGTGTAGTGCAATGCAAATGATACATGCACAACAACTTATAGGCAAACAAGACTATGTACATAAAAAATAAACCATAAATTCTTACACCTCCATACAAGATAAGAGTGAGCAAACACTTCCCTTTATACCTTCCATACACATTTAATGTTAGGGGTGTACTTGGAATCCTCGCTGCCAAAAAAAAATATTTTTGAACAAGATTAATTTTGGCCTAAGTCCTCTAAGGTTTAAAACCAAAGATTCTGGGTTCGATCCCAGTTTGGGTTCCCCTTAAGGGGAGGGAATAGACTTAGGGGTATTTGTTGGAGAAATCGCTCTAGAAGATTTTGAAGCTGACAAAACGTTTCCATCGATCTAGTCCGGTTATTTGCGTCTCGAAGACTTTCGACCACCCGGACTCATAACTCCACTCATAACTCAAGACTCAAGATTCAAGACTCAAGATTCAAGACTCAAGACTTAAGACTCAAAATTATTCTCATTGACATCTATCGATCCGAAGTGTCGAAGGAAATCCAAATCGAGGATTATGATTAAGGATTTCATCTTGATCTCTCGGAGAAGATCTTTTGGCTGGACAAATACAACGGATTCTTTGATTCGTATCTAGATCAATTGAAGATCCGATAATCGACGAAGTATTCTTGGAAGGTTCTATTCATGGAAACCAAGATCCCGATTGTATGGGCGAACAGATTGATGGGCTATCGTCGATTCCTTTAATAGCTCGGATGATCTTCTTGATTGATTCCGTCCAACGGGTAGATTGGAGGAATTCCTTTGGTAAGTGCCAACGGTTATGATGGCATAAAAGAGTATAAAAGGAAGACGTTCCAGGTTGTTCAATGAGTGTGATCGATAGAGAAATTCCAGAGTCTCGAAGCACCTTGATTATTAGTCGATACGATCGAGCGAAATTGTATACGAGAGTGTCTATCTTGGGTGATACCTTGAGTGAGTGTGGTAGTTCATCTACACCCGAAATCAAGGAAGATCAACGCCGTAACATCTCTTTGTTCATAGTGGAATCCAGCCGATTGGTCATCGGTGCGAAGAGTGGACGTAGGCTTGAATCAAGCCGAACCACTATAAACCGCGTGTTTAATTCTCTCTTTCATTCACCGAGTCTTACGATTGAATGTTATTTGTTGCAATTCCTTAATTGTCTAAGTATTGTGCGAAAAATCGTTTATATACCTATTCACCCCCTCTAGGTACTAGCACTAGCTATATCAATTGGTATCGAGCTCGTGTTCTTACTTTATTTGAAGTGTTTTACTTCGAGTAAAAGATCCATGGCTAGTATCTTTGGCACCGGGGCCGATGGAAGGGCAAAGCAATACCGCACCTCCCTACTTTGATGGAAAGGACTACAACATCTGGAAGAACAAGATGAAAGCCTTTCGCGATCAAAGGATCCTCTGAATGGGACGTTGTGGAAAAAGGATCACTCCTACCGCTGCATCGTTCGAAAGAGGAAAAGAAACAATAGAGACCGGTGGAATGACTCGAAGAAATCAATAAGAGACAAGCACTCGATGCAAAAGCAATTTACTCTTTATATTGTGCTTTGTCACCAATAATATAATATCTTCTTGTGTTACAGCAAAAGAAGTATGGGACAGATTACACATCACCTATGAAGGAACGGTCGAGTGAAGGAGACCAAATCAACATTCTCCTTGGTCAATATGAATCCTTCAAAATGAAACCAGAGAACCTATAACCGACATGTTTAGTCGTTTTACGAGATATTGTCAATGGTCTTGAGAACCAAGGACAAAAGATCTCGATCCCATGAAAGTGAACAAGCTACAGCGTGGACTTTCTAAGGATTGGAATCATATAAAGACTTCAATAAGAGAGACGCAAAGAATTATGCCACTATCTCGTTGATGAGCTGATTGGAACTCTTCGGTCTTATGAAGTGGAACGAATCAATGAAGACGAAGATCCAAGCGGTAAGAAATCTATTGCATTGAAATCAAATGATGATTATGATGATGCAGATTCTGAAGATGATCTGGACGATGAGGAGCTTGCTCTTATGATAAGAAGGTTCAGAAAACTGAATAGAAAAGGAAGAAGGTTCAACTCCAAGAAACAAAATTTTCAAAGACAGCAATCCAAGTCTCTGTTGATGATGAGGAACCAAACAAGGATGTAGTTTGTTTCGAATGTAAGAAAAAGGGACACATAAGACCCAACTGTCCTCTTCTGAAGAAGAAGAAAGGAAAAACTGAAAAGTTTCGAAAAGCACTCAAAGCCGAAACTTGGAGTGATACTGAGTGTGAAGAAAGTGAGGATGAATATGCCAATCTGTGTCTGATGGCACAATCAGACTCAGACTCAGATTCTGGATCAGACTCAGAAAGTGAATTTGAGGTAAGTGATTTTAAAATTCCTGTCAAAGTCTCTAAATATATTGATGAACCGTGTTTTAGTCTTAAGACTTCTCTCAAAAGAGTTTCCGAATTAAAAGGGAAAACTTAGCTTTAAAACAAAAAGAAAACATTTTAGAAGAAAGAATCAAAAGTTTAGATTTGAATGTTTCGACTCTTAAAGAAAAAGAAGATAATCTTTTAAAAGAAAATACTTTTCTAAAAACTGACTTATTAAATATTTCAAGGAAATTTTCTATAGGATCTGAAAAACTTGAAAAAGTTCTTTCGGTTCAAAGACCTTACTTCAATAAGTCTGGTCTAGGTATGACAAACAGTAAACAATTCCCTTGATTGATTTTCCTAAAGTAAAAGAAAGAATTAAGAAGAGACCATCGAAAGAGGCTTACAAAAATCATTTCAAGAAAGTTTTTGTAAAATCTGTAGGTCGAAATGCTCTAAGATGTTCAAAGTGTAACAAAGAAGAATCACTTTGAAAAAGAGTGTCCCATGATTTGGAAGCCCGTTAAGAAAGCATGGCCTTATAATGATTATTCTGCTAACACCAAAGGACCCAAGAAAATTTGGGTACCAAAGAAAGTTTGAGATTTTCATTTGAATGCGGAGTCTCCGTCAAGAAAAGGTAAAATGGTATCTTGACAAAATGGGATGTTCAAGACACATGACAGGAGACTCAAATAGCTTCATAAAGCTTATTCAAGTGAACGGAGGAAAAGTTTCATTTGGAGGAAACAACAAAGGAAATATTGTGGGATTTGGAACTGTCAAAATTGGAAATCTCACAATAAACAATGTTTCTCTAGTAGAAAGACTCAATTACAATCTTCTTAGTATCAGTCAACTATGTGATACTGGATTCAAGATTTTCTTCCAAGAAGGAACATGTTCTGAATCAAAAAGACTCTACTCGCCTTTCAAAGGTCGAAGACATGGAAATATCTACCTCCTAGACGTAAAACCAGATGAATCACATTGCTTAATCTCAATTCAAGACGAAGCAAGCTTATGGCATAGAAAGCTCGGCCATGTCAACATGAAGCAATTGGCCAAAATCTCATCAAAACAGCTTGTTCGAGGACTTCCAAAATTATCATATCAAAAGACCAATCCATGCACTCCATGCATTCTCGAGAAAACAGTAAGAAATTCATTCAAATCAATAAATCATATTTCTACTAATCATGTACTGCTGCTGCATATGGATCTATCCGGACCAACCGTAACCCGTAGTATTGGAGGTAAGAAATATTGCCTAATTATTGTAGATGATTACTCCCGTTTTACTTGGGTATATTTTCTTGCAAATAAGTCTCAAAACATTCTCGTATTTTGGAAAATTTGCTAAAAAGATTCAAAATGAAATTGGATGTGTTATATTAAGTATAAGAACGATCATGGAAGTGAATTTGAAAATCAAAATTTTACAAAGTTTTGTGATGACTCGGATTTAAACATGTATTCTCCTCTCCATATACTCCTCAGCGAAATGGAGTGGTGGAAAGGAAGAATCGATCTCTTCAAGAAATGCCTAGAACTCGTTAATTGAAAGTAAAATTTCTTCACGATTTTGGGCCGAAGTCTGTTTCAACAAAGATGCTATATAATCAATAGAGTTTTTCTAAGACCTATTATGGAGAAAACCCCTTATGAATTATTCAAATGAAAGAAGCCTATTGTTTCATACTTTCATGTATTCGGATGCAAATGTTTTATATTGAAAAATGCAAAAGATCAAGTTGGTAAGTTCAAAGAAAGATCAGATGAAGGCATCTTCCTTGGATATTCTACATCAAGCAAAGCCTACAGAGTCTATAATAAGAAGAGCCAGTCTGTGGAGGAGTCAATGAATGTCAAATTCCAAGACTCTACGCAAAATGAATCCAGTCAGACTCAGCATGAAGAGTCTGAACCTGCTGCAGACCTCAAAAGATTACAACTCAAGAAGCTTCTCGGACTGAAGATCAGCATCAAGCTACTCGAGAAGACTCGATAAAGAAAGAGATCTTCAACCAGTCAAATCAACCAAGAATGCGGAAGCATAAATCCAGTCATCCTAAAGATCTCATTATTGGAGAAATTAATGAAGGAATCTACACCAGATCCAAAAGGCGTGAAGAGTCTAGTGCTATAGCTCTTATTTCTGAAATTGAACCAAAAAGCATAGAAGAAGCTCTATCTGATGAAAGCTGGATTGAAGCCATGCAAGAAGAGTTCGGGCAGTTCAACATTAATGACGTGCTGGGATCCGACGGCTAAACCAAAAAGGTAGAACTCATTATCGGAACCAAATGGGTGTTCGAAACAAGATGAATGAAAAAGGAAAAGTCGTACGAAACAAAGCAAGACTCGTGGCAAAAGGATATACGCAAGAAGAAGGAATAGACTATGATGAGACTTACGCTCCTGTGGCAAGGTTAGAAGCTATTCGTCTATTACTTGTGTTTGCTTGCTATAAAAATTTCAGGTTATTCCAAATGGACGTCAAAAGTGCTTTCCTAAATGGATTTATCCATGAGGAAGTTTACGTGGAACAACCTCCAGGGTTTGAAGACCCAAAGAAGCCGACTCGCCTTGGGACCGAAAAGGCTATGTATGGTTTAAAGCGGCACCTCGAGCTTGGTACGACGGACTAAGTAAGTTCCTATTAAAGAATGGTTTTGCCAAAGGTAAAGTTGATACTACTTTATTTATTAAAAAGGAAAACAAAAGTTTTATACTGGTTCAAATATATGTGGATGATATCATATTTGGATCCCCTAATGAAAGTCTCAGTGCAAGAAATTTTCAAAGTCTATGCGGGATGAATTTGAAATGAGTATGATGGGAGAATTAACATTCTTTCTTGGTCTTCAAGTAAAGCAATTGAAGGAAGGAACTTTCATTTGTCAAGAAAAATATGCTAATGATCTTGTCAAAAGGTTTGGATTGGAAAATTGCAAAAAGATGATATACCAATGTCAAGTTCGTTGAAAATAGACAAAGATGAAGAAGGGAAGAAAGTTGATCAAAAGCTGTACGTAAGCATCATCGGTTCACTTCTTTATCTTACCGCCTCTAGACTCCGACATTTTGTTGAGTGTTTGCATCTGTGCTAGGTTTCAATCGATCCTAGAGAATCTCATCTCAAGGCTGCAAAACGTGTTATTAAATACGCGCCTCGTCTTCAAGCATCGGTCTATGGTATCCCGAGGAGGGAGACTTCAATCTTCCGGGATATTCGTACGCCGATCGGCTTGATTGCGAGTCGATAGAAAGAGTACTTCAGAACCCGCCTGCTTGCTGAAGCGGGGCTGTCTTGGTTTTCAAGGAAACAGAGCACTGTAGCTCTCTCTACAACAGAAGCAGAGTATGTAGCACTTGAAAGCTGCTGTTCGCAAATTCTATGGATAAAATAACAGCTACAAGACTTTGGGATTGAAGACTCATGCACTGAGATCGATGTGACAACACCAAATAATCAATCTCACCAAAAATCCAATCCTTCATTCAAGAGCAAAGCATATAGAGATTGGACATCATTTTATTAGAGATCATATTCAAAATGGAGAAATCTCAATTCAATTTGTTGATTCAAAAGTCAACTAGCGGATATATTCACAAAGCCTTTGGAGAAAAATCAATTCGATTTTATCCGTTCCAGACTCAACATCTTGAAGCTTGAAGAAGTTAAAGTCTGAAGAATCTACATCAATTAGACTCTATCCTTCAGACTCTATCCTACAGACTCTGAATTCTCAGACTCAGACCTTCATTGTATAGACTGTAAGTTATTCTTTTAATCTTGAAAAGGTACGATCTTTCGTTCAGTAATAATTGATTGATACCATCTTTAATTTCCGGAAACATGCATTTTCAAAAGGGATAATCTCTTTTAAAATGGCAGTTATTATTATTTTTTTTTTTTAAAGAAAGACGATCAGTTCACTTCTCTTCGTAACGATTGCTCTTTCCTTTTCAAAACTGAGTTATATATACACAGTTTTCTCTTTGTACTCGATTCTCAAAACCCTAAAAGGCATTCTTCTCTCAACCCCGTTTCTACTTCGTATTCATACTCGAGAAAGTTGTCGTTTTTCCTTGGGAAAGCAAGTGAAGGAATCTTCCATTGACAAGAAAAGATGTCTTCTTCGAGAAAGTCGTCAAGGATCGCAAGCGGGGTCCACAGAGAATGAAGGAGGGACCGACGCACTTCGATCTCACCGAGGAAGATGATTTGTCGAGACAAAGAACGAGTCCTGTTCCTTCTCCACCTCATCACTCACCATCTACCCCACAAGGTGCGGGTCATCATCGGAGGAAGTCATTCTAGAGGACGTTGAACCCGTGAGAGCACAAAAACCCTCATTTATTTACATGCTCTATCGTGCGTTGAAAGTTTCTGGTTCTCCTCTGAATTATATAGATGCCTTCCTTAAAGATAAGAATTATGGGAATGAGTACAGATTTTTGAAGCGAATGGAGGAATTGGGAATTGCTCCCAAAGGTAAGGCTGAAGAGTCACTTGCGAACATTCCAAGTGACCCTCGTGTTCGGGACCGATTCCTAATGAGGGAACGAAGATGATAAAATGTTTAGTGATTTTCAACCGAGAATGGGCATTGCCGCAAAGGTGAAGGGAAAGAAGATGGAGTTGTTTAGATCGAATGAACGGGAGAAGCCGTTCTTGAAAACGAGGGGTGATAAACCCGGGAGTGTTGATTTTGATTTCTCGATGCAATTAATGTGAACACTTAAGGGAAAAGTTCGAACCGCTTCAACTTGAGCAGTTTTGCACCGATACCACGATGGTTATGCACACTTGATCGCATATTTCTATTCGAATCTAAGTTTTCTTGATGCGAATAGAATATCATTCAAAGGTCCGAGATCGGGATTATGTGATAGATGTGGACATGCTCGGACATAATTGGTGTTGAACGAGGACGTTATCAACCAATCAAAGTCTCGATTGCTCGTGCTACTCTGGATCTTGTCAAAAACAGAGATACAGAGGCGAAGATTACCTACTCGAAGATGAGTGCCATCACTATTGTGCTGCACAAAATTGTGATCAATTGTATCAGGCCAAAGTCTACATCAAAGACTCGATGTATCCAATTCGGAAGCCAAATTGATGTATGCAATCAACTCTGGGAAGAAGTTCTCTCTGCCTCATACTATTCTCTTCCATATGTACAGAGCAATGTCAAAGAACAAGGGGCAATTGCCTTACCCAAATCTTGTGACAAAAATCTTCAGACACATGAATATCGAACTGCCACACTCTCTGTGTTAGACCGTGCAATAAAATGGTGGTAGGTTTGAATATGTTGACGAAGATGCGTCTGAAAGAACTTAGCAAGGAAATGGCAAAGTTCAAGGTGAAAACTCTGCTCTCTTCTGCATCAAAAAGAAAAGGGAAGGAGCCCATTGGTACTCCATCCAAAAAGAGAAGAACTCTCATCTTGGAGGATGAAGAAGACGATGAAGATCTTTCTATTCCCGCATCGGTAAGGACTAGACGTTCGTATCTCGATCAACAGAACCTCAGTCTAAGCAAAGAGAAGAAGAAGAGCAGAGAGAGAAAGAGATAGAAGCTGAAGAAGAAGAAGAGCAGAGAGAGAAAGAAAAAGAAGATGAAGAAGAAGGAGAAGAAGAGAAAGAAAAGTCTGCTGCTGAATGGAGAGAAAGAATCAAGAGCATGATAATCACTCCACCCATCTTGATGTCTTAGAGACAGGGGGAGTTGGCGAGCAAGATTTTGATGTCTTAGAGACAGAGGGAGTTGGGGAGCAAGAAAAATCCTCACCTCATGCTGCTCCGGGAAGAGTCTCCATTGCTTGAAGAACATCATGATACATCATCAAATCTGCAAGGTCATACAGAAGCGCCATCGTCTGTATTTACTCCATCTGAGAAAGTAAATGCTAGTATGCAGACAGACAATTCAGCAGATTTTCATCGTAAACCATCTTTTTCAAACATTGATTTTAAATTTGTTTTTGTGGTTGTGAGTTTTTTTTTTAAGTTTTTTTTTAGTATGACTTGTGTGAACTTGAGTATGGACTGAATTTAGCTGTGGATTGTGATGCTTGACTGTTGGCATTTATATCAAGTGTTGTTATATGGTATTACTCATGAAAGTCTAACCAATTTTCTGTGGATGCAGAGTCTGGTTGTTTTATTAAATCTTTATGAGATAGCCATATTGCTTGAGAAATGTTTTTGCGGTCAAGGTTGTTCAAATCTACGGAAAGTTTTGTCATCATCAAAAAGGGGAGATTGTTGGAGAAATCGCTCTAGAAGATTTTGAAGGCGACAAAAACGTTTCCATCAGAGTTTGGTTATTTGCGTCTGAAGACTTTCTGACCACCAGACTCATAACTCCAGACTCATAACTCAAGACTCAAGATTCAAGACTCAAGATTCAAGACTCAAGACTTAAGACTCAAAATTATTCTCATTGACAAATTAGTCTATCGATCCAGGTGTCGAAGGAAATCCAAATCGAGGATTATGATTAAGGATTTCATCTTGATCTCTGAGAAGATCTTTTGGCGGAGGACAAATACAACGGATTCTTTGATTCGTATCTAGAACTCCGATAATCGACGATTCTTGGAAGGTTCTATTCATGGAAACCAAGATCAAGACTTGATGGGCTATTCAAGACTCGGATGATCTTCTTGATTGATCAAGAGATTGGAGGAATTCATTTGGTAAGTGCCAACGGTTAAGATGGCATAAAGGAGTATAAAAGGAAGACGTTCTCAATGAGTGTGATCGATAGAGAAATTCCAGAGTCTAAGCACCTTGATTATTAGTCGATACATCGAGCGAAATTGTATACGAGAGTGTCTATCTTGGGTGATACCTTGAGTGAGTGTGGTAGTTCATCTACACCCAGTAAATCAAGGAAGATCAACGCCGTAACATCTCTTTGTTCATAGTGGAATTCATCTTTGGCTGTCGGTGCGAAGAGTGGACGTAGGCTTGAATCAAGCCGAACCACTATAAAGAATTCTCTCTTTCATTCACTGAGTCTTACGATTGAATGTTATTTGTTGCAAAATTGTCTAAGTATTGTGCAAAAATCGTTTATATACCTATTCACCCCCTCTAGGTACTAGCACTCTTTGCATAAGGGACAAGCCCAACGCTCATGAATAGGCGTGGGCTCTCCCAAGATACAATGTTGGAATATTTTTAATTTCACGATAAGTACGAGCAAATAAAGGGCTAATTATACTAAGAAATTATAGTAATTGATCAATTAGTTGCCTAATCTTGTTCATTTTAAAGGAAGATATTTTTATCAAATATTAATTTTATACCTATCGCAATTTCATTAAAATAATAACCACAGCTACCAAGATTTTTGAATTTTTAAACAAATTAAATATGTAAATTAAACACACAATTTTTTTGTTTTAAAATATTATTTTTTTATTATTATATTAATATAATATATTTTTAAAAAAAGACTGCGTCAAGTTCCCAAGTTCCGAGGTTGGGACATCGACATTGCGCCCGGCCAAATGATTCTTTTCCTCTTTTAAAAAAAAAAAAAAAAAAATCGAGTCCACATTACAGGCCCATTATGACTGGAACCTTACCCGATTGAGATCCACACCCAACCTGGTTTTTGGCCGAAACCCTACCTGGCCGCGACTCGATGGACGTCCCACTCTTTGCTCGTAGCTGAGGTGTCACTAGACGGACGGACGGTGGCTCAGCTTGAGGTGAGTGGTAGGAGGCGACGACAACGAGGTGGTAGGAGGCGTCAAAGGACGGTGGCTCAGCTTGAGGTGAGTGGTGGCGGAATGGCAATGGCGGCATAGCGGATGGCGGTCGCAGAGCAACAGCAGCCTAGCATGGCGGGGATTTCAGCAGGTCATCAAGGATGGCATTAGGGACGTCGCAAATCTAGAAAGTGGGCGGCGACATTGCGAGCAAACGGCGTTGTTGGCGGTGGAGGCGTTGGGCCCAACGATCGATGCTGCGACGGTGACGACAAAGATCTAGTGCAGCAATGGCGTTAGGGGGGAACGACGGCACAGCTTGAGGTGGCTGGTCGAATGGCAACAACAACCGACTTGGGGCTATAGTAGAGCTCGATCGATTCCTAGATCTAGCCCTTGTCTGACCCCCGCCCTCGGATCTGGATCTCTAAACCTCCTCTGATCTCCCTCCTCTCTTAGCTGGCTCAATGTTGGGACTACATTGAAGCAGATGGTGGTGGGGACAGCGACTCGGCGGAGATCCGGTGCGGCGACAGTGACGGCGTTGGGGGATGACCGGGATGGTACGGCTCGGCGCAGGGACGATGTTGGCAGTGTCGACGAAACCTCCTTTCTCCTTGGTTTCTCTTCCCTCTCTCCGGTTTTCTCTTTCCTTTTCTCCTCTCTCTGCTCCTCTGCCTCCCCTACTCTGCTCTCTTCTCTGCCCCTTCGAGCTCTCTCTCTATGCTACTGGTCTCTACACTATCCCCTGCTGTTGTGCTTTTTTTTTCTTTTGCTTTTCTTGCAAGTCGCGTGCGAAGGATGCCGAGGGGGAGGAAAACAGTTGGGCCAAACCCCGCAAGAGAGAGAGAGAGAGAGAGAGAGAGAGAGGGGGGTTGGGCCGAGGCCAAATTTGGCCCAACCCAACCCCTTAGTGCGGTTTTTCTCTTTTTTTTTTTTTTTTTTTTTTGCTTGTTTTTGTTTTTGTTGTTTTTTTTAAGTTAATTTTTAAATTTTTTAAATTTTTAATTAATTTTTTTAGGTACTTGGAAACACAAATTAGGTGTTAACAAAAAGGATGTATGTATATGAAGACCGAAAACTTACTAAAAAAATGGAATAAAGTCTTAAAACTTATAAATAGTGCAATCCAATTATAAAATTTGACCAATGAGTACAATTATGAATTTCAATTTACTCTATATAATTTGAGTGATGCGAAATGCTTAACATGCTATTTTTTAACATTTTTTAAACATAGGTTCTTTCTTATTATTTTTAATATTTCTAAGGAAAATTCTAACTTGAACAAATGATACCACAGCGCCAAAATATGTAAAAAAAAACAAAAAGAGCCAACAAAGCCAACAAGGAAAAAAGAAGAAAAGGACGTAGAAGAGAGAGAGAGAGAGAGAGAGAGAGAGAGAGAGAGATCACATGGGCTCGAAGCAGTTCATGTATAATTGATTACTCAATGACATAAGGCTTAGTTATTGATTGCCGTACTATATTAGAAAACGAGGCATGACAATGTTTCGCATGAATAGATGATGCATTTTTCCTAAATACATCAACTTAAGTTTTGGGGTGATGCTCGTGAAAAAAAAATATTTCGGTTCTATTAGTGTTTTAAATACTGAATTATGTCCTATAAAAACTTAAATTACCAATGAAAAATATCGGCGACTCAAACTCTATGTTACTCATAATACACTTATGTGTTACAAAATGTGTGAGAAATAAAAATATCATAAGTGCTATAACTTTCGAATGATACTTACTTGAGCATTTTAATTTTTCATTCGATCACTTCTTGTTCAAGCAAGCGCCCATTGAGTCTTTACCAAAGTGGTGGCACTGAACCTGCCGCTCTTGAGTGTTATTTTACCACTTTCCATTGGTCGAGTGTTATTTCACCCCTTTCGCAGCAATTCGCCACCACCCAATCTCCCAAAGCGCATACACATGCCATGGTGGAGTAGAAGGGTGCGTTTGGTTCAGTATTTTGAAAGCCCATTGGGAAAATACAAAACATTTTAGCCTAAAGGATTTTAGGCAAATGCAAATACCGTTTGGTAAACTTTGCTTTGAGAAGCAACTTTGAGAGAAATGCGGTTTGGTAGAAAACACATTTGAAAAGCTCTTTGTGTGATTAATATTAGCTTTTTTTTAATTTCATTTGTTTAAAATTGAAAAAAATAATATATACAACTTTTTAAATATAAATTTTGACAATAATATTAAAAAAATCAAATACATATATATATATATATATATATTTAAAAAACAAACCCTTCATTAGAATTTTTAAATTTTTATTTGTTTAAATTTGAAAAAAATAATGTATGCAACTTTTTAAATATAAATTTTGACAATAATGCTAAAAAAAAAAAAATAAAAAATATATATATAATTAAAAAAAGGCCATATCCTTCATCGTAACTTTTTACTTTTTATTTGTTTTAAAATTGAAAAAATAATGTATGCAACTTTTAAATATAAATTTGAAAATAATGCTAAAAAAATCAAATACATATATATATATATATATATATATATATATTATAAAATATTTAAAAAAAGGACCAAACTCTTCGTTAGAATTTTTTTAATTTTATTTTTTTAGAATTGAAAAAATAATGTATGTAACTTTTTAAATATAAATTTTGATAATAATGCTAAAAAAATCAAATATATAAATAATTTTTAAAAAGACCAAAATATATTTATTTTTTTATTATTTATATAATTTTGATTTTTTAGCATTATTTTGGCACTTAAAAAATAATAACAAGGGAAAAATTAGAAATTTGAAGAATAAGTTATGAGAGTTTTGCAAAAAAAAAGTTTCAAAGCATTTGGCCAAATGCTCAAAGTTCAAAACTAGTGCTTATTAGCATTGGGCTTTCAACCTTCCCAATGCTGACTTTCACTTGAAAGCTATTTTAAAATAGTTGTCAAACAGTCCAACATTTTTCCAAAGAGTTTTGAGAGCTGAAAACCCCTTGGGAATTCCGGAGGTTGCCAAATAGTTGAAGTCATGCGTCTCCAACAACCCGACGCCTTTGAGTGATGTTTTGATGCTTTTGGTGGCTTGTTTTAGAAAATCAACACCACCATCAGTCTCCAACGAGTCAAATTCCGGAGGCCGCATCGCCCATCACCACCACACATGTCCGCACATGCCATCAAGCCCCACTATGACTGTGATCCACGTGTCGTCCCATCCAGAAGCCTCTACCGCATTGCAAATATCATCTCTCGCGTGCCAGCCACGTGCATGCGACGTCAGCAGTTGACCTTGCACAATCATTGACCGTTGACTACTGACCAGTTCCGCTAGACTAGCCGGACCAATGACCGATTGGTTCGAACGTTTTCCGACCGTTTGCTAAGGTATTTTGATGTGCTGAGTCTATTTTCGGCTTTATTTTCTACACATCTGTCTTATAAGTGCCGGTTTCTTCACATCTCTTCATCCATTATACTGATTTACACTGAAAAACTGCATGTAATGGATAAACTGAAAGTATAAAATTCAGACCATTTCGTAATGAATCAAACTATATATTATGGGCTCATCAAATATTTAAATTTTTGGAGAGGACGTAGATTTGCGTAATGTTATCCGTAATATTCATCGCCTACCTAAGATTACTGGTGAAACTTAGGATAATGTTGTGGGATGATTGGAGGACTGGGATAGCAAGAATATCAAATCCTCATGTAGTTTTGAAACACTTCGATTTCATTTGACCGACTTCAGTTTGGTTGCCTCAATATAATATAGGAAGCTTGATATCTACTTGCCAACTGATATTCCACCTTGGACATTATCCATTAGTATTCGCTAATATACCGTTGTCTGAAGTTTTCTTCTGGAAACCGATAGAACAATACTATGGACTCCTTTCAATGTGCAGGCCCTCCTAAAAACTAGTTTTGGCAATTAGGTCTCAACATTGATGTCTATGAGTTTATTTTCTAACATGAGAACTCTTCCTTTTTCAGGATGGGATACTAGCTCGGGTTATATTGCCCTCAATTTCACAATCCTCCCTGTTGGATTATCTCTTTTAATTGCTGGAATATTACGTATCTGTTTGAGGTCAATAAGAGAGAAGAAAGATATCGAAAGCAGGCTTGCATTACTCTGCGTGAGTGATTGGCTGAGAATACTTTACGCGCAGGGTGAATAAGATCCTATGTGAAACATTTTAGCAGCCAATATGTTCAGGCAGACTTCTTGAGAAACTATTAAGAAAGCTCAATATGGACGTGCCAAAGCTAGTAACTTTTCAGAAACTCAGTGGCTGGTGATTTCTCACTAAATGATGACAGATTCAGTACGAGCAATGATTATAAAAGTTCACTGATTGCTCTTAAAAAACTTTTACAGGCTTAACATCATTAATGGTATCGGCAAATGTAGAGTCTACTTTTCATCAAAGGTATCCACTGTTGCAATCCTCTAACACAATCCTGGCAACGAAGATGTGCTCTGAAGTTTACACACAATTTATCTGGTAATCTAAACAATGAATCGATCTAAATGATAGCCTCAAAATCTCGGTTACCGTGGACCTGGATCAGTATGATCCAGGACCGCCAGAGACCCCAGCGACGTTATCTTGCAAATAGATTGGACCACCTTGTAGTTTGATTGATCTGATTTCAGAACACAGTGTGCCTGTTTGTACTTCTTACCAGGAAAAAAGAACGAAGGTCTTTGAGGCACTGGGATGCTAATAGAATCGCTGTTTAACATCAGAATAACCGTATCCATGGTAGGTCGGTCTTCCATCTCATCTTGGACACAGAGCAAGCCAATGTGCATGCATCTCATCACTCCGTTCACAGAATAAGCACCACTTAAAGCTGGGTCCACTACTTTCGATGGCATTCCGTTACTCCAGTGCTTCCAAACCTAAGAGAATAGTTATATTAGTAATTTTTGTTCAAAATACTGTTGTAATTCTATTAATAGTGATTTTAGCCAAAGAGGAATGGCTTTATTACGATACTCACATAGCCTAGCAGGTCCTCATCACAGTCCAATGCAAAGAATTGGCTATTCTTTTTGCCAGTTATAATCTCCAACATAAACACACCGTAACTGAAGACGTCAGATTTTATGGAGAAGTGTCCAAACGTCAGATACTCAGGAGACATGTAGCCACTACATTGAGCACAATATGTTAACACAGTTGAGAGAATGTTTAATTATGAGCATATACTGCTTGAAACAAATTAAGATGAGTCTGCTTTTTCTGCTTTTCTTGCTTTTCAAGAAAATGCTCCAAATCAATGCCAATGGCACATTGTTCATCGCCAGTAACAAGTCAGATTAGTCGATGTTGAACTTACTATGTTCCAACAATTCTTTTAGTGCTCGCTTGAGTCTGGTCAGAACTGAAGATCCGAGCCGCACCAAAATCTGAGATTTTTGGGTTCATGTCCGCATCAAGAAGAATGTTGCTAGCTTTGAGATCACGATGAATAATTCGAAGCCGAGAATCTTCATGAAGGTATAGCAGTCCACGCGCCACTCTTACTGTGACCTTGTAACGTGTTGACCAATCCAATTTTCTGCTGAGCTCGGGATCTATACATCAGTTAAAAAATTAGTTTGTGAGTTGCATCAATTCACATTGGCATAATGCTCATGCCCAAATCATCACATATAGTCACTTTCATCAACTTTTGATCAGTCCTCTCATTATCATGTAATTCGTTTTTCCTATCTACTTCTTCACTATGTAGAAATGAAGTGACAAGGAAAACTAAGCAGAACAATAACAGGATGTTTGTTTGTATTATCTCATCCTGCTATCACTAATATCTCTAGTTTGTCTTCATTTAGCCAGAATAATATTTCTTCTCATTTTCTGAGTGAAACGTATCATTTAGACTGAAATGCTGGTGAATCAACGTGGTGAAAAGGAGATAAAAGAGAGGCAAACCAAATAACAAGCGATCGAGGCTCCCGTTGGGCACGTATTCATAGACCAGTATTGTTTCATCTCTTTCCATGGAGAATCCCAGAAGCCTCACCAGGTTTCTGTGTTGAAGTTTGGCTACTAGTTCAACCTCAGTCTTGAATTCCTCCACTCCTTGTCCAGAGCTCCTAGATAGCCTCTTTGCTGCAATTTCTTGACCACCAGCTAGCATACCCTAATAACAAAATAGACATAAAACAAATTTGCCCGAAATAGACGCATCTTATTGTCTCTTTGTTTTATTACACTTCTGATTTTACTTACTAATATGCGATTGGGCATTGAAATAGGAGAAAAGTTCTCTGGAGCTTCGAGAGGCCTCATTGTGAACCAAAATATGATAAGATACTACATTATGATGAATTTTGAAAATTGCGATTATCAGCTTCTTGATAAGTTAGAAGCTGAATGATTTGATTGAACTTCTTAATTACCTTGTAAACCGGACCAAATCCACCTTCCCTAACTTGTTGTTGCTCGAGAACTTATTCGTGGCAGCTTCTATTGTTTGCAGATCAAATTGTATGGAATGGAGCTCAGAAATTTGCCTCCCAACTGGAAGTTAAATGGTTCGCATATCTTTAGACGCTAGTGAAATGAAATCAATAAATCGTATGTATGCAATAGTATTGTTTTGTCGAGTTACCAATCGGATGTTCTTCTGTGCAACTTTCACTGTTCCTCCTTAGAATTCTTCTTCTTCGTCTTAGTAAATGCTGAGCTATCATGTAATTAGGTAGCATCAATCCTACAATAGTGGCGAAAATTGCAGCGGATATTTTCAACGGAAAGGACACCGTCCCTGCATTTGTAGTCGCTGTTAATAGTGTCATTGACATACATGAAAATGAGGCTCCTTCTAGTTATAAAATTTCATCTTCCAGCAAAAACATCAGAACAAGATATTCCCCAACTCCACTCGGAAGCTGTTTCAGACAATTAAAAGGGCTGTACTTAACTAAAACGAGCTGTGAATGATATAGCTGTAAAGACTTTATTTGTAGCAGAATTGAAAAGAAAAGGTTTCTTTTGCTGGCAGAAAACTCAAATAACATCTGGAAGAGCAAAGACTCAGCTTAAGCGGACAACATGAATTCTGTTGGAATCTTCGAAGTAGTGACAAGCATGATATATATAGGAGAAGAATGCAGAAGAGAAATAGAGAACTTTCTGTATATTTCGATATATATATATATATATATATATATATATATGTATGTATGTATAAGGTATAAGGACAACCTATTTATTTGCTTAGATAGAGGAAATCAAGTGAAATCTAATCAGATGTGCATAATAATAATAGATATAGAAAATCATAGAAAATATTCTAAATATTTCTAAAAGATATTTTAATACCGCTAATATCCCTAATATCGCTAACACCCCCTCTCAAACTGAAGGTGACATTATCAACTGGAGTTTGAATTAATGTCAAATAGTGCCACAAAAATCTTGTTACTCTAACGACATTGCGGGACGGGCTTGCCGTGGTGGGGTGGTGTGTGAGGTAGCATCGTCCAGATCTAGATCATTTGAGGTCAGCGAGTCGTTTGGAGATGATGTTGGCTTTGGAAATAACAAGCAGTCAATGCGGCTGACTTGCGAAACAATAACTGAGCAACGTGGCCTATACGACTAGTGTCATAGCATCAAGCAGCCTAAATGACTGGCTTGAGAAGATAGTTATTGAGTGATGCGGCCTATGCGGCTAGCACCGAAAGAAAGCCTCCTCCATAAAAATGGCTCGACTATGTGACACAATTGACGCGAATAGCATCAAAACACTAACTATTGTGGCATCGGCTCAATTAAGTGCTTCCTCAAATAAGACTTTTGCGCAACATTGTTGAGATATGAGGATGAATTTATTTGGATGTGCAACAGGACGCTCAGGGCACGTAGGGATGAATTTATTTTCGGATGTGCAGTGGAACGCTTGGGTGCAGCAGGTGCGATGTGCACTGGTGTACTTAGGTTTCCATAGGAATGAAGGCTCTGATACTAAGTTAAATATAAAGTAGAAAAAAAAGTTGGGAATTTTCTGTATATTTCAATATATATAAAAGAATACAAGGACAACCTATTTATAGGATTAGACAGAGAAAATCAAGGAAAATCAAATTAGGTGTGCATAATCAAAATAGATATAGAAAATCAGAGAAAATATCCTAAATATTTTTAAAAGATATTTAATATCACTAATATCCTTAATATCGCTGACAAGGTTCTACCTACCTTTTGAGCTGCTCCTGTAAAACGGGTAAATCTCAAACCTGACAAAGCAACTCGGAAGCAACACTCGGCCCCGATTTTCCCCTCCCGGACGCTTAAGAGGCTCGATGTGGCGTTGTGAAGGCACTCCGAACAATCGTTGTTGGAAAGATAAGGCATGCACTGTGCGAACGTGTACAATGTTTTCTCCTGATTAAACTTGGCGTCGCGATGGCCATACATTCTAGGAGGATGCTGAGCAGCCTCTCTAGCCGCGTGATCAGTCGTCTCGTTCAGTAGCTTCAGGAATTCATCTGACTGGTCTATGTTCTCTTCATTGTATCCAACCGATCGAGGTTCCAGCTCCACCTTCCTGGTAAAATTCATGTCGGAGTAGCGCAACATGCACTGATCGTACCACATGAAGGAGACTTTCGTCATCCGGCATAGCTGTGTTATCTCAAGCCTCGCGTTTTTGACGCAGTTGGCACACTCTTTCTTCGAGACATCGCCTCTGCACATAAAGCTGCCGTAGACGGCCTCACTCGAGCTGGCTTCGCTCAAAGCGAATTTGAACCCGTTATCAGGGTTGGCGCCCGTATTTCTGACGAGACAATCAAGAACATGATTGAGGTTGGCGTGGTAGGTGCTATTGGGGGTGAAGGTGCTTGAGTTGGAGCAGTAATGGCTGCTCAGGGTGAGGGTAAATTCAGCAGCATTGATGGTGGAAAAGCTGAGAGTGCAAAGAAGTGGAAAAAGTGTCATTAGCATCTTCTCACTCTTTTGCTGTGCGTGTGGTATGTGAATTGCGATGAAGTAGGATTCGTTCTTTGCATTCAATTGTGAGGCCACAACATGGATTTTTAAATAGGAGGAGAATTCTAGTGTTCTGAATAGAACATCGGCCACCCCGTCCTTTCGGACGAGCACCATCATATTCCTGTACCACGCCCCTGTGTTTCAAGGGGGAAGGCGTCGCGGGAATCAGGCGTGCTGGCCGTTCCTCGTAGAGGGGACTGTGGCCGGTCCAGCAGTGGGGTTAGGAACATTTTTCAAGGCCCTAACCCGAGCCTTTACGGGAGTCTGAAACGGGAACTCCCACCCCAGGGCGGTGTTCCCACCAGTTCCTCCCTTGAGCCTTTTAAGGTCCTGCTCAGGACCGATGTTTTGTTCTTATGATTGATATATAGTTGAGGGTGTCCGGATAGTTTTATGAACACCTTAAATATATCAATTCTTATACAAATTTACGACCTTTTATTTGTCTGACTTAGATAAATAGCTCCAATTATAATTGTGGAACTTTGTAAAAAATGTGTGTAAATTCAAGATGTCAATAATCACAGGAAAAAAAAAAGTAAAATGCTAACACAATAGAAAAGTTTCTAAACTAACAGATAGATAAATAATAAATGGACCAAGTGACTAAAAACTTGTCGCAAAAATATAATGAAGTCATAAAATTTTAAAAAGTAAATTTATTGCTAAAACATGACTAGTAAATACAGTCGTGAACTTCTTTTGCTTTGAGTAATGGAAAATGCTTAACGACGGCATTTATCTTAATATGAGTTTCGATCAGATTGGGAAACTTGTAAATAGAGCAATTTTTAACTAACACTCGCTTTTTAATTTGACGTTCCTATGAGATTTTGGATTAAGATGTAATGAAAGAAATTAACTTTTTGATGAAAAAAAAATATGAGGACTGTTTTGGGTAACAAAAACATGTTACAAGGACTCAAATTGAATATTCCTTACAGCACGTGGATCAATAGTGTAATTTTTATCGAAACTTGTAGAGCAGGTACGTAGGCACCACATGCCAATTTGTCAATGCTGGCTCAGCTTATTCCATTCACACTTTGATCGTAAATTAAAGGGAGAAATGTACTAAAAGTCATAAAATTTATTACAAAAGTGCAATTTAGTCCTAAAATTTTTAAAAAGTGCATCAAGTGCTAAAATTTGTCAAGTTGGTACAATCAAGTTTTTTCATTTACTCCATCCAACTTGACAAAAAAAAAATGCTAATAAGTTTTAGTACTTAATTACACTTTTTGAAAGTGTTATGATTCAATTGCATTTTCTTGACTAGTTTTAAAACTTTTTGGTACATTTATCCCTGAATTGAACTTTAATCCCAAAATCATTGCCAGAGAAAAGTTGAGGGACTAAACTATAATGAAGTGTAGTACAGGGACTGAAACTGAATTTGGCTAATAGTACCAAGGACAATTTTTGTATACCAGACTTACAAACATTTCTTTATGAGGGTGGACGCACCAGAATAATTGAAAATTTCGAGGACTTAAGACTGACTAGTAACAATGTATCGGCCCCATGCTTGATAAAGGAACTCTATTATATATCCAAACATGCAATTCTTCGGTGGTAGGGTATGTCTCGGCTCTTTGATTCGTGGTAATGAAAACAACACCAACTTTTTGACCACCGATTGGAAACATGCCTGGCTTTCTATTTAAAAAGGACAATACCATAGAATAAGAATAGAAAATATTCTCGCATTTAGGCTACCAGGATCAGCTCGTGCAAACGCCGGGGACTCCTTTCACTCATGACAATTCCAATCATAATGTATTTTTTATGATATATCTAGACATGTCAAAATTAGAACAAAATGAACAATTAGCATCTGACTTATGACGTGTGACGTGTGAAACATCGCAAAGCACAAGTTATGACAATGGGAAAAACAAGATCTCTCAATTTATGTAGTAGTGTTTTTCGTTTCAAATGTTCCTTTTCCTAGGACCATTATCGCATGTCTAAGTTAAATAATGGATTAAAAAATTAATAAATTGTAAATGAAAATGATCGGATTATTGCATCAAGAAATACGACGATGGAGCCACGATATCAAGCAAGAAGGGTCGATCGTGTAGAAGCATTGTGTCACAAAGTTTACATTTCAGCACGAAGCACTTATACTGCCATTTTAAGCTTTACTTAACGACTCCAAAATCAAGGAAAGTGATAATTTCATAAAAGAGTTCGTAAATTGAAACGTTGATTAGCCAAACACATAAAATCTGGTAAAGCAATAGAAAAGCTGATATGTGTATAAAAATTTCCAAAAACACATTGATAAGTAACTCAAATAAGACTTGGTATCTTAAACCAGCAGAATCATGTCTAGATAAATTTGTTAAGCATCATGTGAGAATGTCAACACAAACCTCATTCGAATAACTAAGAATGAGAACAAACTTCCCATGATTGCCAGAGAATGTCGTTTGCTTAATTATTTGTTTGTTTAAATGTCTTCTGTTGATTTTTAATGGCATTCCATGATCTTTTCAAGTAACTTTCTTAATGAAATGATATGTTATTTACAGATTGGTAGTGCCTGCGATGATTATTGAAAAAGTTAATATGTCCAACCTAAATATATATATATATATATGAAGTATACAAATGGTATAAATCATGTAAACAAGCGACATGAGCTACTTCAACATCCCATTATACTCACGAGGTGAATTAATAACAAGATTTGAAATTTTCTTTTAGAAATTTAAGAAATTGCACGTTCTGGTTTGGTCATGCGATAGTATTCTCCTTGTGCGTTCTTACTTAATCTATTTCAAATTTTTCATTAAAAAAAAACACATATTGTTGAGTGGATGGTTAATTAATATGCATATATACTTAGTGCGTCTTGTTTTGATCTCCATCAAGTGATTAGATTTAATAAATGAAATGTTTTCTTCCGACCAAAAAAGGTTAGGGTCTAAGAACTACATAAAGGGAGGAGACAGCCCCACTTAAAGTAAAGTCATGGGATAAGACCGTTGTTAATTTTGTGGAAGAGTCATCAAAGCACGTCCTCCTTAATAAGAAAAGCACCTCCCCAATTATTAATTAGTAAAATTCTTTTTTGATGGCCAATCAAACTCCTCAAATTAGTAAATCTCACAGGTCACACGCCGTCCACTTTGTCATTTCGGAAGGCAAAAAAAGTTCAAAATTAAAAAAAGTTTCGTGCTCAAACTTTTCTCAACCTATAAATTCTTGTATAAGCTCCCACTTGCGGTTGCTTCCCAATTTATGACCAGAATATAATAAATTATTTAGAAGGAATAACCTTTCTTACACAAGTTTTAAAATCTTTGTCGCGATCAAGTGAGATTAAAAATGCTAGTAAGTCACTTCAATTAAAATTAATAAGCTGAAGGGACTGAAAACCAAGGCCAAAAAAAAAAAAAAACGAAAAACATAACCAAGGCCAAAAAAAAAAAAAAAAACATAAAAAAGATGGTAAATTGAAAAATAATTAAAGGATAAATGTACAAACAAACCTAAAACTGGTTGCAAAAATGTATTCATGTCTTGAAACTTTTAAAATAGTAAAACCAAGTCTTAAAACTTGACCAATTAATATAGTCACAAACTTCCATTAACTCCATCTTATTTGAGTGATGGAAAATGCTTAGTGTAATATATTTCAATATGTACTGATTTGGTCATATGACGGTATTCTCTAAGCACGCTCTTACTTAATCTTTTTTTAAATTTATGACCAAAATATAATAAATTATTTAGAAGGAATAACCCTTCTTACACAAGTTTTAAAATCTTTGTTGCGATCAAGTGAGATTAAAAATGCTACTAAGTCACTTCATGTTATGAAATACATGAATGGATAGAATACATGAATGAATATTCATTATATTCATCTTATCCAATGTACTTATTATGGTACATTTGTATCAAATGTTCTAAGTACATCTCCTATACAATGAACATTCGTCTCCTTATCCTGTACATGTATCATTAGATACATTGATATTAATGATAAGTACATTCTTGTTCTCCTATAAATAGGAGTTTAGTTTTGATGTACAATAGACAATCACACAGAAACACGACAGTGAGATACTATAAATAAAGCTCTCTCATCTTGCTACTATCTTTAATGTTCACTTGCTTTCTCTTCTTTAATCTCTTCTCTATTATATATTCGCCACGCGATATTTTACAACATGTTATCAGCACGAGGATCTACTGATTGAGTAAGTAATTTTTGCAAGGTGGGTATTATTTTTATTGATCAACTTATACTTCATCTTCTTCTATCAATTCTTCATTTTTATTTTTCTTGGCCCGAAGCCAAATTTCTAAAAGTATCATTCTACTCCTAAAGTAGCGGTGGATATTTGGAAATCCTTTTAATTAATTTAAGGATTTATTTTTGCAAGGATTATGGCAAATATTGAAAAGCCCAAATTCCACATCCTGGAAATGAGTGGAAAGAATTATCTATTCTGGCGCCTTGACATGGAAATGCACCTCCAAGGGCAAGGTCTAGCTAATATAATTACAGAGGATGGAACCTCAAATGAAAAGGATAAAGCAAATGCGCTGATTTTTATTCGCCGTCATTTGCATGAGAGCCTGCAGACTCAATATTTATCCGTTCGAGACCCGCATATCTTGTGGAGGAGGTTAAAGGATAGGTATGATCATACTAAAACTGTTATCCTCCCTCAAGCACAATATGATTGGCAAAATCTCATACTGCAAGATTTCAAATTAGTGTCTGACTATAAATCTGCTTTATTTGATATCGTTTCTCGGCTAGAGTTATGCGGTATCAAACTCACTGATGCAGAATTGCTGGAGAAAATTTTTTCCACCTTTCATGCTTCGAATATTGTATTGCAACAGCAATATCGGCAACGTCAATTTGCCACATATTCTAAATTAAATTATGTGCTTCTTCTTTGAGCAAACTAATGAATTGCCGCTAAAAATCATGATCTTAGACTCTTGGCTCAAAAGCATTGCACGAAGCACATGCTAACTTTGAGAAAAAATACTGGCCATTTTAAAGGCTATAAGCACGAGCAAGAACATAATCCTAGAAGGGATGGCAAGAAATTTAACCGCCTAGGAAATCAAACTTTGGCCTGAATCATGGCAAAGAAAAGAAGCAAAAGAAGGTGATTAATGAAAGTATTTGTCATCACCGTGACATGATAGGCACCGGTCACGCACTGCCGTACGCCAAAACATTTTGTTGACCTATATCAGGCATCTTTAAAGAATATGGGCAAGCGTGGTGAATCTCATGCCATTGAAATCAATCCTACTGCCATAACCACTGTTGAGGCCAACAATATCTCCGTTGGTGGAACTCCTCTTGCTCCTGAAGTAGCAAATGCATCATTGGATGTCTCTGATTTCTTTGAGGACCTCTGATTACTTTAATGAATCAGATTGGTGGATAATAATTTGAACTTTGAAATTTATGTTGTTTCGCTTTAAATGTATTACTTTTTTTTTATTGTTCTTTATGAAATACTTATGAACCTTAAATAATATTTATCTTTGAAATTTTATTCAACTATATAACTAATATGCAACTTTTATGATATTTGACACCTGAAGTTGTCAATATAAATGCAAATGGAAAATACCGAGAAAAAGGAAGATGTTTGTTTGCTTGATAGTGCAACAACACATACTATATTTTGTAGTAGACACTTTTTCTCGAGTATGACATTGCGTAAGGCACAAATCCATACAATATCTGGTTCTGTTCCGATTATTGATGGTTTTGGGAATGCTACAATTATTTTGCCAAATGGCACAATCCTGCATATTGAGAATGCGTTTCTAAGCATTCGATCAAAAAGGAATCTGCTAAGTTTCAAAGATGTATGCCGTAATGGGTACCATATTGAGACTATTTATGAGCAAAATAAGGAATATATTGGCATTTCCTCTTATAAGATAGGCCTGAAGACCATCCATGAGAAGTTAGAAGCTTCTTCTATGGGTTTGTATTGTGTCATGATTAAAGCTGTTGAAACCTACGCTACCACATCTTGGAGATTGGTAAGCCTTGATCAGTTTGGACTGTGGCATGATCGCCTTGGTCATCCTGGCGCTTCAATGATGCGTAGGATAATTCAAAATACAAAAGGGCACCCTTTAAAGGATATAAATGTATTATTGTCCAAAGATTATAATTGTGAGGCTTGCTCACAAGGAAAGCTCATTATCAAACCTTCTATAACAAAGGTTAATTTTGAATCTCATTTATTCTTGCAAAGAATTCAGGGTGATATTTGTGGACCAATACAACCACCAAGTGGACCATTTAGATATTTTATGGTATTAGTGGACGCATCCCTAGATGGTCCCATGATTGCCTATTATCTACGCGCAATGTCGCATTTGCACGTTTACTTGCGCAGATTATAAAGCTTCGGGCACAATTCCCTGATTATCCAATTAAGAGCATAAGGATGGATAATGTTGGTGAATTTACATCAAAGAGTTTTGATACATATTGTGCTTCACTCGGAATCGAGGTTGAGCACCCGGTTGCATAGGTTGAGTACTCAAAATGGATTGGCAGAATCCTTGATTAAACGTATCCAAATTATTGCCCGCACTCTATTATTGAGAACGAATCTCAACGATACAGCATGGGGTCATGCAGTTTTGCATGCGGCAGCTCTAATAAGATTACGCCCCACTGCTAGTATTTTACAATCTCCCATTCAAATGGTTCTTGGTTATGAACTAGATATTTCACATCTACGCACCTTTGGTTATGCAGTACAGGTGCCTGTAGCACCGCCAAAAAGGACGAAAATGGATCCCCAACGCCGTTTGGGCATTTATGTTGGGTTTAATTCACCATCTATCATTAGGTTCTTGGAACCAATTATCGGTGATCTTTTTTACTGCCGTGTTTGCGATTGTCATTTCGATGAGACTAGGTTTCCATCAATTGGGATACCTACAACTTCCATGACCGCAAAACAAAAACCAGCTTAAGGTTTTCTCCGGAATGAGAAAATTTATCTCAATTGGACCCAAGGACTCTGAATGTGAAAACGAGGTGCGCGCATAATCCATTTACTGTGCTATGGCCAATAGACTTCCCGACGCATTTAATGATGCTACTAAGGTAACGAAGTCTCGTATTCCAGCTGCAAATGCTCCAGCTAGGATAGCTATTCCCGAAGAACAGGCTAAAATGGATCAAAATCCCCCGCACTTGAAGCGTGGTAGATCGATAGGATCAAAAGATACCGCTCGAAAACGAAGGGGAAAGAATCGGAATCCGCTCTAGAAGAGCCCGGCGTTGTGCTTTCTCCCAAAGAGCTTATTGCCCCCGAAGAGGCGCAAACCCATGAAAGGAGCACTAGCCCTGGAATACGAGAATTCCATTACATATTGTAATGAAATTTGGGATCGAAATGAAATCATCATTGATGATGCTTTTGCATTCTCGCTTGCTCATCAAATTATGGATAATGATTGTGAACCACAATCTATTATTGAATGTCGTCAAAGGCAAGATTGGCATAAGTGGGAGGAAGCAATTAAAGCTGAATTAACTTCCCTAACTAAACGAGAGGTTTTTGGACCTATAACTCGTATCTCCGATAATGTAAAGCCCGTTGGATATAAATGGGTATTTATCCAAAAATGAAATTAGAAAAACGAGGTTGTTAGGTATAAAGCCCGGCTCGTTGCCCAAGGATTCTCCCAGAGACTTGGGATTGATTATAATGAGACATATTCACCTGTGATGGATATGATTACATTTCGTTTTCTCATTAGCCTAGCAATCTTTGAAAGATTGAAAATGCGTCTTATGGACATTGTGACGGCATATCTATATGGCTCATTAGACTCTGATATTTATATGAAAATTCCTGAGGGATTCAAAATGCCTGAAGTATGCACTCCCCGCAATTTATTCTCAATAAAATTGCAAAGATCCTTGTACGGGTTAAAGCAATCCGGTCGCATGTGGTATCAACGCCTAAGTGAGTACCTAATTAAGGAAATGTATAAAAATGATCCTATCTGCCCATGCGTGTTTATTAAGAAATCAGAAACTGGATTTGCTATTATAGCAGTTTATGTCGACGATATAAATTTAATTGGAACTCTAGAAGAGTTAGCTGAAACTGCTGAATATTTGAAAATGGAGTTTGAAGTTAAAGATTTGGGTAAAACCAAACTTTGTCTTGGTCTAGAGCTTGAGCATAAAGCAAATGGAATAATCGTCCATCAATCAACATATGTTGAAAGATTGCTTAAACGTTTCAACATGGACAAAGCTCACCCATTGAGCAACCCTATGGTTGTAAGGTCTCTGGATCCCCAAAAGGACCCATTTCATCCTAGAGAATCTGATAAAGAGATACTTGGTCCTGAAGTACCATATCTTAATGCAATTGGGGCTTTGATGTACTTGGCACAATGTATGAGACCGTATATCGCTTTGCGGTAAATTTATTGGCACGTTTTTAGTTTTGAGCCAACTCGGAGACATTGGAATGGAGTTAAACATATTTTCCGTTATCTCCGATGAACCATAGATTTGGGATTATATTATTCCAATGATTCCACTAACTCTGGTTTAGTTGGATATGCTGATGCCGGATATAGATCCGATCTACATAAGGCTCGCTCTCAAACCGGGTATTTATTTTGTTATAACGGCATCGCTATTTCTTGGCGTTCTACGAAGCAATCGCTAGTAGCTACATCTTCTAACCACTCTGAGATTATTGCTTTATATGAAGCTGGAAGAGAGTGTGTTTGGTTAAGATCCGTTATAACACATATTTATAATTCTTGTTGCTTAATACCGGTTACCAATTCTCCCACTATAATTTATGAAGATAATGCTGCTTGTGTTGCACAAGTCAGGGGAGGATATATCAAAGGTGATAGGACCAAGCATATCTCGCCGAAATTTTTCTATACTCATGAACTCCAAGAAAGTCGACAAATTGATGTTAAACAGATTCGATCCATAAATAATCTTGCAGATCTTTTTACCAAATCATTGCCAACATCAAGTTTTGAGAAATTAGTCTATGGCATTGGTATGAGGCGAGTTCATAAGATGTATGATTAATTAGCCCCAGAAGTGGCTATATAGCTCTATTGAGGGGGAGATATTATGAACTATGCATTGCAGCATTGATATGCGGCTAGTTCACAAGATGCAATAATGATTAGTCCTAGACGTGGCTATATATACATTGCACTCTTTTTTCTTTATGTCCGGTTTTTTCCCATAGGGTTTTTCCGGCTTAAAGTTTTTAATGAGGCAATTAATGAATCCATAAAAGGGAGAGATCATAACATGTGTGCTCTGCACTCTTTTTCCCTTTTGTCCGGTTTTTATCTCACTGGGTTTTCCGGCTTAAGGTTTTTAATGAGGCAGTATCATTCGATGCACATTTGTAATGAATATAATGAATATTCAATGGGGAGTGTTATGAAATACATGAATGGATAGAATACATGAATGAATATTCATTATATTCATATTATCCAATGTACTTATTATGGTACATTTGTATCAAATGTTCTAAGTACATCTCCCTATACAATGAACGTTCGTCTCCCTTATCATATACATGTATCATTCGATACATTGATATTAATGATAAGTACATTCTTGTTCTCCTATAAATAGGAGTTTAGTTTTGATGTACAATAGACAATCACACAGAAACACGACAGTGAGATACTATAAATAAAGCTCCCTCATCTTGCTACTATCTCTAATGTTCACTTGCTTTCTCTTCTTTAATCTCTGCTCTATTATATATTCGCCACGCGATATTTTACAACACTTCAATTAAAATTAATAAGCTGAAGGGACAGATAACCAAGGCCCAAAAAAAAAAAAAAACCCATAAAAATGATGGTAAATTGAAAAATAATTAAATTATGAATGTACAAACAAACCTAAAACTGGTCGCAAAAATGTATTCATGTCTTGAAACTTTTAATATAGTAAAACCAAGTCTTAAAACTTGATCAATTAATAAAGTCACAAACTTCCATTAACTCCATCTAATTTGAGTGATGGAAAATCCTTAGCGTAATATATTTAAGTATGTACTGATTTGGTCATATGACGGTATTCTCTTTGCACGCTCTTACTTAATCTTTTTTGAATTTATGACCAAAATATAATAAATTATTTAGAAGGTATATCCTTTTTTACACAAGTTTAAATAAAATCCTTGTTGCAATCAAGTGAGATTAAAAATGCTAGTAAGTCACTCCAATTAAAATTGGTACTTTGCTAATAAGTTCAAGGGATTGATAACCAAGGCAAAAACACTCATCAAAAGATGGTAAATTGAAAAATGATTAAAGGATAAATTTACCAAGAAATCTAAAACTGGTCGCAAATATGTATTCACATCTTGAAACTTTTAAATAGTAAAACCAAGTCCTAAAACTTGACCAATTAATACAAACACGAACTTCCATTAACCCCGTCTAATTTAAGTGATGGAAAATGCTTAACATAAGATGTTTCAGTATGTACTGGTTTGGTCATGTGACAACATTCTGTCTGCATGCTCTTACCTAATCTTTTTTGAATTTATAACTGGAACATAATAAATTATTTAGAAAGAATAACCCTTTTTACACAAGTTTAAATACAAATCTTTGTCACGATCAAGTGAGATTAAAAATGCTAGTAAGTCACTCCAATTAAAATCGGTACTTTGTTAAAAGCTCAAGGGACTGATAACCAAGGCAAAAGAAACCCATAAAAGGTTGGTAAATTGAAAAATAATTAAAGGGTAAATGTACCAATAGATCTAAAACTAGTCACAAAAATGTATCACATCTTGAAACTTTTAAATAGCTAAACCAAGTCCTAAAACTTGACCAATTAAGACAGTCACGAAATTTCATTAACTTCATCTAATTTGAGTGATGGAAAATGCTTAATGTAATATATTTCAATGCGTACTAGTTTGGTCATGTGACAATATTCTCTCCGCATGCTCTTTTTTATTTTTTTTTTTTTTTGAATTTATGACCAGAATATAATAAATTATTTAGAAGGAATAACCTTTTTTACACGAGTTTAAATAAAATCACTGTCTCGATCAAGTGAGATTGAAAATGCTTATACGTGACTCCAATTAAAATTGGTACTTTGCTAATAACCTCAAGGGACTGATAAACAAGGCAAAAAAAAAAAAAAATAATAATAATAATAATAATAAATAAAAGGTTGGTAAATTGAAAAATAATTAAAGGTACCAACAAATCTAAAACCAGTCGCAAAAATGTATTCATGTCTTGAAACTTTTAAATAGTTAAACCAGGTCCTAAAACTTGACCAAATAATATAGTCACAAACTTCCATTAATTCTGTCTAATTTGAGTGATGGAAAATATTTAGCGTAATATATTTCAGTACGTACCGGTTTGGTCATGTGATAGTATTCTTTCTGCATCCTCTTACTTAATCTTTTTCTAATTTATGAACAGAATATAATAAATTATTTAGAAGGAATAACCTTTTTTTGCACAAGTTAAAATAAAACTTCCGTCGCGATCAAGTGAGATTAAAAATGCTAGCAAGTCACTCCAATTAAAATTGGTACTTTGTTAATAAGCTCAAGGGACTGATAACCAAGGCAAAAGAAACCCATAAAAAGTTGGTAAATTGAAAAATAATTAAAGGATAAATGTACCCACAAATCTAAAACTAGTCGCAAAAATGTATTCACGTCTTGAAACTTTTAAATAGTAAAACTAAGTCCTAAAACTTAACCGATTAATATAGTCACAAACTTCCATTAATTTCGTCTAATTTGAGTGATAGAAATTTAAGAAATTACACGTACTGGTTTGCTCATGTGACAGTATTCTCTCCGCATGCTTTTACTTAATTTTTTTCAAAAATTTCATAAAAAAAGTTATATTGTTGAGTGGCTGGCTAATTGATATGTATATATACTTAGTGCGTCGTCTTTTGATCTCTATCATTTGATTAAATTTTAATAAATGAAATTAAGGTTAGGGTCTAAGAACTTCATAAAGGGAAGAGATAGTCCCACTTAAAGTAAAGTCATTGGATAAGACCGTTGTTAACGTTGTGCGAGATTCGTCAAAGCGCGTGCTCCTTAATAAGTCAAGCACCTCCCTAATTATTAATTAGTAAAATTCTTTTTTGATGGCCAATCAAACTCCTTAAATTAGTAAATCTCACGGGTTAAACATCGCCCACTTCGTAATTTTTTAAGGCAAAAAAGTTCAAAATTAAAAAAGGTTTTATGCTCAAAATTTTCTTAACCTATAAATTCTTGCGTAAGTTCCCACTTGCGGTTGCTTTCCAATTTAAGACCAGAATATAATTAATTATTTAGAAGGAATAACCTTTTTACACAAATTTAAATACAATTTTTGTCACGATCGAACGAGATTAAACATGCTAGTAAGTCACTCCAGTCAAAATTGGTACTTTATTGACTAGCTCAAGGGACTAATAACCAAGGCCAAAAACCCAGACAAAATATGGTAAATTGAACAATAAATAAAGGATAAATATACCAGCAAATCTAAAACTGGTCGCAAAAATTTATTCATGTCTTGAAATTTTTAAATAATAAAATCGAATCCTAAAATTTGATCAACTAGTGCAGTCATAAACTTTCATTAATTCCATCAAATTTGAGTAATGAAAAATGCTTAACCTGATATATTTCGGTACTTTTTTTCTTGAAAAAATGGTATCATTGTTGTTTTTGCAATATTACCGAGGAAAATGCTAACTTGACCAAGTCAGGCATCATCATAGCTATAGCAAAGATATGACAGCTACAAATAAAAAACAAAGGAAATACCTAATGAGGATTAATACAAGATTTATAGATGCAAACGCTGTTATCATCCAATGACAGGACATCGCATGAGATAGAAGAAAAAGCTATGAACTACTTAAGCACAGGTTAATTTTCTCTTTTATAAACTAATGGAGAGGGGAAAGACAACCAATGCTACAACCCCTTTAAAAGTTGTCATAAGGCCCAATTCTTATTATAAAATGTCCGATTTAAGACATAACTACTCTACACTAGCCGTGATTCAAAAGTCTGAGGTTGGTGAGCCTATCACTACAATCCTATTAAGATGTATGCTAACAGTTCAGAAATCTTTTCACATAAGATATGCCACAACTAGATAATGCAATCGAGTCATTTGAAGTTTGCTTATAACGTGAATCAGTGATGACCCCGCGTCCCCTCAACCGTCGGGGCCAACCACTGTGGTGTTTAAGCATGGGTTCGTTAATGCCCGCTTTGTACCAACGTGCGGTTTAATATAGTAAAAAATAAGTGAGTGGACAATCCCACACGGTGTTGCTTCAGTAATTAGGTGCAGTTTCGACCACATTTGCTGGAGTGGGATCCAAATGGACAATCAGATACGTTTACCAATCGTGGAGTAGGTAAGCCAATAAAATTTAGAAAAGGAGTAGGCTGTGGATCAACCACAGTGGCGGCTAAGCATGGTTTCGTTAATGCCCGCTTTGTACAAACATGCAGTAATAATAATAATAATAATAATAATAATAATAATAATAATAATATTAATAATAATAATAATAATAATAATAATAAGCTAGTCGGGGCGAGGGGCCCCGCACCCTCGCCGACCACCGGCGAGGGCCGCCGTGCCCTCGCCGGCCACAAGCAAGGGCGACGGCCCCCGCCTAAATCCAAGCGAGGGCCGAAACCCTAGCCCGTTGGCCGCGGGCGCGGCAGCCCGCCCAGATCCAGCGAGCTGCGTCTACCCCATCTGGAGCTCCGTCGCCTCCGATCGCGACATGGTCACCCGAGCCTTCGCGGCCCCCGGAGGTTGAAGGAGGTGGTCGGCATCCCGAGCTCGGGTAGCTTCTGGAGGGATAACAGCGTGGGGAAGTTCGCGATCTCGCACCGGATTAAGCGCGGCGATAGCGTCGCGAGCCTCACCTGGGCAAGCAAGGCTGCCATGGCCCTCGCCTGGATCCGGGCGAGGGCTGCCGCGCCCTCGCCGGCCAACGGGCGAGGGTTTCGGCCTCGCCCGGATCCGGGCGGGGGCCGTCGCCCTCGCTTGTGGCCAGCGAGGGCGTGGCAGCCCTCGCCAGTGGTCGGCAAGGGTGCGAGGCCCCTCGCCCCGACCAGCTTGTGGCCGGCAATGGTCGGCCGACCGCGACCTCACCGGCCAAAGGTAAGGGAAAAAAAAAAAAAGAGAGAAAAAAAGGAAATAAAATAATAAAATAACAAAAAATTATTAAAAAATCTGAAAAAAATATAAAAATTATAAAATTTGTCCACGTGGCGCCACGTAAGACCGACGGCAGCTACATCAGCAATTTCCGGCTTAAATTAGCCGGATGGACTGAATTGGTACCAATATGAAAAGGTTTAGGACTAAATTGGTCCAATTAAAAAGTTTAGGACTGAATTGGTACCGATACAAAAGGTTTAGGACTATTTTGGTACTTTTCCCCCCAATCTGGCTCACAAACTTCTTGTGTGCGATATGAAGCATTCCTCCTTTAGGGAAACGATTGAACACTTTCTGAAGAAGAGGAATCCCCATTGGATTCTCCAATTTTGGAATGAGGTTAAGCCTTAAATGTTAAACTTCTCGAGTCAAGTCATCAATTTGTTGTTGCATATATTGTTGCAAATTCTCAGCAAGTATTTGTACTTTGTTCAATGGAATGGTTCTGCCGCCTTGACGCCTTGCTTTTCTTGGACACATTGTCCTCTCCTCCAAAGCTCTAATACCAAATGATGTAGCCCAAGGTTGGCTATTCAAATAGTATGACCAGGAGAGTGACTTACCCATATGGAAACTTAGTCACAAAATCGAGCAGAAATTTCTGTTCTACACATGGATGGGAAAATGGCATAACTTTGCCGATTCAATCGAAATGACTTGATTCCAAAGCCAAAAGAAGAGAGACTCAATGATCTACAAATTTTATGTTTTGAGTTTTCTCAGCTAAGCACTATAGGCTTGTAGCACTGTAGGCTTATCGAATTTTGATGGAAGTGGGCGAAATGGGATTGGATAGAATGAAGAAAGAATAAGAACTTTAATGGTTGCTCTTCTAGGCCTCCAACGAAATTGAAATGGAATCAATTCTTCGAGATTGATGGCTGCAACTCTTCAAGGATGCAGGCTTTTTGAGTCCTGACTCTTCAAGGATAGAGTGAAAATTCTTCTAGGTTTTCAAGGGAGTTTGAACTCTTCAAGGTTCAAGGGAATTGCACTAAGCAAATTTCGTTAATCAAATTCGGTGTCCATTTACAGAGGTTCAATGACCTTTTATAGTTAGAACAAGAAAAGGCTAGATTCAAACCTAGAAACTAATAATCATTTATGTACATAGAAACTAGGAGCTATTAAATGTACAATATTTCAAATGCTTGCAGTTATTCCAAAGTGTCTTGATGCAAACTTCGATGCATGAAAATGACAAAACCTTTATGACAAAGTCAAAGATGAGGCTCTTCACTTGTGGATGAGGTTTATCCATATTAGGTTTATCGATGAGAGTGTTGTCAATCTTGAATATGCATAGATCTTCTTGGTTGAATGAGTTGGTTTTAAATACATAATGCATCATATTCTTTCAACATTTTGACGGATAATTGAATTTTGTCCCGAATTGTAGCCAGAAATAAGTTGGGAGGCTAAATTATAAGGACATACAGGGACCAAAACTGAATTCGGTTCAAAGTACGGGGATAATTTTTATAATGTCCCATCAACTTCTCTAGGTGTACAAACATACTTTACGAGCATGGACACACCAGAGTTATTAGACTCCAAAGACTTAGAATTGACTAGTAACAGTGTATTTGATCACATTCTTAATAAAGAAACTCTATGACGTAAGGAAGATTCCGATTCTTTGGTGGTAAGATTTCTTTGATTCGTGAGACTAGAGAAAAGACTAACCTTTTCACCACCGTCCTTTGAACCATCCCCACCTTTCAATTAAAAAAAAATGAAGATAATATAATTGAATATAATCGGAAAAATGATTAACTATTAACTATAATTAACTATTAACTATTATAATCAGCTCGTGCAAATTCCAGGGTCTTCTTTGACTCATGACTATTCCAATGTGAGGAAATAAATTGTGTCGGGTCAATTCCAACACAATTTTTGTAATGTCCTATCAACTTCTCTGGGTTTAAAAACATACTTTACATGAACACACCAGAATAATTAGACTTTGAAGACTTAGGACTAACTAGCAACAGTGTGTTTGATCACATTCTTAAAAAGAAACTCAATGACGTAAGGAAGAATCCGATTCTTAGGTTGTAAGATCTGTCCCGATTCTTTGACTCGTGGGACTAGAGAAAAGACTATCCTTTTCACCACCGTCCGTTGAACCATTCCTGCCTTTCAATTAAAAAAAGAAAAAGAAGATAATATAATGGAATATAAACGAAAAAATTATTAATTATTATCTATGATAATCAACTTGTGCGAATTCCAGGATCTTCTTTGACTCATGACTATTCCAATGTGAGGAAATAAATTGTGTCGGGTCAATTCTGACACAATTTTGTAATGTCCCGTCAACTTCTCTAGGTTTACAAACATACTTTATGAGCATAGACACACCATAGTAATTAGACTTCGAAGACTTAGCACTGAGTAGTAACATTGTATTTGATCACATTCTTAATAAAGAAACTCTATGACGTGAGGAAGAATCTGATTCTTAGGTGGTAAGATCTGTCATGATTCTTTGATTCGTGGGACTAGAGGAAAGACGAACCTTTTCACCACCGTCCTTTGAACCATTCCTGTCTTTCAATTAAAAAAAAAAGATAATATCATCGAATATAATCGAAAAAATCATTACCTATTATCTATAATAATCAGCTCCTGCAAATTCCAAGATCTTCTTTGACTCATGACTATTCCAATGTGAGGAAACAAATTGTGTCGGGTCAATTCTGATTAGATAATGTAATATTTTTATATATTATGAACATGTGCCAAAACTAGAACAAGAAGAACAATTAGCATTTCATTTATGACCTTTGGAACAGCACATAGCACACGTTACGGCAACGAGAAAAACAAGATTCTTCAATAGGTAGATATAAGAGTGTTTCTCCTTTCAAGTGTTCCTTCCTCTCTCTCATTTTTTTTTTTTTTGGGACCATTATCATCGGTCTACGTTCCACAATGGATAAAACATTTTAGCATGAAAAATTATCAATGAAATTGTTCGAATATGTTGCGAAAAACAAGCAATCGAACACAATAATAAATAGATCAACGGAATAGATCGGCCACTTTTACGTGGTTCGGTCAGAGAGACCAACTCAATAGGAAGAATGGTAGAAGATTTCACTATAGATTAAGCGAATATAAAAGATTTACAACCACAATCAAGTTACTCGAACACTCTCCATGTTTCCTATGCCCAATTGCATCCAATAATTAATACAATATTTAGCTCTCGCAAATTCTAAAGAAATAATTTCTCAATCTTGTAAGTGAATTCACAAATTTTGCCACATGATTATTGATTTCAAAACACTTGCAATTTCTCCGAGATGTAGTTCACCAGCACTCTGCACAATTAATTATCATGGCAGAAAACTACTCTCTGATGGGCAAAAACCAATGCCTACAACATTTATAAAATATAATATAAAATATTTGAATTCAAAATAAGAAACCCCTTATTGGAACCTGCTCAAACTAGAAAACCTACTTGAATAGGTCTTCTTTTCGGGGTCAAATTCTAAAATTATCAACAATCTTTACCTTGACTCATGACTATGCCAATGTGAGGAAATAATTTGCATTGTGTAGATTCCTATGAGATAACATAGGGAGAAGTACCAAAAAAAAAAAAAAAAAGTAATAACTCTCTTGCATTTTTATTATTTCATTCCTAAAACTTTTCAATAGACCAATTTAATCATAAACCTCTCAATTAGACTAATTTTAGTATTGTCAATTATATATTAATCACACGTGTCAAACCTAGAATGAAAAGAATAGTTTGCATTTCATTTATCACAAACCACACACTACAACAATGGGAGAAACAAGAGTTCTTGATAGATATGAGAGTGTTTTCTTCTTTCAAATGTTCCTTGCCATCATCATATGTCTAAGTTCCTTTTTTAGTATGGAACATTGTAAATGAAATTGATGGAATTCGTGCATAAACTAATTCAGGAACAAAGCCAGTAGAAGTACTATGTTATAAAGATCTCAATTCAAAATAAAGATTGTACTGCCATTGTCAAGCTCCAGTTCATCACACTAGAATTGGAAATTCCATGCTCATTTTGTTGGGAGCATGCAATAGAAGTGCAATACCTTCACCTAGGGAGATCATCCAGAGGAAGTCCAAATCCGAGCCCATCAATATATTCAGTTGAACCTACCTTCATTCAAAAGCTTAAGTCATTGAGTTATGGGCCAATTATGATATATTAATTGCTCTACACAACATCAATTCTGAGCCAATCAATATATTCAGTTGAACCTACCTTCATTCAAAAGCTTAAGTCATTGAGTTATGGGCTAATTATGATATATTAATTGCTCTACACCACATCAATTTGCTGATATAAAATTTATCTAACACAACCCACTTACACGTATATCCTAACAATCCATGTTAGTCGGTCTTGGGCCACTCTCACCTAAAAGCTAGCTCAAAATAAGAGACTTTTCTCATACTTATAAATCGACCACCAACCCCTTCCTCAACAATATTCCCCTCACACATCGGACGCAACCCATAACTCTCCCATGTGACTAATAGGTCCAAACTTTTGGCAACTTGAGCTTCGATACCAATAGTAGGTGGTCTTGGTCCTCTCTCACCTCAAAAGCTAGTTGAAAGTGTTGACACCTAATTTTGGAAAAATAAAATTGCATTTTGAAAAGAAAAAAAAATAAAAACGGGGAAAATTGATTTGATTGATTATGCATGGAAGTTTGAAATTCTGATGAGCATTCAGATTTTGATAAATGTAGAAACAATTGAAAAATCAGGCGAACAAATGGCAAGGATTTTGATCAAATGGAAGGAATCGATACAAAATCGAGCTGATTGCGAAATCATGCTCCGATTTACATCCATGATTTAATGCGACAGAAGATGGAAACTCGAAAAATACCATTCAAAGCGGTCGTTCGGAATTAGTATAAAAGAGAGCTTCATTTTTCGTAACTGGGAGGAGCGAATTAAGAAAAATTTTCAGAGAGGGGATTTTTCGAAAATTGAGAGCAAACCGTTTCGGAGAGAAAATTCGTGCAAAAAAATTCGTGTAGAAAAAGTGAGCGGTTTCCTTCGGTGGAGTTGAAAATAGAAGAGCAGAATTTTTATAAAAAAAAGTCAAGAGGGCAGTGTCTTTTGACTGAGGAAGACACAAAGAGAAGGTACAGAGAAAAGGGAGAGAGGCGACGTGAGAGAGACGTGAAGGAGAGAGAGAAAAAACCAAAAAAAAAAAAAAAAAAAAAGAAAAGTAAAAGAAACACCACCGCTCATCTTCTCCGCGTGACCAGCCCTTGCACCCCGGGTCTCCATGCTGCACCGTCGGCTTCCGCTACGCCTCCATCACCGCCACCGCCGGTCCACTCGCCTCCGCCATGCTGCGCCATCGGTCCCGCCGCTCCTCCGAGCACCACCGCACCTCCACCACCGTCGCCTCGCTGGATTCGCCCCTGACGCGCAGCAGCACAGCCACTCCATTCGCCACTCCTCGTCGCTCCGTACCAGCAGCACCGAACGCCAGGCGCCCCGACGACCGCGCTCCCGCCCTCGCGGACGCCGCACCATTGCAACACCCCTGCTCCGCGCCTCCGCACCGCCACCGACGCCGCAGCAGTCCCTCCGCTCGCCCGCAATCCGCCGGTTCACGATTCAGCCCGGTCATCGCCGCGCCTCCGCGCACCGGCACCCGCAAGCCTCGCCCGCGCAGCAACCTCGCGACCCGCAGCAACTCGCGCACACCACCCGACGACCCCGCGACGTTGCGGCAGCCCGAGGACCCGCGCCGCCATCACGACCCGCTCCCCGCCCCCGACGCCGGAGCTCGGCTTGCCGCTCCCGACCTCGCCGTGCCACCATCCTGCTCCGCTCGACGTGCCGGACGCCACACCACCGCGCCCCTTGCCGGAGTTCCAACGTCGGCCCCGTTCGTCCGACGCCAACCCACGCCGCCGCAAGTGCCCTCATTTAGGTAGTTTTTTTTTATGTCATTTCTTCTTATTTTATTTATTTTTGTTATTTTACTTTGTCTTTTTTAGCATAATTAGTCTTTAATATGTGATTGGAAACTTCAACATATCACTTGATTCGCAACCATGCAAGTTTTTTTTATTTATTTCATCTATAAGGCTTTAGATGAAATAATTAATTAAGTGGGAATAAAACTGATATTTTGATCTTTAAGGCTTAAGATCAATTTATCGATTTTACTAGCGAAATATCACCCCTTGATCTAAATGATGTGTGATTTTTTGGGTAATTTGCTTTATTTATATTGAAATGTGTTTGAGTTATCATATTGCATGTTTTAGGGTTTATCTATTTAGAATAGGAATTTTATTTCGTGATTTTAAAATTAAAAAAATCAAATCAATCAATTTAGGTTGCTAGATTTTTAGTTTGGATTGCATGTTTAATTATTTGACAATTATTAATTTCAAAATTAAACAAAAATAATAAAAAAATCATCACATACATGTCATGTAGTGTTAAAGCATATTTTGCACGTCATTGCATATTAGGATTAAATTGCACTTAGTTTAATTCTAGATAATATCTTTTCTTAATTTGTTATAAGTTTGGGTATTTTTTAGATATATTGCATTTTAGGATTATTTAAGTTAAGATAATGTGTTAGTTTAAATTAGGATTTGGTTCAACCTAATTCCTAATATAAATTAAAAAGGATCTTAATCTAATTAGATAATTTTCACATTTTATTTAATTCCGAATTACATGAAAAAAATACAAACAATGTCATAGGATAAAATGCATTCTTTTCGAAAAGAAAAAATGTCATATGCACGTCATTAGGGTTAGATTCATTGAAATGCATGTCATTTAGTATTTTTGCTAGGCCCATTTAATTAGAAATTACATGTCATTAGAATTAGGTCATTTAGTTAATATTGCATTATATAAAGCATGATTATCATTAATTAAGTGAAAACAAAAAAAATAAATTGCGTGTTAATTAAAAACCATATCTGAGGTTGTTGATGTGGATTTTGAATTAATATTGCAGATGCTTTCGTTGCTACGAGGTAAGTCCTGCATTTTCTATTTGCTTTCTTGGGTGTTAAATTGATGGATTGCGTACCTGATATCACCTCACATGTCAGGAAAATAAATTTAAAATCAATCCAAACTGCTTGCCAAACATTTTTCAAAATAAAAAGAAAGGTACCGAAAGGGCATTAGAGAAATCTAGTGTAACCAAGTCCCCGTACCCATAGTCTCCCGGTTCGTAGGAGTAAAGTAAAACTCCCCTAACTTTACTTGGGTTTCTAATCGACCCACCAAAAATAGATTAGTGGCGACTCCAAGATAAAATCTATCTGAATGTTAAGAACTTGAACTTAAGTCGCGAATTGGTATGGGCTTGCGAGAGCCCGAGTTAAGTCTAGGCTTAATAATCCATTAGCCAAACCCTAAGTGGTCCACACCTCGAAAAATAGGTTTCGACAGCTTGGCGACTCCGCTGGGGACTTGAGTTTGAACTCTTAGTGGACTTAGGCCAATTTTATTTTTTGAAAAATATTTTTGTTTGGCAGCGAGGATCCTAGGTATGTCCCTAATATTTAAGGTGTTAAATGTTTTTGCAGATTGGGAGGTATAAGGGGAAGTGTTTGCTGACCTTTGTTTTGCAGGGAGGTGTAGGAATGTATGGTTTATTTTCATATACGAAGTGTTGCCTGATTTAAATTGTTGTACATGCCTTGCATTTAACACTACACTATTGCACACACAACCTGTGGCCGGACCTGGGCCGCACTAGGATACATAGGATGGTATTGAGCTGGATACGACTTCGACCGCGAGGCCGCGTAGTAGAGGTTGCCCAACTCAATCCCGAAAGTTTTTCTTGGTGTCAAGAATGTTTACATTTGCCCACGAGGCTGCGTCGCATTGGGGTATCATTCTTGACTGAGCCGGAGTTAGGAAGACTTGGCTTAGTATGCGACGCTGCAACTAAGTCATCCCACCCTTTTAACTCCACTTTGCTAAGCCGTCTAGATAGAAATCGAGCCTCACACTTCATGCGCTGTCTATGTGGTTGCTTTAATCGTATGGTAAACTAAGCTCTCTATTCTTTACTCTTGCAATTTACTTATTTACATCTTTGGTCGGTCCATGACATTAGGTTGGTCGAGTTCTGGTCTATAAACAATGGGAAGATCCAACATTCGATTCGTCCCTGCACCAAAGGTTGAACTCAAGTCATGGTGGGATCATCTAGGCCACGAGGGCCAAAGCTATGTAGAAAGCAGACTTGGTCGCCTTGTTCCCCTCCTTGACGTTGATGTCCAGAGTGGCGTCATGCAAGCACTTGCTCATTTCTGGAGTCCCCAAACATCAACGTTTATATTTGGTAAGCATGAGCTGACTCCGACTCTCGAAGAATACAACATTGCCATAGGAAAACCCTTGGAATTGGAATTAATAAATCCACCCGTCGATTAGAACCAGAATCAATTTTGTCGATTTTCTTAAGATGGATAAGAATTTGATAAAAAGAGTGCTGAAAGATAATTGTCTTGCATGTCCTTTTTCTTTCCTAGATCAGAGTTTTGCTAGTGCTAATACTCTCTTAAAAAGTAGGATCTTCCTCCTAGCTTTTTTCGGATTTGTTATTTTCCCTCTTCGTAAGGGCGCCATTAATCCTTCTATCGCATGGGTGGTCAAACAAGTGTGTGCTAGGATTAGTTTTGTTAATACTATTCTAGCTGAAACATTTTTGTCATTCACCCGATTTAAGGAAAATGAAGATAAAACCTTTCGTGCACCGATTGAACTTTTACAAATCTGGTTCTTTTCTCATATGAGAAAGGTCAATATTCGCATGAATATTATTAATATCACTGATTTCCATCATCCCATTGAAGTATTTAAAAATCATCGATCGGACTCCAAATCTTTCTTACTCAAAATGGGTCAAATTATTGAAAAATCTGAATACCAAGACTTTCCTATGGCATGCTAAATGGTTTCAAGTCTCCAAAGCGCGTCTCTGTCATGGCGATGATGAGCCGATCCCGCTATTGGGGATCACCGGTGCCACTTCCTACTACCCACTCCGAGTGGCTCGTTAATATCGAGTTGTGCAAGATCTACCGCCCCCTCTCAAGCTGGGTTTGTTCCAAGTCCAATTCACTTTGCTAAGGATGGCGATCACAGGGAAGGAATTCCGCTTTTATCGAACAAGCTTGGATTGCATGTCACGAACAAAGATTGAGCTTACTGAAGATGAGCTTGAGGGGAAGGAAAAGACCTACTACGCCACAGCTCGATACATCCGTCAGCACAAGATTCCGACCGAGTACTTCCCAAAGGTGCCAGAAGTGACCGAGAAGCCCACTCGGCAAGCGGAGCTTAACCGTCACAAGAGGAAGATTGAAGAACTTGAAGAACAAGCCAAGAAGGACGCTAAGGAGAAGAGGCAATTACGTCGAGCGTTGGCTTCCCATATGTTTATAGATCAAGCCAAATAAAGTGGCTTGAATCTATTCAATCTTTTTACTTTAGCTTAATGTTTAGGAAGTTGAGTCATTTACTTGATTAGTTTGAGATTTTGCAAGCTCTTTACATTACCGATGTCAAACAATTTCGATAATAGATAAAAGCGGTTAGACTTTCGTCATGGACCGACATTGTTTTATATGAAGTGCTCATGTGTATTCATTTATTCAAATTAGGTGGCAACGGATCCTCCACGCTCACCCATCATCACACGATTAAGAGCAAGAATGGCCGACCAAAGTGAGATGCGCGATCGCATGTCCACCATGGAAGATCAACTCAAACAGTTAGCCGCTTCTATGCAGCTTATAACAGCTCAACTTCAATCCCTCCAAGTGAACCCGACTCCTCCACCCGCTCTCCCCGAGATAGTAGTCCCAAGGCAAGCAAATAGGGCCCAAATGAGTGATGACGAAATGCCCGAGCTAGAAGATGACATGGTTCCCAAGACAAATCAAGATGAGCGCGTTGCAAAGCTGGAAGAGAAAGTAAAACAGCTGCAGGAGTCTCAAAGCTCACTCCCGTTTGACCTCTCAGTCTATGAGAAGGTTAAAATGCCGAGCAAGTTTAAAATGCCGGAGTTCGAGAAGTATGACGGGACATCTTGTCCAAAGTCTCATTTGCATATGTACCACGTGCGCATGGCCCAGCACGTCAAAAATGAGCCCCTTATGATCCAATCGTTTCACGCAAGTTTGACTGGGCCCGCACTAAACTGGTACGTGATGAAGAACGTAAACCTCCTCGAAACCTAGAACGAAGTGGCAGATGTGTTCCTCAAACAGTACAAGTTCAACATAGACATCGCGCCTTCTCGAGAAGACCTGGAGCGGATGGAAAAGAAAAGGAGTGAGTCGTTTAAAGAATATGCTGTGAGATGGAGAAACTTGGCAGCTCAAATTACTCCTGAGCCTACCAACAAGGAGTTGATGAAGTTGTTCGTGAAGACCCTTCCATCGGAGTTCCGTAATCGAATGGCCAGTACATATGTCGAGAGCTTCAATCAGCTTATTCCAGTGGGAGAACAGATCGAGATGGGATAAGGGAAGGATGGTTTTCTGAGCCATCTACTAAAAGGTTCTCTGCCAGAAGGAAAAGGAAGCGGCTGTGGATGTGAATGTGGCTTATAGCCAAGAAAGCGCTAAACGTGCCCCAGCTATACAGGTAAACCCAAGACAGCAACAGCCCGCTAGCCGTCAATCATTCGCCCAATCGAATAATAGAAGGCAATTCTCCCCTCTCCCGGGTCTCCATCCCAAGTGCGATGAGTCCTCCGAAAGAAGGATTTGCTTACTAGTGAACCAAAGCGCCCTAATCGTGAAGGCATTCGTGGTTACGACCCGACGAAGAAGTGTGACTACCATAACGGTGAATTGGGGCATTAAACTGATGAATGTTTCACCCTCAAGCACAAAATCCAGAATCTCCTGGATACAAAAGCCTTTTCATTTCAGACTGCTCGGCCGAACGTTCAAAAAAATCCGCTACCAGAGCATGAGGGTACAGTGAATGCTATCCTGGAACCTAAAGTCGGACGGATTAGGAATTCAAAGGTGCATGTGGCAGATGCATACAATGGGTTAGTAAGAGTTGGGTATTACCGAGGTCAAGAAGATGTCCCTCTATCAGAGATGAGAGAAAGAGTTGCCAAAATGGTGGATGATGGCATCATTGTGTATGCTAATCGTAACTGCATAGTTTCTACTATCTCCCACCTCATCATCGATTGGGAGGAGGAACAGGCTACACTTCATGCTGACAAGAAAAAGGTTGATCCTTCGCTTGTAGACATGCCCCCATTAGAGGATGCATCTGACGAAGAGATAGTGATTGAAGTGCCTCAGCCGTATAAGTATGTCAATGATAAGGCGGTGCCTTGGTCCTATGACCTGGATGTGGACCTTGTAACAAGGTCTGGTCGGACCTATGGTCAAGCCAGTCCTCAACCTGCAAAGCCGGTCACCGATGAAGAAGCTAAGGAGTTCTTGGCCGTAATCAAAGCAAGCGAGTATAACGTGGTTGACCAACTACGAAAGATGCCCGCTTAGATCTCCTTACTTGAGCTCCTGATGACATCCCCCGTGCATCAAAAGTCGCTAATGAAGGTGTTGAGTGAAATTCGTGTGCCAGAGACCGTGGAAGCAGACAAGCTGGAAGAATTTGTAGGATCAGTCCTTCTTAAGGATTTGATTGCCTTCTCAGATGAGGAATTTCCTCTTGAAGGCAGGGGACATAACAAAGCACTCTACATATCCGTTAAGCACAAGTCTTCCCATGTGTCCCGAGTACTCATTGATAATGGGTCCGCTCTGAACATTTGTCCGTTGGCCACTCTTCACCGCCTCAAGGTAGACCCATCGAGGATACATGTCGCGAAAACTTCAGTGCGAGCTTTCGATGGAACAAAAAAGGAGGTGATCAGGGAAATCCACCTTGATGTACAAATAGGGCCGGTTGTCTTCAACATTCCCTTCCAAGTGTTGGACATCCCTACTGCATTCAATTTCTTGCTAGGTCATCCCTGGATACATACTGCTGGGGTAGTGCCTTCAAGTCTACATCAAGCTGTGAAATTTGTGATCGAAAGGAAGTTGGTTACCGTGTACAGTGAGGAAGACCACAGAATCTATCATGAAACGGCTATCCCCTGTGTAGAGCCGGATTCCCAGTTTGAATCAAGTTACCACTCATTTGAGTTGGTATCCACCATACATGCTTCTCGGGGTTCATCATCGCTTACCCCTGAAGTATCAAATGCTGCACTCATGGTGGGAAGAGTAATGGTTGGGAACGACTTTGTCCCTGGCAATGGTCTTGGGAGAAATGGTCAAGGCATTCGAAATCCCATTGAAGCTCCTCAGAGGTCCCGTTCTGCTGGTTTAGGGTACCATGGACGAGGTGGGGGAAGTTCTGAAGGACGAAGACAAGAAAGGCGGAGCTCGCCACCTGACCAAGGGCGAGAGAGGCAAAACTCGCTACCCCCGAGCATTCACAAGACATTCCCTGGTCCTCCAAGAATGATGCATGAAGAAGTGGAAATGATAGACACTTTGGGGCAGCCTAGTGGCAAGTTTGATTACCTGGTGAAGTATTCAACCCCTCCTAGCTATTACATTGACCCTAATGAGATAGTCCCAGATGGATGGGGTGGCATGGATGATTTGACACCCTCGAAGGCAGAGAACCCTGACGATGAGCTAGAAGGAGTTGTAAGCCTATTCGACAACCTCATCATAGGAGCCATTGATGAAGGACCCCCTGAAGAGATGGGCCTTGGCCCACAAGAGTAACTCTTTTGCTGCTTTTGCACATTCCCTTGCGTGGGAATTTTAATTATTTTCTTAATGATGTTTTCAGTTTCTTCTTTTATTAATTGAGTGTTGCATTTTTTCCATTCAATAAATGTAATTGATTGATGAATTTCAATGAAATTACAAATTTTAATTTGAGGGCACGATGAGGTATACCAAACCAGCCCGGTGATGATATCCAACCGATAAAAGAAAAGAAAAATCCAAGGAGAATTCAGGCTGGGCTTCATCATGCTTTCTCATGTCAAAATGTTAAAAAAATGCTTTTCCAAATGCTTTTTCAAAAAAAAATTCAACAAAAATTCAAAAAAAAAATCCAAAAAATAAAACTTGATTTACTCTGTTTGTCTTTTTGACCCATCTGCTTTTTGTTTCAAGGACGATCCTATAGCATGTGAAGGTGTGAAAATGGTTCAATCCAATTCTAGATTCTAGGGGCAAGTTTGCTCCAAATTGCAGCGGCCCATATGTGGTGAAGAAGGTATTCCCTAGAGGTGCCTTGATCCAGGCGGAAATGGATGGTCATGAGTTATTCACTCATGATAGTTCTGATACTGTCAAGAAGTATTATTTATGATAAAATTTGCCATATCATGTTTTGAACTGCAAGCATCTCTCAATGATGAATAAATTGCTTCAATGAGTTTAATTGTTCAAATTTATTGCAAATCTTGCATTTTTTCCTCCCTTGATGATTTGTGTGAGATAAATTGAATATGTCAAATGGGATACTTTGGAATAATGAAAGGCAAGCCTTGTTCCATACACTGTTTCATACACTAACCCCCAGTAAGTTGTGTGAAAAATTCCATGCCCGCAAGGAAGAAGGCTATCTCGCAAATGGTACGTCAACCAAAGTGATGAGAGGCATTCGTTCCTCTATCCCAAACACTACAGGTGACCCATTGCACAGCCCCTTTGAGCCCCATACACTTATGAAGATTTGTTTAAAAATTATCCCTGTCAAGAATCATCCCACACTGGGGCAAATTTAAAATGAATGATAGGAATCTTTTTGCTCACACTTGCATCAATCTTTGAGCATCGCTTTTGTAGTGTAACTTACTCGAATGACGAAGAGCAATTCTTTCTTTATCCTACACACTTTTGACTATTGCATAGCCCACTTGAGCCTATAAATTCATTTCATGTCAAACCCAGTTGGTGATCATCCCCTACACTAGGGCAAGATGAAAGACAATCATTCAAGTAGCATGGTCTAAAATGCTCATAAAAGAAGACTGTGTAAGTCCAAAGAGAAGAAGTGCAAAATAGGGGCATGAAAAAAGCAGTGTGCCTGGTAAAAGCAAGGCCAATCCTCAAAAAAGAAAAACCAAACACTTGAGTCATATCCCCAACAAGGTGGTACCCTAAAAAAAAAAAACCTCTCAAATGTTGTTGCAATCAATGGAGTTGTGATAAAAAATCTTCGACAATGGAGAAGGAAAGTGGTGGAAATGTCAAGATGATCACCAACTTTAACCCCCCTAAACACTTTTTGAGCCTAATGATCCTTTCATTTCTCAACCCCATGAACCAGGCTTATGTTACGTCCCTTGCAAAGTCTCTTCAGATTAGGACACTTGAATTAACCTAGGGGTTCACATGTTTTAAGCATCGCTCGAAGGAGTGCGAACAATATTATTCCTTTCTCATTTTGCAGGGTTCTTGACTTGTAAACCCAGAGATGATTACAGAATATCACTCATTCTTTCAAAAGCCTCGACTCAAAGAGTTCCTTTTGTTAAGCCGTTGACCAAGCCCACATTACGGTCCATGTTAAAGACCTCTCAGATTGGTAAGGTCGTACTACTTGCGAGATTGCACAGACCCTTGTTTGGTATGAAGATAGTGAGGTAGAGTGATTCTTATATGCCCGCATTAATTGTTGGGGTGAAACAGCATTTTCAATAAGAGTGAGTGAAAGCCCTTTCAAATCGAAAGTTTCTCATTTGACATTTTCAAGATGTCTTCATTACAAGAGTGGATTTTCTTGGTTATAACTCTCCACATGGAATTTTGGTAATAATAGAAACGAGTGATGAATGCATCTACTTGTTATTACTGACCATGTTTGACAGGCAAATTTCTCATGAAAGTCAAGCAGCAATTAGCCCTGAAGCATTGAGATTCGTCCAAACTGTTTGGTAACCCAATCAATCAAGCCTCCATGAATGGAGCCCCGAGTAAGTATCAAATCTTTCAAAGTACTCAAGGTAAGACTCAGGTAACTCGTCTTCCAATGTGGATCTTCATGCTTAAAAAAAAAAGAAGAATTTGAGCATCTCCTCCAATCTTCAGAAATTGAGAGTCTATGAATCTCACCAAAATCTTTCAACCCGATCTTGACATCTCAATCTGAATCTGAATGTTTTAATTCTTTTCGTTGAACATTCCACTCTGGACATGAATGTTTTTCAATTTCTCTTGTTATACCTTAGTTTGGATCTAGGTGTTTCAAGTCCTAAAATCTTGACATTTCAGTTTGGACTTGGATGTCCTATTCGTTGAACATTTCACTCTAGATGTGAATGTTTTTTGATTTCTCTTGTTATACCTTAGTTTGGATATAGGTATTTCTAGTCCTAAAATCTTCACATCTCAGTTTGAACCTGGATGTTTTATTCGTTGAACATTTCACTCGGATGTGAATGTTTTTCGATTTCTCTTGTTATACCTTAGTTTGGATCTAGGTATTTCAAGTCCTAAAATCTTCACATCTCGTTTGAACCTGGATGTTTTATTCGTTGAACATTTCACTGGATGTGAATGTTTTTTCGATTTCTCTTGTTATACCTTAGTTTGGATCTAGGTATTTCAAGTCCTAAAATCTTGACACCTCAGTTTGGACCTAAATGTCATATCCGTTGAACATTTCACTTTGGATGTGAATTTTTTTTTTATCTTTCTTGTTATACCTGAGTTGGGATCTAGGTATTTCAAGTTCTAAAATCTTGACATTTCAGTATGGATCTGAATGTCTTAATTCTTTTCGTTGAATATTTCACTCTGGATGTGAATGTTTTTTGATCTTCCTCGTTATATCTTAGTCTGGACCTAGATATTTTGAGTTCCAACATTTATTCCCTGTTTAGGCGACTGTAGAGTGGTACGGGTCCTAGACACAACCAAAAAATGCCATACTGGGCGACCGTAGAATGGTACGGGTCCTAGGAAAGCAGTCACTTTGTGAAGTCATGTTACTAGTCTGGGCGACCGTAGAATGGAACGGGTCCTGGGCATGTAACACTAATCCATCTTGAGTTACTCTACTATCTCCGAAGGTAACTAATTCCAGGTAAGTTCCTTTATCATTTGCATTAGCATTTCCATGCATCATATAAATTTCATTTCAAAATGGGATTCATTTTTCAAAACAAAAAAACAAAAAAAAAAAAAAAAAAAAAAAAAACAAAAACAAAAGTCATTTAGTGCATGTGCATAATTAAAATTAGGTCTCAATTTGTCTTTGAAGGCAACCTCTACGAGCTCACCTTCAAAGAGGGGCAGCTGTTGACACCTAATTTTGGAAAAATAAAATTGCATTTTGAAAAGAAAAAAAATAAAAATAGGGAAAATTGATTTGATTGATTATGCATGGAAGTTTGAAATTGTGATGAGCATTCAGATTTTGATAAATGTAAAAACAATTGAAAAATCAAAGAACAAATGGCAAGGATTTTGATAAAATAGAAGGAATCAATGCAAAATCGGCCGATTGCGAAATCATGCTCCGATTTACATCCATGATTTAATGCGACGAAGATGGAAACTCGAAAAATACCATTCAAAGCGGTCGTTCAAATTAGTATAAAAGAGAGCTTCATTTTTCGTGAATCGGAGGAGCGAATTAAGAAAATTTTCAAAGAGGGGATTTTTCGAAAATTGAGAGCAAAAAGTTTCGGAGAGAAAATTCGTGCAAAAAAAATTCGTGTAGAAAAAGTGAGCGGTTTCCTTCGGTGGAGTTGAAAATAGAAGAGCAGAATTTTTATAAAAAAAAGTCAAGAGGGCAGTGTCTTTTTGACTGAGGAAGGGACAGCAGAAGGTACAGAGAAAAGGGAGAGAGGCAACGTGAGAGAGACGTGAAGGAGAGAGACAAAAACACCAAAAAAAAAAAAGAAAGTAAAAGAAACACCACTGCTCATCTTCTCTGCGTGACTAGCCCTTGCACCGCTAGTCTCCGTGCTGCACCGTCGGCCTCCGCTACGCCTCCATCACCGCCACCTCGCTGGTCCGCTCGCCTCCGCCACGCTGCGCCACCGGTCTCGCCGCTCCCTCCGAGCACCACCGCACCTCCACCACCGTCGCCGCTGGATTCGCCCCGACGCAGCAGCACGAAGACAGCCACTCCATTCGCCACTCCTCGTCACTCCGCACCAGCACCGAACGCCGGGCGCCCGACGACCGCGCTCCTGCCTCGCGGGCGTTGCGCCATTGCAACACCCCTGCTCCGCGCCTCCACACCGCCACCGACGCCTGCAGCAGGTCCCTCCGCTTCGCCTGCAATCCGCCGGTTTGCGATTCAGCCGTCATCGCTGCGCCTCCGCGCACTAGCACCCGCAAGCCTCGCCGCGCAGCAACCTGCGACCCGCAGCAACTCGTGCACACCACCCGACGACCCCGCGACGTTGCGGCAGCCCAAGGACCCGCGCCGGCCATCGCGACCCGCTCCTGCCCAGCTCTGAAGCTTGCCGCTCCCGACCTCGCTGTGCCACCATCCCTGCTCCGCTCGACGCCGTGCCGAACGCCACACCGCTGCCAGTCCCCTTGCCGGAGTTCCAACGTCGGCCCCCGTCGTCCGACGCCAACCCACGCCGCTGCAAGTGCCCTCATTTAGGTATTTTTTTTATGTCATTTCTTCTTATTTTATTTATTTTTGTTATTTTACTTTGTCTTTTTTAGCATAATTAGTCTTTAATATGTGATTGGAAACTTCAACGTATCACTTGATTCGCAACCACGCAAGTTTTTTTATTTATTTCATCTATAAGGCTTTAGATGAAATAATTAATCAAGTGGGAATAAAATTGATATTTTGATCTTTAAGGCTTAAGATGAATTTATCGATTTTACTAGCGAAATATCACCCCTTGATCTAAATGATGTGTGATTTTTTGGGTAATTTGGGATGGTCTTGATTGCTTTATTTATATTGAAATGTGTTTGAGTTATAATATTGCATGTTTTAGGGTTTATCTATTTAGAATAGGAATTTTATTTCGTGATTTTAAAATTAAAAAAATCAAATCAATCAATTTAGGTTGCTAGATTTTTAGTTTGGATTGCATGTTTAATTATTTGACAATTATTAATTTCAAAATTAAACAAAAATAATAAAAAAAATCATCACATACATGTCATGTAGTGTTAAAGCATATTTTGCACGTCATTGCATATTAGGATTAAATTGCACTTAGTTTAATTCTAGATAATATCTTTTCTTAATTTGTTATAAGTTTGGGTATTTTTTAGATATATTGCATTTTAGGATTATTTAAGTTAAGATAATGTGTTAGTTTAAATTAGGATTTGGTTCAACCTAATTCCTAATATAAATTAAATAGGATCTTGATCTAATTAGATAATTTTCACATTTTATTTAATTCCGAATTACATGAAAAAAAATACAAAAAATGTCATAGGATAAAATGCATTCTTTTCGGAAAAAGAAAAAATGTCATATGCACGTCATTAGGGTTAGATTCATTGAAATGCATGTCATTTAGTATTTTTGCTAGGCCCATTTAATTAGAAATTACATGTCATTAGAATTAGGTCATTTAGTTAATATTGCATTATATAAAGCATGATTATCATTAATTAAGTGAAAACAAAAAAAAATAAATTGCGTGTTAATTAAAAACCATATCTGAGGTTGTTGATGTGGATTTTGAATTAATATTACAGATGCTTTCGTTGCTACGAGGTAAGTCCCCGCATTTTCTATTTGCTTTCTTGGGTGTTAAATTGATGGATTGCGTACACGAGATCACCTCACATGTCAGGAAAATAAATTTAAAATCAATCCAAACTGCTTGCCAAACATTTTCAAAATAAAAGAGGTACCGAAAGGGCATTAGAGAAATCTAGTGTAACCAAGTCCCCGTACCCATAGTCTCTGGTTCGTAGGAGTAAAGTAAAACTCCCGTTACTTTACTTGGGTTTCTAATCGACCCACCAAAAATATATTAGTGGCGACTCCAAGATAAAATCTATCTGCATGTTAAGAACTTGAACTTAAGTCGCGAATTGGTATGGGCTTGCGAGAGCCCGAGCTAAGTCTAGGCTTAATAATCTATTAGCCAAACCCTAGGTGGTCCACACCTCGAAAAATATGTCGCGACAGAAAGGGTGAGACTTTCTCTTAGACTTATAAACTAACCACCAACTCATTCCACAACCAATATGGGACAACCTCAACATATTTTAGAAATTGATCTTAATTTTCAATTGATTAAGTTCAAGGAAAGGTCCATGAAGTACTCAAATTGCTTATAACATCCATTAAAACTCAACTTTAAATAATGTGGTGCCTTTGTTTCAAGGAAAATGAATGATTTAAAAAATATTATTTAAAATATAATTGTTTGCATTGCTTACAAAAACAAATGAACAAATAATATATTCATTATCTACGAAAATATTTAGGCTTAAATTGTGGTCAATAATGAAAATATTCTTAATTACCTAATTATTTCAAGTGATACAAGCGATTTATCTTTAGGAAAATGTTATCCAAATTATTCATTTTTCGCAAAATAAACGAGGCTTAGTGCTAAATCTCATCATCCGAGCAGATACCTAGAATCAACCAAAAGAATCAACACAAGGTTGGGTAATTATCAAACTAAGTTTGAGTAACTCCCAAGTAGCTCGAAATTTCTCACGTCAGCGAGCATAATGTACTTTTAATTTGTAATGTCTAAGAAATAATTAAGAAAGCATCACCTAAGTATTGGGTAGATTGGTTGCTATTATTTGGGCCCATATTTGCACGGTCCAATTTCTCAAAAGGACTTCGGATACGTTTTGATCATAACCGGCCTTTTTAACAAGAGGAGATTTAGCTACGTCACCTCCACATTCTCGTTTTCCTTCACGGCCTCACGGGTCAACGAAATCGAGCTGTTCGGAATGTTGTTCGAGGTTGGAATGGAGAGGTTCACCACCGTGAAGGAAGGGTGTTTGAGACGTATATTTGGCCATATGTAAAATGCGAGGAGGGTTAAGAGAGTAAAGATTTGAAGCTGCCATCGATAGAAGCTCCTTGTCTCAGCAGTGATGATTTCTTGGGTAAAATGAGAGAAAGACCTGCCCTTTTTATTGAGGAAAATAGTTATTTAGTGGAGAGAATAGACCTGGTGAGAGAAAAAAGAGCTAAATGTGATGAAGTGCAGTGATAATTTAGCTGTAAAAACTCATATGTTTGCCTCAGGTATAAGCCAAGTTCATTGAGATTAAAGTAATGGAGAAGCATATGCTCTCCTCCTCAAGTATGATCACACTATATCTCTTTAGGGGCTTGTAGGGTTAGCATTATAGAGTTTTTGTTTTATTCAAAACTAGCACATCATATATATGACAGTGCATTGCGATTTTCCAGGATAGGAGGGTGGAGAAAGACAACATGATTTGGCCATGGAATAGAAATGGAGTTTTTTTTTTTTTTTTTTTTTTTTGCTGTTAAATCTATTTACAATGTAGCTATGAGAACTAAAAATGATAATTGCATGAAATATAAAACTTCATGTTCTTAATCATAGGACTGACAGTAAGGTGTGGAAGCTGATCCAAGAACGTTGATTTTCAGCTGAAGAGTAACCATTTATGTGGGATTTGTGCTCTGGTGCATTAGCTACTGCTGAAGGTTCATATCGAAGAAAGATCATAGAATCCTCCAAACGGGTCCTCTATGATGAAACTAGTGAACATCAATTTAAACTTTTGATAAGTAGCTTTCAATGTAAGTGAAAGGACAAAGATTGAGCAAGGACTTGAAAGCTCCGCTGAGGAGGATTTCTTATACTAGCGGGAACATTTGGAAAGTCAGGAATGCGGTTGTGTATCAGATGAAGAATTTTGCGCCTACAGCTGTCATAGTAGATTTATTAATTCTTCCGGGCTTTTACGAGTTTGCAGGTAGAGCAGATCCAACCAACCCAAGGCCGACCCCTGGATATCGTTGATGTGAATTTATTACCAAAGTATAAATGCGTTTGGAATTATGCATTGATGTCGGTACTTTTTTAAGGATTTAACATTGTCGGGAGAATTATTCTAATGCTCAAATGATTTTTTTATTCCAGCCTATTGGCTGAAATCCACTATTAAGAATCGATTAGAGGTTACAAGATCTGAGCTATCTAAATTATAGTACTTGTAACCTCTAATCGATTCTTATCAGTGGATTTCAACCAATAGACTGTAACACGGGAGAGTGGACATAAGTTTGCAAAAGCCGAACCACTATAATCTTGATTGTGCAATTCTCTATCCCTTACTCTTTTTATTTATTATGATAGAATTATACACCGGTAGGATCTGACCACTTCATTAGAAGTTGTCTCGCTGCAATATATGTTTAAATTGTTTCATTTCCTCACAATCACCTATTCAGCTCCCTGTAGGTGATAGTTATAGCCATAACAATTGGTATTAGAGCTCGGTTACTCCTTATTGAAGTGTTTTATTACTTCTAAGTTAACAATCTAGCTATGCCTAGCAATATTGCACCAGGACTTATGGAATGATAGATTGATACAAGGCCTTCGTACTTTGACGAAAAGAATTTAAACATCTGGAAAAACAAGATGAAAATGTTCATCAAATCCAAAGATCCCTTGGAATGGGACGTTGTTCTAAAAGATGTAAAACATGTACCTCCCTTGACTAAGGAAGAAGGTAAAAAGCCAAAAACCTCAGCTCTTTCTTTTGCGGACGTCACTAAAAGAGAAGCATTAGATGTTAGAGCTATCTACTCTTTATATTGCGATTTATCTCCATCTGAATATAATCGAATCTCTTCATGTGAATCAGCAAAAGAAATTTGGGATAGATTGCAAGTAACTTGTTAAGGAACCGATTAAGTTAAGGAGACAAAGATAAACATTCTTCTCCAACAATGTGAAGCCTTCAATATGAAACCTAAAGAATCCATAACCGACATGTTTAGTAAATTTACTAACATTGTCAATGGATTAGCATATCAAGAGCAACATGTATCAAAACTAATGAAAGTGAACAAGATTCTTCAAATGCTATCAAAGGAGTGGAACAATATTAAGACATACATCCAAGAGACTCAAAGAATGTCACCTCTTTCCATGGATGAACTTGTGGGAACACTTCAATCCTAGGAAGAAGAATATCTAAACGAGGAAGACACTAAAGGTAAGAAAGCAATTGCTTTAAAATATAATCTTGACTTTGATGATTCAGATTCAGACGAAGATGACACAGACGACAAGCAGATTCCCATTATGGTGAAAAAGCTTCAAAAAATGGTCAGAAAAGGAAGTTTAAAGGAAAGAAATTCTTCAAAACATTTGGCAAGAAGCTTCAATGACAAAGAGGAAAGCAAGGATGTAGTTTGTTTCAAGTGCAATAAGCAAGGGTACATCAAGCTAAATTGCCCTCTTCTGAAGAAAAAAAAAGAATAAGTATGAGAAGACAAAGAAAGTGATGAAGAATACATAAATATTTGTCCTATGACAAAATTTGATTCTAAAGAAGAATTTGAGGTAAGAGATTTTGACATTCCAATTGAAGTATCTAATCATATAGAAGAATTACTTATTAATTACAAGGATGTATTTAGAAAATTCTCAAAATTGAAGAAGGAAAACTCAAGATTGAGACATCATAATTCTTTCCAAAAAGAAAAGATTGAGTGTCTTGAAAAGGATTTTCTTCAAACAAAAGAAAATCATGATTTTATTTTAAAAGAAAATGATTCTTTAGAAAAGGAATTTTCAAATGTTATAGAGAGATTTTCAGTTGGCTTGAAAACTTTGGAACATATTTTGTCCATCCAAATCCCATACTACAACAAATCAAGACTTGGACATAAAAACAAAATTATTTTAGAAAATGATTTTTCGACTCACAAAGAAACAAAAAGGCAAAAGCCTCCAAGAGTTTTCTATGAAAATCATTTTAGAAAACATTTTGTAAAACCTATTGGTCAAGACCTTTTTAAATGTTCAATCTGCGACAATCATGAACATTATGAAAATGACTGTTCCAAAGGTTGGAAGCCGATTCGAAGAAACTTTCTAAGCATGGCCGATTCTTCTAAGCAAAGAGGACCTAGACAAATATGGGTAACAAAGAATACTTGAATTTGTCTTAATCTTTGTAGGTATCAAAGAAAAAGAGAAACAAGTGGTACCTTGATAGTGGTTACTCAAGACACATGACCAGTGATCCGAGCAAGTTCATTGAACTCTCAAGATTCAATGGTGGATGTGTTTCCTTTGGAGGAAACAACAAAGGAAAGATCATTGGCAAAAAAACAGTTGAAATTGGAAACTTGACTATAAGAGATATATCTCTTGTCAAAGGTCTAAACTATAATCTCATCAGCATCAGCCAATTATATGACGTCGACGTTGATTACAAGATCTGCTTTCAAGAAAACAAATGCTCAGGCACAAGTAAAGATCTGAAGCAATCTTTTATTGGAAGGAGATATGGAAATATTGATCTACTAGATATAACTGTTGATGACATTCAATGTCTAATCTCTAACAAGGACGAATCAGACCTTTGGCATAGGAAGCTTGGACACATAAGCACCAAGCAAATGTCAAAGCTCTTCTTAAAGAAATTGGTACGAGGATTACCAAATCTTAAGTTTGAAAGATTTGAAATCTGCTCAATCTATGCCCTAGGTAAATAGATAATGAGTTCTTTCAAACCCATTAATTTCGTCAGTACTAATAGCTTTGTAGCTTCTTCATGTGGACATCTTCGAACTTACATGAACGCAAAGTCTCGGGAGGTAAAAGGTATTGCTTGGTAATAGTTGATGATTATATAAGGTAGACATGGGTTTTCTTCCTTGCACACAAGCATGACGCATTTTCTGGTTTTTCAAAATTTGCCAAGAAAATTCAGAATGAAAAAAAGGTTATTCCATTTCTTCCATTAGAACTAATCATGGGAGTGAGTTCAAAAATCAAATTTTCAAAACTTTTGTGAAGAAAGAGGCTTTGAGCATCAGTTTTTGACTCCCTATACACCTAAATAGAACGGTGTAGTAGAGAGGAAAAAAAGGTTCTTGCAAGAAATGGCAAGAACTCTTCTTTTAGAAAGCAAAGTTGCATCACACTTCTGGGCTAGAATCGTTTCAATAGCATGCTACATCATAAATTGAGTTTTCCTGGGACCTTCTTTAGAAAAGACCCCCTATGAATTTTTCAAAGGTAGGAAACCAATAATTTCATATTTATGAATTTTTAGTTGTAAATGCTTTATCTTAAAAAATGCTAATGACCGGCCTGATAAGTTTAATGAAAGATCAAATGAAGGTATATTTTTGGGATACTCAACTCTGAGCAAGGCTTTTAGAGTCTACAATAAAAGATCTCGCACAGTGGAGGAGTCTATCAACATAAAGTTTAATGAAACTACTCTTCCTCATGAAGATTCTGATCATGCAGAGCAATCATCTAACCATTTCAAGTAGAAGAAGAAATTAAAGTTTCAAAATCAAATGCATAGCCACAGCAACAAGAAAGTTCTGATAAGCATGATAATGAAAAGCCCATAACATCTCATGACAAATTCAATAGAAACTAGAAGCACAAGTCAAGCCATCCAAAAGATCTGATTATGGGAAACATCGATGACAAGATTAGAACGAGATCAACTCTAAAAGATGCCATCAGTACTTTGTCACTCATTTTAGAGATTGAACAACGAAAAACTGAAGAAGCCCTATTAGATGAAAACTAGATCCAAGCAATGTAGGTGGAATTTCAACAATTCCAAATAAATGAAGTATGGGAACTGGTTCCCAGACCAAAAGATCATCCTGTTATAGAAACAAAATGGATGTACAGGAACAAGTCACGAGAAATAAAGCAAGACTTGTCACCAAAGGCTACTCACAAGAAGAAGGAATCGACTATGACGAAACTTGTGTGCTAGTAGCAAGGTTAGAAGCGATCAGACTTTCACTTGCTTACGCCTGTTTTCATGATTTTAGACTTTTCCAGATGACATGAAGAGCACTTTCTTGAACGGATTCATCAAGGAGAAAGTGTTCGTAGAACAACCTCCAAGCTTTGAAGAACCACGAAAGTAAGATCATGTCTATTAGATAAAGAAAGCCCTATACGGTTTGAAACAAACCCCCCGTGCTTGGTATGAAAGATTAACAACTTTCCTTATTTAGAATGGTTTTGACAAAGATAATGTTGATACTACTTTATTCATTTAGAGAGAAGGTAAGGAAATTCTATTAGTGCAAATTTATATCGATGACATTATTTTTAGATCTCCTAATGAAAATCTCTACAAGAATTTTGCTAAGTTGATGCAAGATGAATTTGAGATGAGCATGATGGGAAAATTAATTTTTTTCCTCGGATTGCAAATCAAGTTAAAAGAAGAAAGAACTTTTGTTTGCCAAGAAAAATATGCCAAAGAGCTTGTGAAGAAATTTTACATAGAAAATTCAAAGAAAATGAGAACTCCCATGTCTTTATCTTCAAAGCTCGACAAAGATGAAAATGGCAAGAAAGTTTATCAAAATTTATATAGGAGCATGATTGGCTCCCTACTTTATCTCACCATTTCAAGACTTGATATCATTTTTAATGTATGCATGTGCGCAAGATTTCAATGAGACCCTAGGGAGGCTCATCTTTCTGCAATAAAAAGGATTATCAAGTATATTAATACTTACCCATCTCTAAGACTCCGGTATCCTAAGAGATCAGAATTTGTGTTATATAGGTATTCCGATGCTGATTTTGCAGGAAGTAAGATTGATAGAAAAAGTACATCTAGAACTTGTCAGTTCTTAGACAACATGCTTATGCTTTGGTCCTCCAAAAAGCAATCAACGGTTGCTTTATCAACCGCCGAAGTTGAATATGTCACACTAGGCAATTGTTGCACCCAAGTCCTATGGATGAAGCAACAACTAAAGGACTACGGAGTAGAGGACTCGAATACAACAATCAAATGCAACAACACAAGTGCCATCAACCTAACAAAGAATCCAATCTTGCACTCAAGGGCCAAGCACATAGAAATCAAGCACCATTTCATCCGAGACCTTGTCAATGACAGTGAAGTAAACATTCCATTTGTTGATTCTCAAAATCAATTGGCTAACATTTTTACAAAGCCTCTTGACAAAAAGGCTTTTGATTTTATTCACAATAAACTTTGTCACGCCCTGAACCCCGAGCACGCAACAACCCATTCTCTTGGTCAATAGAAAGCGACGTCCCAAGACTCGTCGACGACCATTCATTTTAATCTTTCATTATGCACACACGGAAAATGAACCATCTCCCAATCATTAGACTATCAAGCAATCAAACAGGGATAGAGAGATGAACAGTAAGAACAACAACAACAACTACTCACCTATATATACATTTTCATTGAGAGGATCGATTCTAATTTACAAGCACAACAGAGGGACCGATCCACCCACTAAGCCATACCAAAAAGAAACTAGGCTAGGCTAATCCAACTAGACACAAAGAACCCTAGGGCTCGATACTACTATCACTCGAATCCATCAGACTCGGACTCCGTCTGATCGTAGTCGGAGGCGTTCTGGTCGATCACTAGTGGAGTGGGGGCAGGATTCTCCACTGTACCGTCAGAAAGGTCCAGCTCCATGGGATCCCAATCGGCATCCTCAGGGCCCCTACCGAGCAGCTCGTCAAAACCTCGTAGCGGACCAATCAGCAAATCGTCCTCTCAGATGAACCACACCAAGAAACAATGGGGTATCCATTGCCCTGGTCCCTCATCCACCCAGATGGTGGAGAGATACTTCTCGTAAAGATGTGCCCAACCTGGGAAGCGGTGGCACGTCACGATGGTATCCCAGTCCTTAGGGATCCCAAATCGCACCGACGAGTGCGCCATTCTAAGGCTTGAATGTGGTTATACAATAACCAGTGAGATAAAATCTCAGCGAGTCCTCCCCCTAAGCACCAATTAGAACACCAACTCAACTCGGGGTATCTCTCCAGAACCACCCCACAAACAAAGTAATGACTAACAACCAACAATCAACAAATAACAACAGCCAGGGTCAACCATCAATCAAATAGTCGATTTGCATGCAACCTTACCTGGTATGCCATACCCTGCACATTATATCTCAACACAATACACGCAATGCACATGGCCATTAGATGATGAAGTTCATCTATCACATATGAGTCGCATCACAAGCGATCTCACATGACCATTGCCACACCCTGCACGTTATCGATTCATGCGTGTGTGCCATAAATAATGTGATCAGCTCATGCATAATCGGAACAAATGATGTCATGTTTCTCATACACTCTTGTACCCACACATTTTCCGATTATTACTACCCTCCTCAAGGCTACAACCAAACTCCCGCCGGTGTCTACTAGCATAACTAGGCATCTTCTCGCCCCATCAAGCATGGCAACGTCTAGAACCCCTACCTAGATGGCATTCCCGAAGGAGCATGGGCCCGGCCTCTACCACGACTCCGCATCCGAACCCCCGATGGCATCCGATAAAATCGGCATCATCCCCTAAACCCCCGCTTGGAGATGGGTTCAACTTAGCGATCACACCAACATACCCCCACCCCACAACCCACTTTTTTTTTTTTTAATCTTTAAGCATTAGCCAATGCACACATGCTTGCATATACAACCTCAAATCATTTTTTTCATAAAAGCAGTCCCTTTCCAGTGTCCCTCGGACAAATCATTTTTCCCATTTTTGTGAAAACCATACAATTCATGCGGATGTCTATGCATTTACACATCCAATTCACCTCATAAGATCAAAACACATTAAATTAGACAATTTTTCATTTTTGGATGAACAATGCGCATGAACAGTAATTTGTGAACAATGTAATTTTAGAATTCAATAATTAATCAATTAAATTTAGAAATTACACAAAACATTAATTAAAACAAACAATCAATTAATTTAGGCAAAACGTGCTTAATAACACATAAACCACAATTAAGCAATATTAACCTAAAAAATCTTAAACATTTATCTAACCACTTATCTTAGGGCTAATACAACTTAATTAAACCTCCTAAACCAAAATTAACCCTAACTAAACCAACCCTAAGCAAGTTTATGCACTAATCTACGAATTAGGGCAAAAACTCACTCATCAAGCAGGCTGGAGACACGGAACGCGTCGGCGAAGATGGAGGCGACGCACGAGGACCCCAACCATGACGATCCAAGGCGGTCCCAAGGCTGAAATAATAGCAACAAACTCAGCCTCACACTGCAACTCCTGGAAATCGAACTCCTGGGCGAGGAAAAGGGTTGAATGGGCTGATCGGAGCTCCGGCGAGGGGCTGGTTGGTGATTGGCGGCACCTGGGGGTTGAGGGGAACTGGTTGGTGGCTGGGTTGGGTGGAGGTTGAGTCAGAATGGGAGAAAAACAGCTGAAAGGGTGAAATAGTGCAGGAACAGGCGGTCAGCCGAACGGTGGCTTCTGGCCGGCCAGCGGGTCAGCCGACCGCTCCGTCCGGCAAACGATCACCGTGGGGGGTACATAATGGGTCTCCTAAGCACAATGATGGGTGGCACGAGCAGTGATTTGTATGGGAAGGCAACGAACAACTTAGGTTTTTAGAGGAAGGTTTGCAAGAGAAGAAGAAGAAAGGGAAGGGAAACAAGGAGAGAAAGGGCTACGAATTTCTTGAGCTGAAGAAGAGGAGAGAGAGTGATGGGAGAGCTGGTGTCACACCTCCATTAAGGCCATTAAAGCTTGCCTCAAGTCCCCATGCAACATGACCTCATCTTCTCCCTTTTCTTTTGACTTATCCACATAGTATCTAGGGGCAAAATGGTCATTTCCACCTTGCATATTTCTCAATCTACCCTTTGGCTGAAATGAAAGGCGGGCCTAAGAAACAGGCTAGGAAATGAATAGGAATGGGTTTGGGAATTGGTTTGGCTCAAAATGGCTCAAGGCTAGACAATGGGCTCGAAAGGTAAAATGGTTGGTTGGGCCCAATGGGCTCACTTGCTTGCCTTAGGCCTACCATGGTAGCTATCCCACCTTAGGCCTGAGGCCCACACTGGCCTTGCCCGGCCCACATCCTCATAGGCTCGTTTCCTCGGTCCATAAGTCATTTTTCCAAATACTCGGCTTAACTGGCACTGTTGGTTGTCGAAGTCCAAAAGTCCATCCCGAACGTTTCCGAGAATTCAAAGTCCAATCTTGGATTCTCATGTCTTGTCAATTTTGCCTAGATGCCATTTTGGTACGTCTCAGACTAACAGGTGGCTTCGAGGATTCACTCGTAACCGACTCTTGCCAAATCACGTTCAAGACATCTGGACACATGGACGTCCTTGACTACATGAAATTGTTGAGGATTGATTCTTATTTCAAAGTACACGACTACCGAGAATCAACATAAGGTCGTCCGCTGGCTCAATAGCAGTAAACAGAATCACCCGTTGCGGCATCCCCTCGGCACGCTCCCCGATCCGTTAGGGTCGCCACAGGTACTTATCACTTATCCTACTACATACCAGTCTAATAACTTTTTGATTAAAGTGGAACCATAGTTCATAGGGGTTGATCAATAAAATTCTTCTCCCCTTTTTATTTTATAAAGGTCCCAGCGCAGCTCATCAACGGAAGCATAAATGAGTCTCACCATCCCTTACTCCAATAACAATAATGCAATTGCACCCCACCTAATCACCATATAAAACGATAAAGCCAAGTCACTTTTATTTACATTTTCACGATGGATATCTTGGGTCGGTACAGCAAAAAGGCCAAAGCTTTTAACTATGCTTGGCTAACTCAAAAGAACACGACCCTACGTTTGACATATACACCCATCCATCATCTAGTGCCGGCTAACCAAAAAGTATCGGCTCCCACCAGTCATACGTGCCATCACACCCAACCCGGTGCATCGGGCGGCGGCGGCGGCAGCATCCCTAGCATCATTCCATCACGCTGGACATGAACATACAAAAACTCCTGGATAACCGGGCCATCAGGAAGACCCACATCGTACATCACTAAGACACGAACTTGGACAAACACCAGACCAAGTACACTAACACAGGAATGCTCTGTGCACTCCACCTCAACATCAGATGGCAATCCATAATAAGTACCACGTGCGACTGGTAGCAAGCGCATCTTTCTAATCTGAAATGTTAATCCCCAAAGGGGTGAGTACAACCACTTAGCAGTAAAGATCTACCAAACTACACAATACGTCAAACAGAACAATCAAAGTATCATGAATAAAACACATATCATTCATGCATTCAAGCATACCTCACCTTACAGCCATGCATATATCACCATACAATGTGCATATACCACCATGCACTTATACATGTATCATCAAGTAGCCAAGCATATATCACCATGCAACGTGCATATACCACAATGCACTCCATGATTGCATTCCCATGAGGTTCATCCCATGCCATATGCACAAATCCATGCGCATGATTCAATTCTCAATCTTTATCTTTCAATTAGATCACATCATTTTTCTTCCCAAGGACCAATGTTTTCATCCCACAATTTATCGCTCGCATCCAACCTAGCATCGCAAGCAGCCTTCGGCACACACCTCCGGGCATCCGGCACACACACTCCGGGCATCTCGTACCCCAACTAGTATCGCAAGGTATGCCCCCGGCACACACCTCCAGGGCTTCCGGCACACACCTCCGGGCATCTCGAAACTCCTGAGGACATCCGGCACACACACTCCGGGCATCTAGCACCCACACTCCAGGCATCCCAACATTCCCGGGGCATCGTCGGCTCACACCTCCGACGGTATCATCATTATCATAATTTATATTCACACATGTATCTCTATTTCAACATGGCATTTGATGCAACAATATCAAGGGTCTCAACTAGCTTTTGATGTCATATAACATGCCATATGTCACCACATATGCAGCATAATCAACCATTCAAGACATTATATCACATGGAGCAATTTCATTTATTTTTGAAAATACAGCAAAATTTCGGATAAAAACATATTGCACTCCTTTGGTCATAATTCATGAAAAATTAGTAAACAGCCTTAATAAATTCTAAAAATTCGACATGTTATGTACAAGATCTAGAGGAAGATATTCCGTGAAGAACACCATATCAAAATAACATCATACAATTCGGTACAGTCCACACATCACAGTCTTTATAATTTCGGAATATTGCCATACACAGTTTCATTCATAAATTCAGTAAAAATCATAAATCAACTCCAAAAATTCTGAAATTTTTATATGTTATAGAAAAAATCCAGAGGTAAATATTTCATGAAGAACTTGAACCCATATTTGTGATATATTAAAAACTATAATTACCGTAGCCGTCTCTAACCCTCGGCAACAATTCCCAGATCTAACCATTTCGGATAAAACCGTTTCACCAACCTTAACTCATCCATTTCCTCTAAAATTTTATTATGTTACTCCTTAATAGGTCATATTCAACTTTCATTCAGAACACGAGATCAAATTTCAACCGGAGAATTTTATAAAATTCACAGAATCACACTACGTCAGCATTACGATTTCCAGATCTAACTTCTCCAAAGAAAAATAGTTTCACCGGTCTATACTTGTTTATTTCTTCTGAAATTTTGATATGTTACTCTCCAAGAAGTCCTTTACAAATTTCATCAAGAAGTCGAAGCTAAATTCCCACTAGAACATCGCATGCAACTCAAGAAATCAACAAAGGTCGGACTGTTTTTCCAGAAACAGAACACTAGGCTAGAACACAACACTTATAGCTTCGAAATTTCACACTTCATCCACATCCGAAATTCACCATTCATCACACACGAACACAGCAAGCAAAGGTAGATTAACAGACTCTATTTGCCTATAATCTGAGAACAACACAGCAAGCAAAGACGGCGGGGCAAGGCGGGACTCGGCGGCTCGACGGCAGCGACGAACGGCAGCGAACGGCCTCCCTCTTCCCTTTCTTCTCTCGCTCACTTGCTCTCCCTCTCTTGATTTCACTCTCTCTCTCTCTCTCTCAAATGGTCACTCTCTCTCTTAATCTGCTCACTCTCCCTCTCTTTCTTTCCCCTTCATCATTTGCAATCATTTGGTTTGCATGGCTAATGCCACTTGGCCCTAGGGGAAAGACACTTGGCATTTTTCCCATGCACATGATGGGCTAGAAGATGGGCCAGGCCTCCTCCCCTTGGTCGACGGCAGCTCCTTTCCTTTAGGCTTCGCAGGCCAGGCCAAAAGGGCCGAATGGTGGGGCTGGTCTTGGGCCTAAAAATTCAACCCACTCTTCTCTAATTTTTTTCCTTTTAATTATCACCCAATTACACATCATGTAATTACCTAATTACACTTATTCACTTGGCCATAAAACTTGCAACATAAATTAATAAATTCCCAACCTATAAATCACATAACCAAGAACAAAATTCTCATTATCAAATTATCCTATAGCACCAACTTTGATAACCCAAGAACATAAGATATCTTTCCATTAAAGTGTTTGGCCTTAATCTATTACAATTCTTCAGTCTAGTGGCCACAACATACTTCAACGACACAACCATTCACTTTTCCATAGGTCGTAATGCCTCTAGAAATTGCCATGAAATTTTGGGATGCCACACCCATCATCCCATTATGTTCAATTCGCAAAATGACTTCTAGTCGTCCTTAAAATCGGCCTGCCTAACTACAGGATCGTCCTCCTACAAGTCTCACGGTCAAGTCGTTTTCCTAGGTCAAGTTCTTTAGTCGCACGATTTCTGTCCTCATTAGAATTTCCCCTCAAGGTCAGTATCTCATGAGTGATCAATTCCGAGTGAGATCAATCAACAATATATTGACGAAATTCACATTCATTCATCCCTCAAAGGGCTCGAATTTCAGGACATCACAAACTTGACATTATTAATCCATTTGCTTCAACTATTTAAAGACAGGGTATATTAGATGATACTGGACAGATCAACTATTGCGATTTCAAATTTTTGGCAATAAGATTATTTTTGGAAGCATATCAGGTACAATTTCTTCCCTACTTAAATTTATTGCTATATAAGAAATTGTTTATTTTATTCTTTCCAAAACCGTTATACTGTTGTTATCTCTTTTTCTCTAAAAACGGATCTCTTTTAAATCCCTTTAATTGCGTCACTTCATCTTTATTAAAAAGAAAAAATTTCTTCTTCTTCGTTCTTCTTCAAACTCCCAACAACCACCTCTACAAAGAACCCTTCCCGTATCCTCTCCTATTTTGCAGAAAGATCAAAACTTTTCTTCTCTTTCAGATCCATGGCACCAAAAATTGCCTCGAAGTCGAAGCCCAGACCCTCTAGTTCATGGCGATCAAATCGCATTGTAGGATTACACTCTAGAGTCTGAGGAAGCCCTGAACTTGTCCACTTGTCTAATTCCTCAGACAACATTGAAGGTATGGAACCTCCTCCGAGTTCTCTCAATTAAGATCAACAGTTGCAACACTCAAGGCTTTAGGGAACAGTAAGGATGTTATTTTTCAGTTGTTAGCTAAGCACAGTTTCGAGAGTGAGGAGGCTTTAGAATTAACTTTCATTAATCTTATCATAGTATGCCTCCCATTAGTGTTGGTGATTCGAGTGTTGTTAGGTCTAAAAAGGGGAGGGAAGGAGAAAGTTGCTAAAACGTCTATTACTAAGAAAAGAACTGATAATGATGGTCGAAGGGATGACAATTATGAAAAGTTGTATGCCAGTTTCAGGAGGAAGATGACAAGATATGAGACTGATATGAACCAAGTAGATAAATTGATTCAATCTGAAGAACATAAGCAACACTTCAAATCTTTGATGAACAAGGGAGTGATTAAATAGAGGACTCTTGATTTTGACTTTTTCAAATTGACTAGCATTCATATCAAGCAATTTTTTTATGATCAACTCTTGACGGGTCTTTGTGTTACTGAATATCCTACATTCCTTATCCTGATTGGATATTTTTATTCAACACTTTCATTCTACTCAGTAGACACTATTGAGTTTACAGTATATGATAAGCTATATCTGATTCAAGCATGGGAATTGGCAAAGATTTTGGAGGTTAAGTATTCATAAATTGAAGCTATAGATGTTTATTTTGATATCGCATACAGACAACTCTCTGGAATTGCTAATTTTTCTAGGGATAATAAGTCCCACGTGTCTCATCAATTTTTTTTCCTTTGGGACCAATTGTCCTTCATAAGATAATTATCAACTATTTGAGACCAAAAGGATCTTCTACAACTAATATATTTCTCATATGAAGCCAAACTGATGTGGGCAATCTTAAATCGACACTTTATTTCTATTGCTCATCTTGTTCTACTGCATATGTATAGAATTGTTCACAAGAACAAGGGGCAATTGTTTTATGATTTTCTGATCATGAAGATTTTTCATGAACTGAACATTGAGATCCCAAAGAAGTTGAGTAAGGTACAGCTCCCTCCGCTAAAAGGTAGATGAGTAGATGATGAAAAAGATGAGTTTTAGGCACACTGCTGAAGGTTGGAAAAACACAAAAGGTAAATTTTTGAAAGTGGATGCAGATGAAATTTTACCAAATCTAGTTGATCACACCATCAAGAGAAGGCGAATTGCTGACTAGAGACAAAGCTCTCGAGCCTTCTTGCAAATGCTTAATTAAAAAATGCTGGAGGAATCCGAAGAAGATACAGTTGATTTCGATGATACCATCTATGCATATCAGCCTAATTCAAATGATAATATTGATGCAGAGGATTAAGCTAAAGGAGAAACAAGAACAGGGACAGCAACTGGTCAAACTAAGGAAGTCATTGCTGAAAACAATGACAAAAAGTTATCGAAAATCAACTCAGAACAACAAATCGTTAGTATGGTGGATGTTGATCTAATCTATGATCCGGAGAGTGTTGACAATGTTGCTGAGCATCAAGAGCCTGCTAGGGACCAAGACTTCATTGAACATCAGGAACCTGCTTAGGATCAAGTTCTTGCTAGAGAGTAGGGTTCAGTCTCAAATATTGGTGCTACTGAAGCTGAATCATCTCAAGTTATGACATTTATTCAAGGGGAGAGTGATCAACCAGAAGGCCCTATGGAACCTCTACCTAAAAACATTCCTATGGACTTAACAGATGATGCTAATAAGACTCTTGATATTCCTCAAGGAGGAAATTATGGTACTGATATTGTTCTTATGGGTCCAGAAGCACCTACTATGATAACTACAACATCTTCTTATATTCCAAAAACTCAAGAACTTCATGAGGACACTCCGATGGCTCCAAAATCTACTGTTGTTGATGCCCCTATTGCTGACCTTATTTCCATTCCTAGTAGAACTGTTGGCATAACTGGTGAGCCAATTGACAATCTTGTTCATTCTTCTGACCTAGCTATGCAAGATAAAGGGAAAGGAGTTGAAATTGTTAAGGAGGATTCTGAAGAACAAAGGCGAGAGGATATTAGTATGAGACTTGGGATAGAAGTTGATCCTTCAAGCACTCCTATGATTGACAGTGCTGAGGACAATGATAGGATGGAGAAAGAGCTAAAGAATTTATCTATATTTCTCAGAACTCAGGTCGAAGTTTTGAACACCAAAATGATAACAATGGAGTGTATTATGGAAAATATGCAATATTATATTATTGTTCAACTGCCTCCAGATCATAAAGTTCCATCTCATGCTCCCCTTCCATCTCCAGCTCCTACTCCAAACCTTAACCCAAATCAATCATCCTCCTCCAAATAATTTTCTATGCTTGCATTATTTCTCAAAGTTTGGATTGTTTTGATGTTTGGTTTGTAATATTTGTGGTTTGTTTCTATGTTTGAACCCGTTGAACTAAACCTCATGTTATGGTTTGCCTATGATATTAAGCTTTATCTAGTATCTATTTCATTTTTGACAAAAATAGGGAGAAGGATCAGCAAAACTAGAACTTTCGAATTTTTATTGCACTAACGTTATTTTTACAAGTTTTATAAGACTCTGAGCGTCGCAAAAGCTAAGGAGATTGGTTAAATTTTTCTTATCCCTTATCTTTTCATTTTAGAGCTTTAGCTATAAGAATCTTGCCAAATTTTCATTTAAATATTCTTATAGTTTAAATGCGCCTCATTTTCATATCCAGCTTTAATCAAGAGCAATTTAAATCTCAAAATTTTATCTCCTTAGGAAGTTCTACTTGAACAAGTTTTATCACCATCAAAAAGGAGGAGATTGTTGAGAAAACATTCCTTAAGTTGTTTTGATGACTAACAAAATTTAGAGACTTTGATTATGATATAAACTAATTTTTCTGGAGGAAGGTATGATGGGATATAGTCAGACATTCTCAATCAGAATCAGAATCGCCATTTATTTTCCTTCCTTTGATATTATGTCAAACAGCTAGGAAATAGTCATATATATTTGTGCAACGACTAGTGGAAATTAGTAGTTAGATTCTCTACCTTATTTATAAGGAGTTTCAAAAAGAAAGTTTTCTTAATATCTATTAGAGATTCAACTTTCCTTTAACAATTTATTTGAGGCCTTTCCAAGTTGAAGCACTCGACTTGTGGAAACCCAGACTGCTATATGGGAGGCAAAACTTATGGGAAGCATTAATGTGATATCCTAGATTTTTCACTTCTGCTTTCAATTAAATTAATCGGGCCTTTCATCGACGCAGCTATAGGGTTTTTCTCATAGCTACTACTCTTGAGATAACTATACTATCTGGGGAAGCCATTAAGGAATTTTAATGCAATAGACTTGAGAATTCGATCAAGAATCGACTACTCGACCGTGCTCATCTTTAGAGGTCATTACGACACAGATATAAGTCGATTTGGAATCAAAGATAGATCGATTTGACTGAGACGTGTGGCTAAACGTGGGTGACTCCACTAAACTAGAAAGTTCTCATCGACCCACACTAGATTGGTTTTTCTATCGTTTTGGTACTCTATTTTCATATTCGAATTCTCAATATTTTCACGATAATCGAGAGTTGCCAATGTGTCAATTGGGTTCATTGTGGCTCAAAGAAAATCGACCACGGGTCATTTGCACTAAAAATTTCTGAAAGCTATCCGATAGCTTAGGTCACGCTAAAATCGCGCCGGATTGAAATTAACCGTGAATTTGAATTTGATTTTAGAAATTGAAAATCCTATCATGTCACAAGTCATTTTATGAACATTGACTCATCTTTCGAGGAATTTTCGGCGAGTTCAAGATTTTTACGAAAAATCGATTCGGACAATTCGGAAAATGAACGAAAATTCGGATTGGTCAATTTGAAGAAATTTGTGGCATCTAGTGTATGTGAATTAGTAAAAGGGAATTTTATGGGTTTTTTCCCTCAACAAATTGGACCTCAATCGGAGAAGTTTGTTCATAAAATCGGATTTCGAGAAAAATGAAATTGAATTCGGAATTGAAGGAAATGGCCATTTTTGTTGCCCAAGACTTATTGTTTAGGGGAAATTTGATGCAATAAAGCAAGTGAGGATTAAGTACTTTAGCATGGGGATTTTTTGGGATCAAATTGGACTAAACAAGAGTAAGTAGGACCAAGAATTTTGGATTATAATTTTCTTTTTATTTTCTATTTCTTTTCCCCCTTCAGCCGCAACTCTCTCTCTCTCTCTCTCTCTCTCTCTCTCTCGCACGAACCCCCCACCGACAGCCTCTTTGCCGTGTCCCACTTTCCTCCCTCACATCTTTGACTTTTCTTTTAATCCTATCTCCTCTCTCCTTTATCCCTTTTCCCCCTTTCTTTTCCTTCGGTAAAGCCCCTAACCCCTTCGGTCTTCGTCTGCATTTTCCTTCACCCCCCCTTCGATGACTCCATTTCCCTTCTTCGTGCGCCAAACTTCGTCCACGCCATCAACCACGCATCCTCAACACCACGGGTCTTGGTCAACGTTGCTTCACCACCAAAACTAGCTCACCGAAGTTCAAAGTGCTTCTCTCCGTGAGATCAACCACTCGAAGCAGCCCATTAGCCGAGGAACACGAGTAGAAAATTGTGAGCTTTGCGGGCCAATTTTCGGGCCCAATCCATGCTCGAAAGCCGTTGCCACTTTGAAGAAGATCAAGCCCTGTTGCGTCCCGTCGAATTGAACCGAGTGGTTCGATTAACAAGTGACTTCAACTCACTAATCCTTACTTAGTAGTTTAATGATGCTTAAGGGTTGATTAGTTTAAATTAAGCTTGGTTTAGGTGGTTAGTTAGAATTGATTATTGAATTTAATTAATTACCGATGCATATTAAGTGGATAGTTAGTGCAATTAAGGCCTAGACAAGCTCTAATATTTATCTAGAGTGATTCGGAAATTTTCCGGGTCCGTCTCGGCGTTCAATTAAGCTTTTTCGGGCCTAAGTCGCATTTTCGGTATTTAATAATTAATTTCCATATTTATTTATTTATTTATTTATTTTTCGGAAATTAGACCGGGATCGTCGGCGACCGGAATTTTACGCTGATTGCGGTGATGTGATCAGTTTATTTAATTGAGCTTTAATTTGTGTAGATTTTGTGTGATTTGTATTTTAGGAATTTATTCTTAAATTTATTTAATTTGAGTAATTAATTGAAAAATAACCGAGCATCGGTTTACAACGCCAAAAATATTTTGGTGGACCATATAAAATGGTGGATTTATGGAAAGGAAATTATAGTATTTGGCTAAGCCCAATTGTGTACCCACACACGAGTATTTTTATCGTGTATGATAAATGTTGAGAAATCACTAGTTGACTGGAATATTATGCATATCAGCTCGATGACTCTATATGTCATCTTGAGAATGAATAATATGCATATCAACTCGATGACTCTATATGTCATCTTGAGATGACTCTCTATGTCATTTTGAGAAGGAATAGTATGCATATTAGCTCGATGACTCTATATGTCATCTTGAGAAGGAATAATATGTATATCAGCTCGATGACTCTATATGTCATATTGAGAAGGAATAGTATACATATCAGCTCGATGACTCCATATGTCATCTTAGAAAAAAAAACAGTATAATATTTATTTAGCCATAAGGCAAGCTACTATCTATTTTCAGCTTAGAATAAGCTATCCGCAAGGTGGTCGGACTTTATAAATAGTATTGATTGGGCCAACCGAGAAAATGTCATGATGACATGTAATTGACTAAATCGATTGATCGATAATTCGATCCGATTGTGATAATTGATTGGTTGATGTGATTTGTGTATCTACGAGATATACTGACTTGCGAGAAGGAGCAAAGGCAAAGGTAAGACCCCCGACTCGTGTTTGTGCTTAAGCAGCCTTAGGGTGTATTTTCTTCCTAATCAGATCTTAGGGGGTAGAACTTGCTGAGACATTGTCTTACTAGTTATTGTATAACCATTTTCAGGTCCCTAGTTGTCATCGGTGGAGGACCCGAGGCCCGAAGTTTAGAAGGTGAAGCCCAAAGAATCGACATTCTTGTCTGACTAGTTAGTCATAGGACAATTCTATTTTGATGAAAGTTGATTCCTTTTTGTAGGCTTCTATGTATAAACATGTGTGTTTATAAAAATGTCTTTTGTGAAAAAAATTGGCCCTGCTTTCCTATCCCATTGTTTTATTGTATGAGGATTACTTATATGCTTTCGCATGCGTATTAAAATGAATGGGTCGGCGATGCATCCTAAGACGTTGCTATTAATCGACCAAGGAGGAATGGGCACGTGCTCGAAGATTCGAAGCGTGACAATCAACCTCGCGATCCTGAAGCAATTAGATCTTCTCAATCAGATCCAAGCCCAATATGTATATTGGCTGGATAATCCTTCCAAAGATATGTCCAACAGTCAGCTTGGACTTGAGGGATTAGAAGAGGAGGTCTCAAAGCTGAAGGGATAATAATTCGTATCCACAAGTATTGAAGCTTTTGATTCCAAAGTCTAAAGAGTGTTTTGATCTTTTACATTTGTCTCTGTGAGAATTATTGTGTAACCATTTAGAGGCCAAGTGAGGAGAGATACACACAAGTTTAAGTCTAGATAGTTCAAATCTTGTAACCTCTAGTTGGTTTTTATCAATGGATTCCAACCAATAGTCTGTAGCACGGGAGAGTGGACGTAGACTTGCAAAAGTCGAACCATTATAATCTTGAGTATGCAACTCTCTATCCCTTACTCTTTTTATCTATTGTGATAAAATTGTACACCGGTAAGATTCGACCACTTCATCAAAAGTTATCTTGCTACAATATTTGTTTAAATTCTTTCATTTCTGCACAATCACCTATTCAAACCCCTCTAGGTAATAGTTATAGCCATAACAGCTTCGTCTACCATCACTATCGTCATCTAAAGTCTCCCTCTTACTCCCTCCCTCTCGTCTCTCTCTCTCTCTCTCTCTCTCTCTCTCTCTCTCTCTTTGTGACATCCTGATTTTCAATCATGTTTTCGATTATGTGAATTGGGCTTTTCATCGAGACACCTATAGTCTTTTTCTCTGAGCTGATCACTCATGAAATAATTAATCTATCTGGTGAAGCCATTAAGGAATCTAAACGCGACTGATTCTAGAAGACTGCTCAACCATGCTAATCTGCAAGGGTCAATACAGCACCGTCAAAATCGATTAGAGTCCGGAGATAAGTCGATTCGACAGAGGCATGTGATTAAAGTGTGGTTGATTCCACCTGATTGCAAAAATCTTATTGATCGGCACTAGACCGATTTTTCTATCATTTCTGTATCATGTGCCCATATTTGAAATCTCGAGATTTTCACGACAATCGAGAGTCGTCAATGTGTCGAAAATGTACAATGTGGCTCGAAAATAATCGACCACGGGTCAAATGCGCTAAAAATCCCTAAAAGCTATTCGATAGGTTAGGTCATGCTAAAATCGCGTCCGGTTGAAATTAACCACTAAATTGAACCCAATTTCAAAAATTGAAAGTTTTGTTATGTCACGACATTTTAGGAACGTCGACTCATCCTTCGAAGAATTTTCAGTAAGTTCGAATTTTTGGCGAAAAATCAAAGTTAGACAATTTTTGACCAGGAAAATTGGATGGCCCTTTTTGTGTGGATTTTTGTCATTCAAGATGGATCACTTGGCAAATAAAATCATGGGTTCGATGTGGATGCCTTAGCCAGTATATTTTAGCACCAATTGAGATTTAATTAAAGTGGAATTGAATTGGATTGGAGGGGAAATGTCACAAATTCGTAGCTATGGGGGGCAACAACCTTTTAGACCTCTTTGGTGGCTTGTTAGGAAAGCTTGAGGGAGGAAATTGGGTTGTGGTTATGGCTGAGGAAGGTGGGGTAGCCACTTGAGTGAATTGGATATTTTGGAAGACTTTGAGGCCATTTGTGGTCCCTCTCCAGCTGCAGCTCTCTCTTCTTCTTCTTCCTCTCTACTTTGTGCTCCATTGTTGTTGTGTTTGAGTTAGAAAACTAGAGCGGACCAGTCAAGAACCAGAGGAAGCCAGGCCAAGCCATCGCACGCCGTCCAAGCGTCGCCCGAGCCAGCCGAAGTTGCTCGATCGCGTCCCGATTGCACGTTGTCGTCCGCAAGCCCAGCCCGTCGCCTGGCCGCCGTCCCGAGCTATTCGAGCCTCCTCCATCGTCGGTCCGCTGCCTCTACCCGTCCCCAACTCCGCCTGGTCCCGCTGCAGCCACTGTCATCTCGCCTAGCCTGTTCCAAGCCAAAGCTGGGCCTTCAACCGATTCCTTTCAGCCCTCAACAAAACCGAACCTCACAGCCCAGTTGTGAACTTCGTGGCCCGTTTTCAGCCCCTTCCGAACTTCCCTAGGCATTGCTCCAAGCTTGAGTCTCGCCCACCTTAGCGTTGCTATCGCCATGAACTCACCGGCTCGCTAATCCAGTGAGTTTATTCACTAAACCTTGCTTATGGGATTAATGATACTTAGTGGGTAGTTAGATTAGCTTAAGTATGGTTTAGGTGGTTACTTTAGATTAATTAGTGGTTTAGTTGCTTAATTAGGCTTATTTAGTAGTTAGATTAGATTAGTTAAGGATTAACTAGATTGTACTATTTAATTCGTATAGTGCATTATTTTTCTAGATCCAATTAGGTGGCTAAATTAGTGTATTAGGCATTTGTTGAATTAAATTGCATTTATTTATTTAATTTTGTAATTTATTTAATTATTTAATATTTTTCGAAAATTATACCAAGTGAGCCTATAGCCAGAATTTCATGCTGATTATCGTGGTGCAATTAGTTTATGCAATTGAATGATAATTTATGCAATTGAGTGGTGATTGTGATTTTTTATTTATTATTGCGAATTTGTGAGATTTTGGTATTTAATTAGAAAATATCGGGTGTTGGGTTTTGACGCCAAAAATATTTTTAAGTACTATATCAAATAGTGGGATTTTTAAAAGAAATTATATCAATTTTTATGGTTCGATCTGATTGTGTACCCACAAATGATTATTTTATCGAGTGTTTTTAATACGAAGAAAATAGGCCAAACACATTATTTTAATTGAGGCATTTGAGTGCAATACATGATGTCCTTGATCGAAATTAAATGGTCGTGTGATTGGTATGTGAACCTGTCACTCGATGTGCGTCGGGTGGGCATTGCCCCTATATGGGATGCCCTTGACAACGGATGCCAGTCGCAGTAGAGGCTGGACCGATGCTCCTTTGGAATTGCCGTTTAGAGGTAGACATTGCCGTGCTTAATGGGGTGAGACGATGCCTGGTTACTCTAGAAGACCGCCGAACGTCGAGTAGGTCGTGCCCATGGGGCCGTAATCAATTGGAACGCATGAATGAGTGTTATAAACGTGCCTAATTATGAGACAAAATTGTGTGGCACGGAATGGGACGTGTCATAACGATTTGGCCTTATAATCGGGACCCCTGTGATTGATTGAGATATGAGTGAGACGTTCCAATTGATGTGTTCATTTATTATATGCATCTGTGATATGAATTGTACTAACATGCATGAAGGAACTAAGGCAAGGTGAGTCTTCTATGATGTGTGATTAGACTGCCTCTAGGCGTATTTCCTTCCTAATCGGTGTTTAGGACGTGAACTCGCTGAGACGTTATCTCACCCCGTCGTGAGCTTAATCTTTTCATGTCTGTAGATGGAGGCGTGACCCGTCCGTTTCGGGTGGCTGCAAGAGGCTGTGACCGAGCGCACCGTACTCCCTATCCACGGGAATCCCGATTGGACCCTTGAGCTCGTGGTTACTACTATTTGGGTCAATGAGGGCCTACCTTAGTTGGTCCCTCATAGATTCAAGGCGTGGTTCTGCCATGAGCTCAATGAAGTTCGGGAGGGCTCGCTGGATGGCTTTGACGAGTTTGTCATCGATGGTGAGTATGTTGAGGATCTCGACCCCCCTGATGGTGTCGTGGTGGACCCGTAGTCCTCAACTATAGAGCCCGCAGTTTAGTGAGCTCAATAGCTCCTTTTTGGTTTAGACTTTTGTATATAAACTCAGTTAGTTTATAAAAGTGGCTTTTGTAAATTAATTGTCCTGCTTTTCTATCCCATGTTGTTCGTTGCCTGGAGTTATAGTTCACTTCCGCTTTGTGCATAATTCGTTTGGGTCGGCGACGCGTCCTAGGAACGTCGCAAATTAGTTGACCACCGAGCGATGTGCACACGCTTGAGGTTCGAGGCGTGACTCTCTCTCTCTCTCTCTCTCTCTCTCTCTCTCTCTAAGTCTTCAACACTCCTCATTCCTTCCTCCACAACTAGCCTCTTTGTCGAACTTTCCAACGAGGCTCCTGGTCAGTTTCACCAATTCCTTGTCCATGGGATAAAATGGTTCGCCTTATCACTAAACAATCCGTTTGAATTGAAACTAGAATTTAGGGTTAGGTTTCTTTAGGAAAATTCAACCTAATTTCTCAATTGGGAGAAGATTTGGGATTTAGGGTTTGGTTTGTGGTGCAAATTGAACTTAATTTCTTATTTTCGTGCAAATTTATGTTGTCAAGCAATGTCTTTTTATCTATATCTTGATTTGATTTGTCTAGCGAGACATGTCGGATTATCTATTCTAAAATAACGCCACGTGTGACTCTTCAACAACACAAGTGGCCAATGCCACTTGAATGATCGATTTTCAAAAGTTGTGGCACTTAAAATGATCACTTGGAAAGTTATGACATTAAAATGACACTAAAAGTGTCCTTTTACTCTATCCTTTACGTGATTAGATTTTACAACTCTTTGGTCATGTTTTCTTAAAGTTGTTCAAAAATGTTTTGCTCATGAAATGAAGAGGAAGATGAAGGAGAAGGAATTCCCGCCATTTTCCTTAGTTCTAACTAGCCAAACAGCACTTTTCAGCTTATGGCTTTCAATTATTTTTAGGGATAAGTGCTGCAGAAGTCCTAAAACTTGTCACGAAAATGCATTTGAGTCCTAAAACTTATAAAAAGTGCATTTAAGTCTTAAAACTTGTCAAAATGTTTCAAACGAGTCCTAAAATTGACGCCATCTAATTTCTTAACAGAAAAAGCTGACGTGGCCCCCACGTGACTTTTTTTAATCGTTTCTCTCTCCTCCGTTGCGAGTAGTTTTAAAAAAAATGTCACGCATTCAAAACGACATCGTGTCCTCCTTTCTTCTTCACCATCGTGTTACCTCCCCCTCGATCTAAACGTCTTCTTCACCGTCGTGTTCCCCCTCCCCCTCCATCTCTACATCTTTTTTTGCTATTCCCAATGTCCCCTAAGCCCCAAATCGAATTCGTCCGAACCCTAAGCCCTAAATCGAATTTGTCCGAACCCTAAGCCCCAAATCGAATTTGACAATCTGCAATTCTCTTGCGATTTGGGTCCTCATTGACCTCGAGTTCGATGCTCGTCGTGAGTTCGTGTTCTTTCCTTTGACAATTGCGAGTTCGTGCGAAGACCTCTCTTGCGGGAGTCTCGACATCTCAGCGGCGAAGCAATTGGCGTTGGGGACAACGACAAGGTTAGCGACGGCGATGGCGACTCCTCCTCACACAGGTATCGCTCTCTGCATTATAGCATTTTGTTGTTTTCCATTCTCCAATACTAGTAAGTTTTGGTTGTCTATTCATCCAATGCATATGAAAAGAGAGATGTTTTTTGGAGATTGAAAACATCTTCTATCTCTCAAGTAAACGCATTGCATTATGCAAAAGTTACTTTTATGAAGACGTTATGAAGGAATTATAATATAGCTAATATACTTCTATTAGGTTCCTATAATACGAAGCCCAGAAGAATGAGGGCACCAACATCTGAATTAAGTGGCGTAACTCCTAATGAGGTCAACTCAAAGCCAACATGTTATTCTGGTCTTCAATCGCCAATTCTTATGGCAAAGACAAGGAAAAACGCAGGAAGAAGGTTCCATGGATGTGCTAAGTTTAATAGTTTAAGTTGCTGCGATTTCTTCATGTGGGTTGATCCAAAGATACCAAATCATGTGAGGGACATCATAGTTGACCTACTTGAAAGAAATCAAGTATTGTGTGAATCAAGCCAATCGAGGCGTGACGAAGTCGATGTGAGCTCATTGCTAGCTGAAATGAAAACTGAAAAGGCGAAAAATAGACGTTTAAAATAGGAGCTCGCACAAGTAAAGAAAGGAAAGATACTATATCAATTGGCATTCATTCTATGCATGTATTATATTGCTGTATTGGTTATATGTAATGTGAAAGTTGGTGAGAATTTTCTAAGTCTTCCATAGTACCTTGTTTCTAAGTTTGTAAATTTGAACACTAGTTGTGGATAATTGAGATGGGAATGAAATCTGATGTGAGTTTGTAGTTTGCAAGACCGGTTGCTTGCCATGCGAGAAATTACTTTTGCATTAAAAAATGTTGCTTGATTTGTGTGCTTGTCAATAGCACTATATGAACTATTGCCACCAGAAAAAATTTGAAACCTATTAATAATCCTATTAACAATGTATGGGAAAGAAGATGACAAAAGTATTGGAAGAATGAAAATTCTTCATAGCCAATTTTAGTAATCACCTATTAACAATCCTAAAGAGCAACCACTTTAGTGCATTATCCAAACCAAAACCAAGCATCCCACATAACTCGTTGAAACACGATTCATTGACAAAGCAACATGCTTACATTTTCAGTGCACAAAATGTTTTGTTCAACAAAATGCTTGCACTTTCAGTGCATAAAATGTTCTTTTCAACAAAATATGCACTTTCAATGCACAAAAAGTTTTTTTCAACAAAATATGCACTTTCAGTGCACAAAAGGTTCTATGCACAAACGCTACATGTCTCATATAAAAAACCAGCTAATAATTAACATAAATTCACCTAACAACACCAATTTCAGCAAACATATCAATCCAATATTATGGTCTCCGGTGGTCCAGTAGGTTGAGCCTTCACTTGATTCATAATTATGGCATTTTTCCTTATATATGGTCTTGCAGCGATAGGCTTTGGAGGAGTTGTTGTAGCCTAAGATGATTGAGCCTAGGAACTAGCCTTAGGTTGCAATAGTGGCTTTGGTTTAACCGCAATGTGTTTTCAAGGAGCTGCTATAGCTTGAGATGACTGAGCCTGGGAACTGGCCTTAGGTTGCGATAGTACCTTTGGCTTCATCGCAACATGCTTTCGAGAAGCTAATGTTGCATGAGATGATTGAGATTGGAAACTTGCCTGAGGTTGTGATGGTGCATTTTGCTTTAAACCAAGATGCTTCTGAGCTATTGTAGCCTGAGATGACTGACCCTAGGAACTGCCTTAGGTTGCGATAGTGGCTTTGGCTTCATCGCAACATGCTTTTGAGGAGCTAATGTTGCACGAGATTATTGAGGTTGGGAACTTGCCTGGGGTTGTGATTGTGCCTTTCGCTTTAAACCAAGATGCTTCTGAGCTCTTGTAGCTTGAGATGACTGAGCCTAGGAATTGGCCTCAGGTTGCAATAGTGCCTTTGGCTTCATTGCAACGTGCTTTGGAGGAGCTACTATTGCATGAGATGACTGAGATTGGGAACTTGGCCTTGGGTTGTAATAGTGGCTTCGACATCACCGCAATTTGTTTTCGAGGAGCTGCTGATACATGATATGACTAAGGTTGTGCACTGACTTGAGAATGCACCTTTGCTGTTGACGTAGCTCTTGAAACTACCCTTTTGTCGGTAGGTTAAAGATTCTTGCACCAGTTGTATTAGGCTACATAAGAATGAACATGGTTTTAGCTTCGGGAGCTAAGCAATTGCTATTAGAAAATTTTAAAAATATTACTCACCTTGAGAATATGAAGATTTGTCATAGGATTTGCGTCAACATCCAACCCTACCATTTTCATCCTCTTGCCATGTGATTCTCTTTGTATTATGTCATTTTCAATGGCAGATTTTTTAAACTGAAATAATAAAAAAATTCATTCAACATGAGAATGTAGTCACAATACATGTATGCTTAGGGATTGAGGTATTACTCACCGGAATTTTTTCAGGTCTATGCTTAACGATTATATTGGCTGGTGCACAATAAATGCCTTCCCCTTGATCAGAACGAACTTCACCAAAAGCATTAGCCTCACCACTACATCCTCTAACATTAGCACTAGCCTGAGCAGAAGCAGTGGCACTACATTCTATTACATTTGCACGAGCACTACACCCTTTTACATTTGCACTAGCCTGAGCAGAAGCATTAACATGCCCACTATTGTCTCCTATTGAATTGGCATTTGCAAAAGCATTGGCATGGCTTTCGGATCCTCCTTCAATTACGCTTGTCGTTACTTTAGCTTTAGCCTGAATATATATTCATAATTACTAAATTGGAACCTTGACATATAAAACTTACAATAATGGTTAGATAACAACTTACTTATCTTTTTCCGAGCCTTAGTCCAGTGGAATTAGCCTGAGATTAAGCATGAGCTTCAACTGTACTTGCATTGGCACGAGCATTGGATATACATACATTGGCCCGAGCATTGGATGTACATACATTGGCCCGAGCATTGGCCTGAGAAGCACATATTAAGCATTGATTGACAACATGTTAAAGTGACATGCCCAGCATTAAGATGATTAGTTAGTTGAGGAAATACATTTTTTAAAGGACATCCCTTGCAGTTATGTCCAACCACATTGCAAGTAGAACAAGTCATTTGCTTACCCTCTTTAGTCATTATATCACCTCTTACAAGCTCAATCGATTGCTTTCTTCTACTCATTTTTGGCCTACTAGGGATGTTCTTCATTGGTGGGGGTTGAGGAGCTTCTTTATTGGCTTTATTCCAAAACTTCTATCCTCTCATTGTAGGCGTCATGAATTGATAAGCAATTATATACTTTACATTTTGAAGCACTCAGCTAGATAGTCAGTCGGGTCATTTCTCTTATGGTGTATTGCACAAATGGCATGACAACATGGAATTTTACTAAGTTCCCAAGCTCTACAAGAACAAGTTTTTAAATTCAAATCAACAACATATTTGTCACCACCTTCTGTAATCTCATATCCTTTGTCTCCATTCCATATCAAATGGCAATACCTACTAGTAGGTGTATTCTCACATAGTTTATGCATAATCCCTGGACCATAATTTCTAGTCCACCTAGCACATCCATCCCTTTGAGTATGCATTCTATTCATAACCATGATTTTAATATCCTCCAGCATACTCACAATGGCCTTGCTTCTAGCTTCCACACACCTGCCATTAAAAGCTTCACTGAGATTATTATCAACGACATCACATTTAATGTTGGTGTCAAAGAAGGCTTTGCACCAATGTTTTGGCTCAATACGAAATAAATCATCATTACCTTCCTGAGTCATTTCCTTCAACCTCTGTTTATGCACCTCGAAATCTGACATATTATTACTCTTGACACATCTCCAAAATTGTCTCATCAACTATTTTCCTTTATATTTTTTACCTCAGTTGGAATATATGTGCCATGCACACATCCTATGCTCTGCATTTGGCAAAAGTTCAGCTACAAATTGGACGAGACCCTGATAATTACCCTAAAAAAGAAAATATATATGAAAACAGAAAGAAAAGCATTGTAATGTCACAATCAATTTACAAATGAAAACAGAAAGAAAAGCATACATTTTGTTGGTCACTTATCAAAGCCCATCCATCACCATTACACATATCAATGTCTGACTTCAACAATTCGATAAACCAAGTCTATGTGTCATTATTCTCGATTCTTACCACTACTCATGTCACTGGATACATTTGATTGTTGCCATTCCTTCCTACGACACATAACAACTTGCCCTTGATCAAACCCCTCAAAAAAATCCATCCAATCCAATGATCTTCCTACATCCAGCCAAAAAACATTTCTTGCAAGCATCAAAGCAAATGTAAGCCCTATCAAATAATGATAGATAATTTGGCAATAGACTTTCAACTTTCAATTTGAAATTACTTGAAGGGCTTGCAGTGTAAAGCTCTCCCAAGTAGTCGTACATCTATGCATATTCCTTCTTGTAATTGCCTTGTAGTTCCTTCAATACTTTCAACTTTATTCTCCTACACTGACTAAAAGTGACATTTACTCACAGTTGTTCTCTAACTAATTTCTTTAACTTAGGTGCTTTGATTTTAGCCATTGTAGAAATAAGAATCATGAAGTGCTTAGCTAAATAAGTATTAGACACTCTCTTATTCTCGAAAGTGATACTACATATATATATTGATTTATATACCTTCTCAAATGAAATGACCCAGTTTTGCTATCAAGAGCACCATAGATCATCAAATTAGAATTTTTCTGCGCACACCTGGCTCTTACAAAGCTTTTTGTGTTCTTAGTGTATTTGATTGCTCTTTGCTCAGCCACAGAATATTTCAAAATTGCGTTTTTGAACTTAGTTGCATCCTCAAATGTCATGCCAACAATAAATACTGAATTTGTACCACTTTGATCATATGATGGGAACCTACTTCTCCTCCTTGAAATAACATCAACCTCTTCGTTACCCTCATCATTTAAAATTGATTAAAGACTGTCTTCCTCATCTGAATTAGTATAGTATGTTTCATACTCTAAATCATCTAACGATTGAGCCTCATCCACAATCGGTGGTTGGGAAGTACCAGTTGCCTCACTATAATCGCCAATTTTGAGTCTATGTCTTGCTGAAAATTCCTTTAATTTTTTCCTTGCATCAACTAATTCAAAATCATCATCTTCACTCAACTATTCCACATCCACCAAATTATGTGCATCATCATCCTCTTCCTCATCTAGATCCCTATTGGCATCGTCATCATCAATATTCCCAATCACATTAGACATATCTCCAGTTTTCATCTCAACACCCCTCATCTCAACTCCTGTCTTTTCATCATCAACATGTTCAACATATAGCTTAATATTTTCAGAGCACAAATGATGATAAAATAGATCCATCACATCAGAGTTATCCCATAAATACCTAAGAGTTATTCCATCTACAAGAGTCGTACTTCCAGGAACTCTGTAAAAGAGTTTCTCTATTTTACACACACCCAAAGCCTCAATAGCTTCAATTATACTAGACAATGAACTCTTACTTAAACTTATTTTAGCAACATTAGCCCTTCCACCTATCTATTCCAACGGTGGGCCAACTTTAGATTTACCTTGTTGACACCCAAAATTTTCTGTCGACATTTTAATCATCCATTGTTTGCAAAAATATAAAAAGATAAATAAAGAGCCAAAAAGAAAACAAAGAAAAAGAAAAAAAGGAGAGAAAAAGAAAAAATAAAAGAAAGAAGAAAAAAGAATATAAAAAGGGGCTCTCTCTTTTTCGCTGGGGACTCTCACGCTCTCTCTCTCTCTCTCTCTCTCAAAAAGGACTATCACGATCTCTCTCTCTCTCTCTCTCTCTCTAAAGGGATATGTACAGTACAAGTCCTAAAACTTGTCAACAAAGTGCAATTGAGTCCTAAAACTTACAAAAAGTGCAATCAAGTCCTAAAACTTGTCAACTTGGTTCAATTCAGTCCTTCCGTTAACACCGTTAGTTTATATTAACGGAAATTGCTGATTTGGCTTATTTTAATATTTTCTCTCTCCTACGTGGCAATTAGGGCAAGAAAAATTGTGCACGTAAGCGAAACGACGTTGTTTTGTAGGTATTGCCATTCTCAAAACGACGACGTCTCCCCTCCGTTTATTTTCACGACGTCTCCTCCTCCGTTTCTCCGTTTCTTTACGACATCTCTTCGATTCTTCCTCTCTCGAATCAACGAACCCTAAGCCCTAAATCTTGCAGATCTCTTCCCTCTTCCCCTCTCGAATCAACGCAACCCTAAGCCCGAAATCTTGACGCAGATCTCTTCCCTTCTTCCTGTCTCGAATCAACGCAACCCTAAGCCCTAAATCTCGATGCAAATCACCGGTGCCTCGCGAGTTGCAGTTCTTCATCAAATGCTGGTGCGAGTACGCGCGACACTCGTCCCACGAGAGCCTTGGTGGTGGATCAAGCGGCGCCGACGGTGGAGGCGAGGTGAATTTGTTTGCACCGCTCGCTTACTCTGTGCTTGACAGGCTGAAGTCTCTGGACCGGTTGACTCAGAGGACCCTGATTTCAAATTGAGCAAATATGATTATTTTGGCCACGGTGAGATACTGAGTTTCTTCTCTCAGGTGTATTGGGGATTGTGATTACCGGAGCTGAGTCGCGAGGAGGTCGTCCCGGAGGTGAGGGTCGAGGATCGCAATTCCTTGGACGAGGCTAAGCGGAGCTCTCCTGATTACCGAGTGACAGGTCATTTCTAGATGAATCGTGCGTGCGTGTGTGTGTGGAGAATGATTGATTGCACTTGCGCGATGCGTGTCCTCCGTTTGCGTAAATTCTTTTGCTGCTTCTTGCTGGTGTATCCGCAGGCTAGTTGTGGGACTTTGCGTTGTTATGATACCTCTACAATGGAACAATAGCTCGTTGATTTTGTTGTTAGATTAAATCAATACGTTAATCTCATCGAAGTGTTGTGGTGTTCTTCAATTCTAATATGCATCACTGTATTTGTGATTTGTCCATTAATGTAACTCGATAATATAGTGTTTGATCATTTCTTTCAAGACTATGGCTGAAGTTATCTACAACTTCACTAATTAAAGAATTTGTTCTAGATAGCGACATCTTGAAACTTCAAGTTTGGGGGGGGTTGATGTGCGTATCTTCATCTCTCGCATCTATATTTACTTGATTAGAAAGGGACATGAGAATAATGTTTTTTTAGACTAAGATAGCGGGATATGGTATGATGTGGGTTTAAAATGTATTACATATATGTGTCCTCTTGAAACTGGTCAACACTAGCTTTAGAAAGCCAGATTTGGCTTCCTGAACTGTCTATTTTGGTTGCACTAATGACCGTCTTCATTTAATCATTTCAGGGACAACAATAGTGGTTCATGCTGCTGATATAATTGCTTTGTCAAAGGTGACTGATTGTTTCCTCTTCGTGTTTCTCTTGTAGTTCTATTCCGGTTGCTATAGTTCATGACAATGGTGCTTTGATTTTGAGCGGCAACTTACCTACTTAGTGCTACCATAGGAGCACTGCCGTTTGCTCCAACCTAAGTCAATATGGAGATCGGACGACACAGATGAAACGTGCAGTCTTGTTGAGCGTATACTACACCCGGAACCCATTGAAGTATGTTTCAAATAGTTGCGTAGAGGTCGCTTTTTAAGCCTCATTTTTGTGCTAAATTAGTCATGGATTTCCTCTCACGCTTGAATGTTCCACTCGTTTACGGTGCAAATAGGCATGTTTAAATTGAACTTCTTTACATCACATTGTTCAGTACTTATTCACTAGAATCATCATCATGGCTTATAAATGTACATGACTTTACACGATTACCGCTTAGTGGTGTCACATGACTATGAATGTTTTCAAAGAACCGTAACTTAACGAAAATCGTTAAAGATTAGATGGCCTAATGATATATTGCCTCAACAACCAGTTCTGTCAAGAATTATCCTCTTTTGGAATTATCTATGGATATAACATTTTCCTGTTCTTCCCCATTTTTTTATGCTTGTTGCTGTCCCATAATCCTTTAAGTTGAATCTATAGATATAGTTCCTTTTCACCGTCGATAACGATACCAAATTTTCAATCTGTATGTATTTTTGTCATTCGAAGAATGATAATTTATACTTTTAGTTAGATATCTTAAGTGAGGACTCTTCTTTTGCACTTTATCAATCTTTTTTTGCTCATGGGATGCTCTATAGTACTTGAAGTCATTTTCTAGCTACAGGATGAGCTGTTGGTGTTCCAATCTTGTGAGGAGACTTACAATCACATCTTTTTTCATGATGCATTTTGCAGTAATCTGGTTGGCAACAACTTTGCATTGGACAACTCTGACAGAAGGTTAATGCCCTAGCGATTTTTTGTTTATGATATTTGAGAGATCATAAACGGTAATCAATTTGATCGAAAACGGTTAGCTGATGTGTCCTCAGACTTGGCTTGAATGCCTACCTCGCTTTACGAGGATAATCACCCATCCCACCACCTTGCTAGGCATTGTAGATGTTTATATATCAAATTTGTCCTTTGTCATAGTAATTCCATTAATTGAGATCACAGATGCATGCTGAATTTACATTAAAACTCACTCTCACGTTTGGTTGCTAATTCTACTTTGCTTGGAACGAATATAGATCATTTAAACACTTGCCTACAAAAGAACTGTCATAGGTATCAACTTTCATATGATTGTCCTTGTTCATATGCCATTGTGGATGTCGATTATTTGAATAAATACGATATCATGCAGTTTCACCATCATTCAATTCTTGTAATTGATGCTGTGGATAATCAGCAATTCTGCAAAGCTCGGTATTAGTATTCACTAATCAAGCCTTACGGTTCGAACCATGACTTGGAGAAGCTATCGCCGCTTCAACAATTTAAAAACTTTTAGCATTTAATTAGCAATTGCATCATCCATGAAGGAACCTTAAATGTTTCATGAAAGTCATAAAAATAAAGGAATTTTTCTTGCAATAGAATTATTTGCTTTTGGTTTAGTCATAAGTTCATGCTTTGCCATACTTGGTCAACCGAATAAAATTTTCTTCTTTTATCTTAGCCTTCTCCTTTAGGATTAAACTGTCTTCAATAGAATTTTCCTTGCAACAGGGGGAAAGGAATCTGTAAGTCCATATAACCTTTTTCCCCTTAATATGCTTTCCTTTTGTTGAATGCCTCAACAAGAGGAGGACAGGAGATTGGGTTTACAGTTACCTTACATATTTCGAGGGATCACTTCGCCGGAGGCTCCGAGATTTGGGAAAGTTTTCAGCGGGCAGTTCATTGCTCAGGCATAATTAGTTCAGTTTACTATCACTTTCAACTCCTTTTTTGCTGATGCTGGTTTGTTGATGCTTGTATTGGAGGGTTGACTACTCTCAAGGTCATCCATCAATATGAGTATGTTTACCCTACCTATTTCTCTTTACAAGTGAAGTCATTAGTAGTTTTTATATGAAATTTTACGATTGAAAGTGCTATTTGTTTCTATTCCTTTGTAGGTCCAACGGGCAACAACAAAGTTTATGTCACTGTTTTCTTTGGAGGTAAATTTCAAGTTGGACCGCCCTTAGAATACGTAGATGGAAGGGTCGATGTTTTTGAAGTAGACTTAAGTAAGGGTTCATTATCCAACATAATTTCAGCTGTTGAGGTTCTGTGTGGGCGTAAGATAGAAAAGCTCTTTTATAGAGTTCCTAGAAGTACTATTCTTGAAGATGGAGTAACTCTTAGGTACTTATGGGATAACTCCGATGTGATAGATCAATTTTATCATCATCTTCACTCTGAAAATATTGAATTGTATGTTGAGCATGTCGATGATGAAGAAACGCTTGATGAGATAAGGGGAGTTGAGATGGAAACTGAAGGTTTGTTTGATGTGAATATAGAAAGTGTTAATAATGTGGCTGATGATGTGTTTGAAAATATAATTGGAAATGCCGATGGTGATGGGAATCAGCTTGAGGGTGAAAGTAGGGATGTGGATGATGAGAATGATGATGCATGTAATTTGGTGGATGTTGAAGAGTCGAGTGACGATGATGATTTTGAATTGGTTAATGCAATAAGAAATTTAAAGGAATTTTCAGCAAGACATAGACTCAAAATTGGAACTAACATTGAAGAAACTTCTCAACTAGACATTGGCTCTCAAACTCCATTATCAGTTGATCCTCTAATGGTGGATGTGTCTAAGTGCGAAACGGAGTACTATGATTCAGATGAAGAAAAAAATCTTCATTCAGATTTAGATGATGAGAGTGAAAAAGAAGAAAATGATGTTATTTCAAGAAGAAGGAGTAGGTTTCCATCATATGATTGAAATTGTAAGAATCCAGTATTTGTTGTTGGCATGACATTTGAAGATTCAAGTGAGTTCAAAGATGCAATTTTGAGGTACTCGGTGGCTGAGCAAAGAGCAATTAAATACACCAAGAACACCACTGGATTTGTAAGAGCTAGGTGTGTCCAAGCTAATTGTAACTGGATGATTTATGGTGCTCTCGATAGCCAAACTGGATCATTCCATTTGAAAGAGTACATTGATGAGCATATATGTGCTATTACTTTTGAGAATAAGAGAGTTTCTAGTTCTTTTTTAGCTAAACACTTCATGATTCTCATTTCTGCAATGCCTAAAGTTGAAGCACCTCGCTTGAAGATATTGGTTAGAGAACAAAGTTGGGGGTGAATGTCACTTTGTGAGCCAATGCGGGAGAACAAAGCTAAAAGTGTTCAAGGAATTACAAGGCAATTATAAGAAAGAGTATGCACTGATGTACGATTACTTGGGAGAGCTTTACATTGCAAACCGGGCGAGCACATTTATAATGAAAGTTGAAAGACCACTACCAGATTCCTTACCATTATTTAATAGGACTTACATTTGCTTTGATGCATGTAGGAAAGGATTTTTGGCAGGGTGTCGGAAGATCATTGGATTAGATGGATGTTTTCTTAAGGGATTGATCAAGGGTGAATTGCTGTGTGCTGTGGGGAAGGATGCTAACAATCAAATGTATCCAGTAGAATGGGCAGTCGTAAGAATTGAGAATAAGGACACATGGAGCTGGTTTATCAACTTGTTGAAAGAAGATCTTGACATGGGTAATGGTAATGGATGGGCCTTAATAAGTGACCAACAAAAAGTATGTAATACTACTATCACTCATCTTGAATTTGTTTGAAACAATGTATTTAATGATTTCCAATATTAATGTTTTCTTTTCTTTTTTTTTTATATATTAGGGCCTCATTCCTTCAGTAGTTGAACTTTCGCCAAATGCAGAACATAGAATGTGTGCGAGGCATATATATTCTAATTGGGGTCAAAAATACAAAGGAAAGCAGTTGATGAGACAATTCTGGAAATGTGCTAAGAGTACCAATATGTCAGATTTTGATGTGCATAAACAAAGATTGAAGGAAATGACTCCACAAGGTCATGATGATCTATTCCAGATTGAGCCAAAGCACTGGTCTAAAGCCTTCTTTGACACCGACATAAAATGTGATGTTGTTGATAATAATCTTAGTGAAGCTTTTAATGGTAGGTGTGTGGAAGCTAGGTGCAAGGCCATTATGAGTATGCTTGAAGATATTAGAATCATGATTATGAATAGAATGCACGATCAAAGGGATGCATGTGCTAAGTGGACAAGGAATTATGGTCCAAGGATTGTGCATAAGTTACATCAGAATACAGTGGCTAGTAGATATTGCCATCTAATATGGAATGGAGATCAAGGATACGAGATTATGGAAAATGGTGACAAATATGTTGTAGACTTCAATTTGAATACTTGTTCTTGTAGAGCTTGGGAAGTTAGTGGAATCCCATGTTGCCATGCTATATGTGCAATACACCACAAGAAAAATGATCAAGGTGACTACCTAGCCGATTGCTATAACAAGAACAAATACTTAAGTGCTTATCAATTCATGATGCCTACTGTGAGAGGACAAAAATTTTGGGGCAAAACTAATAAAGAAGCCCCTCAGCCCCCATCGATCAAAAAGATGCCCGTAGGCCAAAAGGAGTAGAAGAAAGCAACCACTTGAGCTTGTAAGAGATAACATAATGACTAAAGAGGGTAAGCGAATTACTTGTTCTACTTGCCATGTGGTTGGACATAATTGTAAAGGATGTCCTCTGAGAAAGGTATTTCTTAACTAATTGATTTTGTTGATTCTAAGCCTGTTGTCTTGTCATGAATGCTTACTATGTGCTTTTTAGGCCCATGCAAATGCACCTGAAGCTCAATCTCAAGCCAATTCCAGTGGATCAAGGCCTAAAAAAAGACAAGTATGTTGTGATAGATTCATGCATTATAAGTTATATATGTGAAGATTTCAATTTACTAATGATGTATATATATATGCAGGCTAAAGCTATAGCAACTGCAAGTACAACTCAAGGAGGATCCAAAGGCCATGTCATTGCTTCTGCAGAAGCTAGTGCACTTGTACAAGATAATAGTGGGCAGACAAATTCTTCAACCAATGCTTTTGCAGAAGCTAGTGCACAAGTAGAAGATAGTTCTACCAATGCTTTTGCAGAAGCTAGTGCACCAATTGAAGATACTTCAGCCAATGCTTTTGCTCAAGTCGATGTGCCAGCAGAAGATACTTCAGTCAATGCTTGTATAGAACTCACTGGACCAGTGCAAGATACTTCAGCCAATGCTAAAGCTCAATCTAGTGTAAATGAAAGAGGATGTTGGGCTACTGCTAATGTAAGTGGATGTAGTGGACAAGCCAATTCTTTTGCTGAAGCTAGTGTTAATCAACGACAAGGATTTTTTCATGCTCAAGCCAATGCAATAGCTAGCAACAGACCTCAAAAAATCCCGGTGAGTAATACCTCACCAGCCATGCATTCATGTGTTGTAATCACATTGTCACATTCGATTTTTTTTTTTTTTCAGTTTAAAAGACGTGCCATTGAAATGGAAACGATACAAGGGCAGTCACAACCGAACAAGAAAAAGAAAATGGTATGTTTACACAACTCCTAAAAACAACCTTCAAATTCTCAATGTGAGTATGTTTTAACACTTTACAATGGGAACTTATTGTCTCCTTGAACTAAAAGCATACCCATTCTTTTGTAGCCTGTCTCAACTGATACAAGATGATCGAAACAATCGGACAAAGGAGTAGTTTTAGGAGCTTCAATGGCAAAAGCGCATCCCTAAGCTAGTGCACAGTCTCAGTCATCTCAAAGTGCTCTTCAAAAGCATGTTGTTGTGAAGTCAAAGCCACCATTGCAACTCGAGGACAGTTTGCAGCTTCAAGCATTAAGAACTTATCCTCGAAAGCACATCGGTGTAAAGCCAAAGCCACCATCGCACCCCCAGGCAAGTTCTCAGCCTCAGTCCCAAAAACATGTTGCCATAAAGCCGAAGCCGAAGCCACCATTACAACCGCCAATGAGTTCACAGCCTCAGTCATCTCATACTTCAATTGCTCCCGCAAAACCTATTTGGAAGTGAGTCACAAAAGGCACACCATATACAATTAAAAGCTCACGACTTATGAATCAAGCGCACGATGAACCTGGTGGACCACCCGAGATAGTTCAACCACCCGAGACAGTAGACTTGGATTGACGTGCTTGCTAAATGTGTCTTGTCTCATGAAAGTTGCAACAAGAAATTCTCCTTTAACATTATTTTGGGTGCTGTTTTTGCTGGCCAATTTCTTATATGGTTTGTGGTTTGTAGTGTTTTGTAGCAATCAATTTTAGTGATTTTGTAATTATCAAAGAACGTGTTGGGACTGTGTTTAATGACTCGTCCCTTTTGCTGTATACATTTGAGAATACTGTATCCGTCTGTTTATGATGCTTGGATGCAGTAGTGCAATGTGCAAATTTATCTGCCTAAGAAAAGAGCACCTTTGTTTTGCATCCGTGTATCTGAGGCAGCATGCCATGGTACGTGCATGTTCCTTTTCAGTTTCTTTATTTGAATAGGAGTTTTATATCTGTTGAGCACCTCAGTACAGTCTCCATATATATTCACAACTCACATAATGTCAAAAAGAAGGTAGCATGCCATGGGGGGTGGATTCGGATGCTTCCCCCCTTGTTCGGACAATGGGGACGGAGGCCTCGTGGTCCTCGAAAGATCTTTTTGTCGTAGTCGTCGTCATCGCCCCCCCCCCCTTCTTCACCCTCGTGGTCGTCAGGTCTTCTCGTGTGCGATTCCATGTGGTACTAAATGGCCCTTCTCCTTCTCCCCACGGGCTCGTGAGTGATGCTAGATGGAGAGACGTGACTCTCTCTCTCTCTCTCTCTCTCTCTCCACAAAGTCCGTCAAATAAATTTCTAATTTCCTATCTCCAGTTGTGACGTGATGGTTTATCAAGGTCCCACTCTCATGCATTACACAGAATTTTACACATTAAACACATAATACAGAATGCCCCTTCACGATCTTAAGGGTCGTTAATAAGTACTCTCGAGACACTTATTTAATATAATCGAACGATAGAATATCTACTTCTCAGAATGTATGAATTGTGCGAATTGCATGAGTGGCTAATACATTCAAAGTCGCGATATTTACTTAGTTTTATATCTCGTTTCGGCCAAGATTTCATCGCGTACACACCGCTCACATTGGGTTGTACCTCGTTCTCATCCACGAAGACATTGCCTTCGTAAGTCACTGCCCCTCATCTCGAACTCTGCCATTGCCGGTTACTTCTACAATCAATTTCGGAAAACCAATGCTCTCTTCACGAATCAGACCCTCCCTTGCCTCTCCTATCAACTTCTCAGTCCTTTCGCTTTCGCCGGCTATATCATTGTCGCCGCGGTAAGAGTGCTCCTCGTAATATGGTACAAGACCTCCTGCCATGAATCCGAGATTCACCTTACGGCCTAAAAGAAGCGGGCCCGAGTCCGGGATGCTTATGTTCTCCTCGTTCTAGCGATGTCTTTGACTGTCGAATGGATGATTGATCTAAAAGAGCAGCCAGATACTAAACGTCGTGGCAACAACAAATTGGAATGTTCTCCTAGATCGTCCTGCCCTCTGTCTGTGATTGTCGTTGCCGGATTGGTTAGCCATCATGTTCTGTTCCTTCGAATTTGAATCGAATCACTGGAAATAGAAGCAGATTCTAGGCAAAGAGAGGTCAACACGATGACTTAATGGGCCAAAAAAAAAAGATAGTTGATGAACAAATGAGTCAAAATATCACGAACCGAAAGACGAACTTCGTAATCTTATTTGGGTTTAACCAAACATTAATCATTTCAACTGAATTCATCGCTCAGACTCTAGCCGAAACTAATTGTGTCGAGCATAAGAAAAATCTATTCCCAGCTTAACGAAAATCAATGCAGGATATACTTAAAGAAGACGTGCTCATACAGTCCTATCTAATGCTCTGACTTTGTGATGATGAACTTGACAACGAAACCGGCATTAGATGAACTTGACAACGAAACCAGCATGCTCAAATGCTCGAGGAAAGGAACCCTTTTGAAAGAAACAAGAGAGGGCTTGCTTGGAAAGTTCTTTCCTTTCTTCTGACGTAAAGCCAAGAAAGAGAGAGTCGTGCAAGCTAACATTCGTCAGAATGCAAAAGCAGTATAATTTGTCAAGGCGTGGAAAGTCCCGAACGGGGGGTTTGAAACTTTCAAAAATCCAAAGAGCCGGCTTTGTCACGTAACTCCCTTTACTTCATGCCCCAAACAGTACCTTTTTCTCTCCTTTCTAGATGCTTTTGATTTGATGAAGCAAAAGTTCGAAGGGCGAGGGCAGCTTATATAGAGGAAAACAAGCTTCCCAGACTTCATTTCCATAAATACCTGAGAGTGCTATCTTTTTTCCTTTGATGGAACATTTAAAAATCATCATCCAAATAGCATTCATTGAAAGAACACACGAAATTGTTTACATTTCCACGCAACATGAGTTTCCTAATTTTACAGGGCAAAAGAGAATCAGGATAAAGTAATTAAATACAAAATTAGAAACAAGGTACTATGGAAGACTTAGAAACTTCTCACTGGCTTTCACATTAAATATAATCCCCATAATGATATAACACATGCATAGAAAAAATCCCAATTGATAGAGCATCTTCCCTTTCTTCACTCGTGCAAGCTCTTCCTTTAAAAGTCCATTTTTCGCCTTTTGCGCTTTCATTTTAGCTATCAGTGAGCTTACATCATCGTCGTTGCATCTGGATTGGCTTGACTCCGATAGTGCTTGATTTCTTTCAAGCAGTTCGACTATCATGTCCCTCGCTTGATCCGGTATTTTTGGTCAACCCACATGAAGAAATTGCAGCAACCTGGACCATCAAACTTAGCACATCCATAGAACCTTCTTCCTGCGTTTTTCTTTGTTTGTGCAATCAGAAGTGGTGATCGAAGACCACAATAGCAGGTTAACTCTGATTCGACCTCATTAGGAGTTACAACACTTGATTTAGAAGTTGTTGCCCTCATTCTTCTTGTCGCCATCTTAAAAAAGCATATCACAGTTGCAAACTAGCAAAACCTACACCATAGGAGAATAAAGGCATGTTAACCTTCAAAAGAAACATGTAATGACAACTTATTCACAAATAAAGACCACCTATCTGCTATCCTACATTTAATCTTAGCATGTGTCGCAAAACTGTACATAGTAGCTAGAGACCTCTAAGACGAAAATATGGCCATGCGATATAAATCTTGTTTCCAAGAATAACATGCACATGAAAATAAGTTCATGGAAACTAGAAATCTTCTTTTCTTAACATCATCAAGCAACAAAAAGCATATCAAGCAGTGCATTGGATTCCATCACATAAGAACTGTGTAAGCAATGGACAATGAGACAAATCATTTGGTATCGTCATCGACAGTGAAAATGAACTATATCTATAGATTCAACTTAAAGGATTATGGGACAGCAACAAGCATAAAAAAATGGGGAAGAACAGGAAAATGTTATATCCATAGATAATTCCAAAAGAGGATAATTCTTGACAAAACTGGTTGTTGAGGCAATATATCATTAGGCCATCTAATCTTTAACTGATTTATGTTAAGTTACAGTCCTTTGAAAACATTCATAGTCATGTGACACCACTAAGCAGGTACTGTGTAACAGTCATGTACATTTATCAGCCATGATGATGATTCCAGTGAATAAGCACTAAACAATGTGATGTAAAGATGTTCAATTTAAGCATGCCTATTTGCACCATAAACAAGTGGAACATTCAAGCGTGAGAGGAAATCCATGACTAATTTAGCACAAAAATGAGGCTTAAAAAGCTATCTCTACGCAACTATATGAAACATACTTCAATGGGTTCCGGGTGTAGTATACGCTCAACAAGACTGCACGTTTCATCTGTGTCGTCCGATCTCCATATTGACTTAGGTTGGAGCAAACGGCAGTGCTCCTATGGTAGCACTAAGCAGGTAAGCTGCCACTCAAAATCAAAGCACCATTGTCATGAACTATAGTAACCGGAATAGAACTACAAGAGAAACACGAAGAGGAAACAATCAGTCACCTTTGACAAAGCAATTATATCAGCAGCATGAACCGCTATTGTTGTCCTTGAAATGATTAAATGAAGACGGTCATTAGCGCAACCAAAATAGATGTTCAGAAGCCAAATCTGGCTTTCTAAAGCTAGTGTTGACCAGTTTCAAGAGGACACATATATGTAATACATTTTAAACCCACATCATACCATATCCCTGCTATTTTAGTCTAAAAAAACATTATTCTCATGTCCCTTTCTAATCAAGTAAATATAGATGCAGAGATGAAGATACGCACATCACCCCCCCCCCAAAACTTGAAGTTTCAAGATGTCGCTGTCTAGAACAAACTCTATAATTAGTGAAGTTGTAGATAACAATAGTCTTGAAAGAAATGATCAAACACTATATTATCAGTTACATTAATGGACAAATCACAAATACAAAGTGATGCAGATTATGATTATTGTAGAGGTATCATAACAACACAAAGTCCCACAACTAGCCCGGCGGATACACCAGCAAGAAGCAGCAAAAGAATTTACGCAAACGGAGGACACTGTGGCATCCCAGAAATTCAAAGCCAAGCCATGGTGATAGAATTTCTATGATTTATGCTTTAGCCAATTAGTCTTTTAATTTGATGATTTGTGTTTGCGATTGTGGAAATTGAAAGTTAATAGATTGATGCTTGGCCATATGATTTAAATTTCAATAATAATAAAAATATATATATCCCAAGACTTTGGCCAAGATGAAAATTGGAATTCAAGAATATTTATAAAAGAATTTCAAAAAAAAAAAAAGGAAAAAAGGGGTTGAATTTTCGAAATGGGCCTTGGGCCCGTTGGCCTAAAAGCTTGGTGGGCCAAGCTAACAAATTACGGAGACTTTAGATCTGAAATTTTCACTGACCTCTTGTTGATTTCTTGAGATCTTACTTCGTTGTCTTCATTAAAGTTGTACCTATTAAATCGGCTAGATCTTGGAGATGATTGATTCTGGTGAGGTGTTCCGAGACACCCGAGAATTTGAGGACTTAAAAGACGATCATACTTTGGTTTTTTGATCTAGATCTCTTCATTATACATAACATACTCAAATTTCAGGAAACGAAAGAGAATAGATGGGTGAAACCTTAATATTTCCGAGATGTGCATTCTGGACGATGCGGTAGTGGTTCCAGAAGCTTCGTGAGGTCAAAATAATCTAAAAATAATCTGGCTTGGAGTTCTGCACAAAAATTTCTTGGCTATCACCCTGTAAAATTTCGTAATTTTTGGAGGCCATATAAGTATTTTAATCGAATTTATTTGGAAACTGTGCAATCTGGCTTTATTTTATTAGTGAAGTTGTAGATAACTTCAGCCATAGTCTTGAAAGAAATGATCAAACACTATATTATCGTTACATTAATGGACAAATCACAAATACATGATGATGCAGATTAGAATTGAAGAACACCACAACACTTCAATGAGATTAACGTGATCGATTTAATCTAACAACAAAATCAGCGAGCTATATGAGATGCCATGATGATGATATGTATGATATGATGATGCATGAATACGCATGTTCCATTGTAGAGGTATCATAACAACACAAAGTCCCACAACTAGCTGATGTAGAGGTAGAGTGTGCGGATACACCAGCAAGAAGCAGCAAAAGAATTTACGCAAACGGAGGACACGCATCGCGCAAGTGCAATCAATCATTCTCCACACACACACGCACGCACGATTCATCCACAAATGACATGTCACTCGGTAATCAGGAGAGCTCCGCTTAGCCTCATCCAAGGAATCGCGATCCTCGACCCTTGCCTCCGGGACGGCCTCCTCGCGACTCGGCTCCGGTAATCACAATCCCCAATACACATGAGAGAAGAAACTCAGTATCTCACCGTGGCCAAAATAATCATATTTGCTCAATTTGAAATCAGGGTCCTCTGAGTCAACCGGTCCAGAGACTTTAGCCTGTCAAGCACAGAGTAAGCAAGCGGTGCAAACAAATTCACCTCGCCTCCACCATCGGCGCCGCTCGATCCACTGCCAAGGCTCTCGTGGGACGAGTGTCGCGCGTACTCGCACCAGCATTTGATCAAGAACTGCAACTCGCGAGGTGCCGGTGATCTGCATCGAGATTTAGGGCTTAGGGTTGCGTTGATTCGAGACAGGAAGAAGGGAAGAGATCTGCGTCAAGATTTCGGGCTTAGGGTTGCGTTGATTCGAGAGGGGAAGAGGGAAGAGATCTGCGTGATTTAGGGCTTAGGGTTGCGTTGATTCGAGAGGGGAAGAAGGGAAGAGATGCCGTAAAGAAATGGAGAAACGAAGGGGGAGACGTTGTGAAAAAAAACGGAGGGGGAGACTTCGTCGTTTTGATAATGGCAATATCCACAAAACTACGTCGTTTCGCTAACGTGCACAATTTTTCTTGCCCTAATTGCCACATAAGAGAGAGAAAGTATTAAAATAAGCCAAGTCAGCAATTTCCGTTAATATAAACTAACGGTGTTAACGGAAGGACTGAATTGAACCAAGTTGACAAGTTTTAGTACTTGATTGCACTTTTTGTAAGTTTTAGGACTCAATTGCACTTTGTTGACAAGTTTTAGGACTTGTACTGTACATATCCCCTCTCTAAAAAAAAACGGTTCGCGCGCGGATGCTTTCTCACGTATTCTCTTGCTAAGGGGATTATCGCTCTCTCCGACTCTCTCTACATCTCGGAGAGCGATCTAGGGTTTGACGGCCGAATCAATTCAAGGTGGAAATCGGTCTCTCTCTTTGGCTTGAGGATCTCGACTTCCTCATTTGCACCTTCTTGAGCTCCGAAGCCGATTGGCGATGGTGGTAGCGACAGCAGCGGCGGCGATAGCTTCCAATCGTTTTCTTGTTCTGCTTTGCCGGTAGTCTCGCGCGCAAGAGAGATTCCGACGATTCCTCTCTGGCTGGATCTCTCGCTCTCTGGATTTGTCTCTCAGTCGGTCTCTCTCTTGATTGAAGACGGAACTGATGAAGATCGAAGGAGTTCTTCGTTGTTACTTGATCATCAAAATCTCTGAAGATGCTTTGGAGTAGTTGATGTGCTGATTTCCAGAAAATCGCAAAATAAAGACTGAGCTGAGTCTTCTCAATCTTTACTTGTATATTTGTTGCGCAAAGATTATGATTTCAGCAGATTTTGTTGACATTTAATTTCACTGATTTTGTTGAAGAAGAAGCTGAGAAAAACGTGTCTAGATTGCAACTCGAAAGAAGCGTACACCATCTTCAAATCGGCAGCCGAGGCGTTCATTCGATGAGTTCGAGGATCACAGAATCAAAGGCCAGCGTTCTTCATTTTCCAGGAGTTCCAATAACAAAATCGAAGCTAAGTGTTTGGTTTCCTCTTTTCTATTTCAGTAAGGAGTGTTATTAGAGTTAGATCCTCCACTGATTTCGGTACATGTTTTTTTTTTATTAAATAGCAATTTCATTGTCACTGAATGGTGGACATTTCCGAAGGTCAGTTCTTGGCCGATTCATTACGGACCAAGATGGGTGCGATGAAACTCCATTTAATATCATCCGATGAGGCGAGAGCTTCTCGTGTCGTGATTCATGATCGACAACAAAGGTTCGGGGCCAGGATGCATTGCAAATCTAATTAAAATCAATGTTTGTATGATCTGAAATTGATTGCAGTTGGATGCTGAGATTCTGTGATTTTCGATTTCGGATGAGTGACTCACTGTTTCGGCTGAAAGGAGGTGCTAGATGAGGTTTTTTGACCTCAAGTCCTTCTAGACATATAAAATATACTTCTAGAGCTTCGATTTGATATGTTGCACGCCCTGAACGGACATCGTTCAGTCATCGAAAAACACCTACAAAGTCTGTTGATTCTGCAGTAGTTTTAGATTGATTTGCTGTTCTGATTGATTCTCTGTTTCGGATAACCTTTTGTACAAATGACCTGATATGAGCTGGTTGCTGTGGTTTTCTGTGTTTGATGCCTTCATGAGAGCTGAAGATGGTTCGACTAGCTTTCCAATGAGCTATAATACACCCTGATACGATATCATTAGCCACATGAAATCTTCTTTAAAAGTTAGGAAGTAATTCTGGAAAATTGTTGTGTTCTGATCTGATGGGGAAATTCGTATGCCTATTTTGACTTATATGCTTCAGTCCTCGAAACGAGCTGGTAAATGATGTTATTAGGACTTAATTTCTTCTAGAGATTTGTAATAGACATCTCAAGCTTTAAAATGATATATTGCATGCCTGAATCGACCATTGTTTGCTATGTTTAACATTTTTTTTCTAATCCATTCTGAAATCTTGAATTTGCCTTGGTCAGAATGCATATATTGTTATTGTGGGCCTGATTGTCTGTCACTTTCTTATGATGCTGATTTTGCATGATTTGCACATCAATTGGACTCAACTTCTCTTGTGATGCGCATGATAGAAATCTATCATAAAATGAAATTCAGAACCCCTGTTGTTCCCTTGTCGAAGCTGACCTCTTGTCATTCTTCTATGATTTTCTTGTTAAGGATTCTAAGATTGGGTCTTTAACAAAAGTTGTTCGCCTTTCTTTTGTTCGCGTTGTGGTAAAATTTCATATTCTTTAGATTTTTCTTTTTAGATCAAATCACTATTAATGTGTCATGACATCCTAATATTTTGCTGCAATTCCGACATGATATTATGCATTCTTGAATTTTCTTTAACTTCCATGTAGCTCACGTTAAAAAAAAAAAAGCTTTTGCCATGAAAGTTGTTACCATGATTGAGTGTGCATTTGATTCCACTTTGAGGTTAGTTTGGTTGTGAACTGATGCCATTTTGATCAAGAAGACTCATACGTGCTTGCGGTAAGATATGGCTTCAATTTCATGGCGATTTGTCATCAAACAATCACAATTTATAATCTCATATGCTCTGTTACAATTCTGATTGCATGCTGGAAGTTGTGGATTAAGCATAGATTAGATGGATATACATGTAGCATAAACATGTTCAATGATGCATATTGTTTGGTGAATGATCTTTTGTCAGCTAATCCATTTGTTTGATTAATTGAGAACCAAGGTTATATGACCTGGATGTCTGTCATATTATATGCTTTGCATGTGATCATTTGATGAATAGTTTTGGTGCGACACATATCAATGTTGAACTTTAGGATATCACTCGAAACTTGACTTCGCATTGTACTTCTTTTAAACAATTAATTTTGATATGATGTATTGTTTTTTTGGTTACTTGATGTGTTTGATTGTTTCTTTCATTTGTACGCACCTAGTTATAGTTTTTTTTAGGCTAGGATTAGATTAGAATTCCGAAGGTGGAGAAGGCGTGAAGATGGTGTAGGTCGATGTCCATTCCGACCATTATTATGTAATATTCGTTTTCCCGACATATGTCTCGGGCTCCATGCATTGTACAAAACCCGACAAGTTGCGGGTTTTCTTTCTTTCTCAATTGTTTTCTCTTTCACATTTTTAGAATTGCATGATTAGGTTTAACTGCTTTCCCTTGATTGTTTATTTCATATCTTGCGATTTAATTTTCATCAATTGTCTTCCTTTCATTTCTTAGGAATATAATAGAATAGAATAGAATAGAATAGAATAGACTGAAAGCAAATCCACCATGCATGATCATTTAGTCTAGAAATAACGATCCTGAAAATATAAAAAAGAAATGCATTGACATGTTAGGAAAAAACACAACATATTGTTTAGGTACCGAAAGGGCGTTAATAGAAATATTAGCGTAACCCAAGTCCCCGAACCTAGATATCTGATTGCGTAGGAATCAAGGGAACTCTCCCGACCCTCGATTGGGTTTTCTAGCCGACCCCCAAAAAATGAGGCTAGTGGCGACTCCTGTATATTTTTAGGTTGTTAAAACAATTAGACCGCATAAATAAATCCGCTGTCGCGCGGGGTACGAGCTTGGGAGAGCTCGCGATCTCTTGATGAAACTCTCGTGATCAAAGTACCCTTAAACTCGACATTTCCTTCCCTTGGATACTTTTCGAGGGGCGGCGAGATCGGGTCGCGACATACCTCCATAGCGAACAGTAACATAAACTTTGTTCTCAGCCATTGAACCTACAAGGGAACAGAAAAAAGAGCAAAGCACTTTCAATTGTCAAATTATTGAAGCAATATTCAAGTTCTAAATTGAAGATATTTTTATAAAAGACTAACAATCAATACGGAAACAGCAAATTAGCATAATGCACTTTACAACCACAATGCAACTACATGATCAATAGTGAGAGCAAGGGACCTATTGTCGCCTTTCGGTAGGCAATGTTCTAATTTATCACAATAATTGGAAAATGCAAAACAAAAATAAAAATCGTAATATTACCATGACATACCCAAATGCTGTAATATAGAGAGCGATACCTACGTGAGGAGTTGCCATTGCCATCCCCAATGCCGCTTGCTCCGCCGCTGAGACACCGAGATGCCCGCAAGACACATCTTTGCACGAACTCGCAATCGTCAAAGAAGAGAACATAAAATCGATGTGTGTCAAACTTGAGCTCTCTAAACTCCAAATAATGAAGAAATGATGACGTCAACTGACATCGTTTTGCATAATGCAGAGATTAAAGCACCTTTGCAAAACAAAAGAAATCGTAGCATTACCATGAGAACAACAAAATGCTATAATGCAGAGAGCGATACCTGCATGAGGAGGAGTCGCCATCGCCGTCGCTGACCCTGTTGCCGTCCCCGACACCAATCGCTTCACCGCTGAGATGTCGAGACTCCCGCAAGAGAGGTCTTCGCACGAACTCGCAATCGTCAAAGGAAAGAACACGAACTCACGACAAGCGTCGAACACGAGATCGATGAGGACCCAAATCACAAGAGAACTGCAGATCATCAATTGAATTTGGGGCTTAGGGTTCGAACGAATTTGATTTGGGGCTTAGGGGACACTCGGAATAGCGAAAGAAGATGTAGAGATGGAGGGGGAAAGGGGAACACGACGGTGAAGAAGACGTACAGACGGAGAGGGAGGTAAGACGATGGTGAAGAAGAAAGGAGGACACGACGTCGTTTTGAATGCGTGGCATTTTTTTTTTAAACTATTCGCAACGGAGGAGAGAGAAACGATTAAAAAAAACCACGCGGGGGCCACATCAGCTTTTTCCGTTAAGAAATTAGACGGCGTTGATTTTAGGACTCGTTTGAAACATTTTGACAAGTTTTAAGACTTAAATGCACTTTTTGCAAGTTTTAGGACTCAAATACATTTTCGTGACAAATTTTAGGATTTCTGCAGCACTTATCCCTTATTTTTATATACGTCATTGGTGATGACCAAGGAAGAAGGAAATGAAGAGGAAGATGAAGAAGGTATTCCCACCATTTTTTTTAGTTCTAGCTGGTATTGAGGGGCATAGAAAATGAGGTTGGTGGTGATTGAAGAGACTAACCGGAATCGGGATAATTATTTAGATTTTGATTGACATTATTTTCCTCCACAACCTGTTAAACTAATTTGGATAATTATTCTGTAAAAGGGTAATGTACGGATTTTCATGACCGAATGGAATAGACGAAAAGCACATCCGACAAAGATTAAAAACAAAAGTAGAGAGATCAATCGAAATATGAGTGAGTTTCATGGTATATTTTTGGAATTTTTTACTGTAGCTAACAAATAAAGCTCCTTTTCTCGTCATAGAGCGGTCAACTTGTTTATTTAAGTTGGGTTCAAAAATGACATGCGTAAATTTCAGTTTTGATGACTGCATTTTTTTTTTTTTTTTTTAAAGTTATATCAGTTATACAAACTCATACGAGTATGGAGCTTCGATGGTTTCTCGAGGTTCCAATGCACCGTCCTAGAATTGTCGTACTGTAGTGCACTTTGTTGTACCTCTTACACAGAATGCAATACCACACAAATAGTTCAAGAATTTCCATAAATGACAAGATTTGTTCTTCATGATTTTTTTTATCAAAAGAAAATTATATTCATTGCTCAAAAAGATATAGGAGAAGTTTATAGACTTCCATAACAAAGCAAACCGAAGTAGAGCAAAACCTTGAATACTACAAAACAAAGCTAAATGTAGAAAACAAATAAAGCACCAGCAGGGTTAAACATACACTCGTTCCATGAGAATGAATTTGTTAAGCAAAATAATCGACGGCCGATCACTAGACTTGTATCATCGATAGTTATGAGCACACGCAAGACATTCCTTCTCCAATAATTATGGTGTTACTAATTGGCAGTGCACGTCTAGGTTTAACTTCCTGTATATGATCGCTTTACAAAGACAACCAAAACAAGTTGAATAAATAGAAATATAACATTTGGAACAGTAAATTTTCATAATTCAACGAGACGCTAGAACTCTTATGATCATCATTGAAACTAGAAGCAGAGAACCTATACATAGATAGAGTACAAGGGTATTGAATCCTAAAAATATTATTACTCACATATCTAAATCAGATGATGATGGCTTTTAGATTTAGAACTAAATTGAAGAGAGTTCAAACTCTCATATATAGGACTAGATCGGGAGAAAAGAGCTTACAGATCTAGATCGGGAGAGAGAAAAAAAAATGAGAAAAGAACAAGAAATCTGAAACAAAATCAACAAAAGAGGAAGGGGAGGGTGAGACTAGCTCAGACCCTCCCCCACGGCTGAAGAGTATTATCTCTATCATGGTTTGTCATATATATCTGGCCACTCGCCGAGGTGGCAGTCTCGATTAGCCGGACCAGGTGGAGGACGTTTCGCAGGGGCTGATTTGAGTTGTTTTTTTAAAAAAGGATTCTTTTTTTTCCCAGTCTGCACGAGAAAAAAGTACATATAACCACTAGTTTATCAGGACCACAGCAGCATTTCTATTTTCTTTTCTTAAAATGAAGGACCAATTTGAGCCAAAAATTTGTCTAATAACAGAGACTGATAATCGAACCTAAGAATTTCATCACATCCTTGTTTGTCTCTCCCACTCACCCAAGAACAATTTCATCACGCTATTATTCTGTCTCTCTCTCTCTCTCTCTCTCTCTGTGTGTTCAATCATCGCCAGTTATACGAGTGTGAATGCCCTCTATTCAAGTAAGGAGTGAGGAAAATGTTCAACTTTTATGACAGAAAGATAGAACAACGAATGCAAGAGCACTATAAAATTTCATGGGCAATGACTTTGACTGAACAAAATCTCTATAAAACAAAGGAGAGAAGAGGGTGCCAAGACGAGAGCAAAGATGGCACAGAGGGCTTCTTCTTCTTCTTCTTTTTCGGTTCATATTATTCCTTTGTAAGATTTTGTTGTCTTCTCTTGGTTGTGGTAATCCTTCAAGGCACATCATGCAGAAGTTATGTACCCGTAGGTGCGTTTTCTCTGTATATTAATTCGTCCAGAAAATTAATTGGCTTGTTCAATTTTACCCTTGTCACGTGAGATTTAGCAAGCAATAAATTGTTGAATTCAACTAGTATTGCAAGAGAGATGGTAACTTTATTATTTTGGAGTTTGTAGGTAAACCAGATCCAAGCAAACCAAAGCCAAGCCCTGGATGTCGTTGATGCAGGTAAGCCGCCTAAATAAAGTGTGTCGGGGAAAATTCGTATCATTATGTGTTTACATCACATTCTCTTGTATTACCAGATAATTATTTCAGTTCGGAAAATTTTACTTTGATAATATTGATTGCAGGAGGTCCGTCATTCGAAATGAAGGGTGTCGTCCTACCATAGCTGTGGCTCCAGTTAATTAATCAGAATTTCATAAATCTCATTTGTCTTGTTTTTCTATTTTATATTTTCCCCAAAGTATTGTATGCATTCCATATTGGACCCCATGCACTCTCAAGTAAGTATCACATGGTCTTTAAACCGTGTAAAATAAGTCGATTTACACTGTCATTGCACGAACCCTACGGTGAGATTTACATGTTTTTTCATTCAAATAAAGTAACTTGGTGCAACTGCAACCAATGAATTTTATTGGTCGCACAGAATTGTATAGATTTGATATGATTTCTCGATCTCGAATGGCAATAGTTATTTTAGAACATGAGGTTTTGAAAATAATTAATCACTAGTTAAATGTATATCGGTCACATGGAATTATATAATTTTTGTATGAATTGGTCCTTCATTTTTAAGAAAAGAAAAAGGAAATAATACTTTCAATTGGATAAGTCGGTAGTTAAATGTATATTTTTCTTGTGTCACCTAAATAAAAATAGTAAAAATTGAAAAGAAAAACCCAAATCCAGAGAGAGAGAGAGAGAGGAGGAGGAGGAGGAGGAGCGTCACCGGTGAGGGCCGCCAAGCCCTAGCCAATCTTTGGCAACAAGAAAGCTGTGGGGAGAGGGAGGGAGGGAGGGAGGGCAAAATCATCAGGGTCACACAATTTTGGCGAGAAGTTGAATATATAAGACAAATCATGATAAAGATAATACTTATCCCAGGCACTTCTAAAAACCCTAGGATCAAATTCTTGAGGATTAGTGACAATTGAATCACGAAAGAACAAATTTCGATCATTCATTGAAATTCTTGAAATGTTTTATGTTATAAGAGATGCAATATATGCACTATAATACGATAACTTGAGAATGGTACATTCATCCCTCATGAAGCCATAAAAATCCCATGCTCGTATAAGTTTGAGTTATTAAAATAATCTAAATGAAATAAAAAAATTAATTATTAAAATTAAATAATATCCGTGTCATTATCCGAACCCTACTTAACGAAACAAGTTACCCGCTCAAGTACGAAACACAACTTTATTAGTTAGCTACAATTACAAAATCCAAAATATATCATGAAACTCGGGAATATTTCAATTGATCTCACAATATTTAAAAAAAAAAAAAAAAAATGTGTCAAAAACGCCAACCTCACTTTCTATGCCCCTTATAAAAGTTAGAAATTAGGAAAATCGCGGGAATACCACCTTCATTCTTCGCTTCATGGCGTATTAAAATGTGATTGAAGTCCACAAAGTGAAAAGTGCTGTTTGGCCAGAAAGTGAGATTGGACTGTGGAATTTCATGAGCAATGACTTTTGAACAGCTTTATAAAACACGACCGAAGAGTTCTCAGAACTGATCAGAGAAAGATGGCACAGATTGCTTCATCTTATTCCTCTTCCTCTTTCAGTTTTTATCATTCCTTGGTGAGATTTTGTTGCCTACTCCAGGCTGCGATCCTTCTTGGCAAGCCATGCAGAAAAGGCGCGGGTGTCTTACAGTTTTGAAGCGCATCATCGAACTTTAACCTTGTGTTTGGGTCTCTGTCATTGGCTTTTTCAGTTAGCTGTAGTCACATGAGGTTTTGAAAATAATTAATCGTTAAAATTTACTAGTTACATATGCAGTTTGTGGTTGAAACGCTTACTTCTTCTTTTTTATTTTCTTTTTTTTTTTAATGTATTTCTTATTTGAGTTTGCAGGTGGAGCAGATCCGGACAATCCAAAACCAAGCCCTGGATGCCGGTGACGTAAAGCTCACTATTTAATGTAGCGGGTCCATCGTTCGAAATACAGGGCATCGTGCCACCACAATTGTCGCTCTAATAAACTAGAACTTCATAATTTTCCTTGATATCAAATATCAAAGTTCTTCTTTTCCTTTCTCTTTTGGCATCTTTTCTAGACCATTTGAAACTATGAGCTATGCTCTGTACAAAAAAGCCAATAACTTCTTTGATGTATTTCATTCGAAGCCATCAATTTTATTTTAAATAGACCTAATCATAAATGGGGCAGGACTTATGAGGCCACCCACCAAACAGATTGGCTTGGCAAAAAAATTAGGCCTGTCTGAACAGACTTGGCCAAAATTTTTTGACCTGATTAATTTTAGGACGGGACCTAGGCAGGAGAGTTCAAGCCTTGGCCAGCTCCACATGCAAACCTAACACATACACGCACATCCCTACAATACCAACGCTAGCGAGCCTGCCACTATGCCCTCTCCCATCTCAATCCCCCAGAGAGAGAGAGAGAGAGGTGGCGGTGGCAAAGGTTGATTGTACGGCGCCAAAGTTGGCGGTGGTCGGAGGTAGACCTGACCTAACGGTGGCGTTAGATCATAGGAGAGAGTGGAAAAGAAGAGGAAAAACGAGAAAGAAAAGTAAAAAGATCCCCATCATCCAAGTATCGATCATCAAGAACGGGTAAATTGATGACGCGAAGCTACTCCTTGAATTTAGAGCATCCTTACCCATACTAAACTTCGATTGACTATTGTAGCACATTTTACCAAGTCAACAAACACCAACCCTGTGTCTGGGGAGAAAAGTAACGAAAGACAGGGAATTGAGCGAATGAACGAGTTAGAAATGGCTCTAGACATTGTTTGGATGAGGAGGAAATGGGGCAGTGAAAGTGAATAGAACAAGATTCCATTTTGTAGAAAGTAACATTATCTGTCCTTTAAGTAATAACAAAACTGCCATGTCGAATGTAATTCCCGTCTCTTTTCTTCATTTTCTCTCTAATTGGAGACTTTTCTTTCTTTCTTCTTCTTCTTTTTGTGGCGTAGGTAAAAGCTTTCTATTCGCTTTCTCATATGTCTAGTGGTAATTCTACCATATATAAATAATATACGGAGAATATCACTTAATTATTAGATACTTCAAATGCGGGCACATATTAGCTATGATAATCTACAATTTATTCGTACTCCAAAAAACCATGATGTATTACTAAAGTCGCTTTCCCCCCACCCCAACCATCTGAACCTCAAGAAGAATGACAATAGGACCGTTGAATTTCTGCTAGAAGTTTGACAAATTACGGTCGTTATTTTCTTGCTACCGCCATATAAGTATGAAGGGGGCAATTTGATAATCTGGAATCCAAAGACTTGGAAGAATCGATTTCTTGGACTTAACAATGACAAAGACTTTGCTTCCTCACCCACCCCGCGGTGGACGTGTTGATTCGCGCCCTGCCCCCTCATTTGGGAGGGGAGAGGTTCGAAACTCCAGGCCCCCATTGTGCGACTAAAGTGGAGTGCCATGGGAGGTGGGCCCCCGCGCTAGTGCTCCCCCTGATTTATGCCACCGGCTACCGGCTGTACGGTGGTTCCAGGGTCATAAAAAATAAATAAATAAAAAGACTTTGCTTCCTTGTTATCAGACTCTCCTATGGCTGATCACACGCAACCAGCTACTAACTCAGGTAACACTTCTCTCTTAGGCTGTATCTCTTATGCGATGTGCGCCTTCTGCTCTTGCAGGCGTGACTCGACTGATCATTTGTTTTTTGGATGCCAAATTACAGGTACCCCTGCGTGTTATTGGGCAGCTAAGTGTAATTTAGCCTGGCAAAATAAATGCTGGGTTGATAATATTGCTTGGGTTACCAAACATCTTGCTGACAATAGTTTCCACCAATCCTTGGCTCACTTTACTTTTGGAGCTTTATGCTATCTTATTTGGAAGGAACGGAATGAGATTATCTTTCGCAACTGCTCCCTTTTCCTGCTAGTGTTGAAGATGCATCTTCATAAGGCAATTAAGGATAAAGCCTTGTCCTTCAATCATGTCCTAGACATTCCCCATAATAGAAGACTGCAACAAAGTTGGGAATTGCCGTCGTCAATCTTTGATTGATTGTGTTCTCCCCCTTCTTGTTGTTGTTTTTGCCTCCTAGTGGCTGTTTGCCTCTTTTTTATTGTGGTACCACGGCACCCCTACACTCTCTTGGCTCTGTCTTTTGAGTGTTTGTTTTGTTGGTGCCGGGCTTCCTCTCTTTGTATATTCATTTGGTAAAATCTATATTATACTCACCTTTACCCAAAAAAAAAAGACTTTGCCGGTTTATCCACCCATGGGCAAAGCATGCGGTATTCTCTCTCTCCTGCAACGCTGTGGTCGAAAGTTCGAATCCCCTCGTTGTCAACACGATTTAAGTGGGGGGGCCTGGCGGTGGGTTGTTGGGCCAGTCTCCCCCAAGGTTTACGTCTAAATAGTGGCTTGTGACGACGTCCGACGGTACCATCGGGCATCAGAGGGCAATGTGACCCCGTAAGGGGTCTCCAATGGTTCCTCAATCACCAAAAAAAAAAAAAAACTTTGCCGGTTCTATTACCATAAGCAAAAGGCAGGCCTAGCGGATCCTCAACATCAAAAAAAATAAAAATAAAAAAGACTTTGCTGGTTCGAATGTGGAACCATAGAAAGCAAGCATTTTATATAATGTCTAATGGACCAAACCAGGCACATTTCGAGAACTTGTAGGCTTATCATCCGGTCTCATAAAAATAATACACGTCCCTTACGATTTTTGCTTTTTGATTAATTCTTCTTCACTACGTCACTCGTAAAGTAAACGTAGACATTATTTTCTCGACCGAGACTCGTTCCAACGGCACTTTTCAAAAGCTTCTACCCTTTTTTCTAACCAAAAAAGCACAAGTTGTCCTGAGACAGAGGCTTCCTTAAGCCGTCGAGACACCTCATTTTTTTAGTATCTGAGCGGATCCTGTCAAGAGATTCCTTTTGACAAAGTTAAATCAATCGATATGAGATCTACCCAACCCCACCTGCTAGAGCGATCGATCGTATTCAATGAAATTGGACAAAGTCTCTAAAGTGATCAAACTTGGATCCCAGCAAATTCTTCCGCTCATTCCCTTTTAATCCTCGCGTGCATATCATTTGCAAAGACTCAGAATGGTAAGCAATGTCTTCGCTGGACAAATCTATGCCCTTTCTTGTTGTCCTCACGTTTGTGCTCATCAAATTCAAGCCCATCGGTTGCCAACCAACCTACAATGACCATGTCTGTTTAGGCTCATCTAATGATACAGCAAACTCTACTTTTGGTTCCAATCTTGCAATACTTTTAGATTCTTTATCCTCCGAAGCATTCCTCAACAATAGCTTCTACAGGAATGGCTCCAACGGCATCTTTGGCCTTTTTCTCTGCCGGGGCGATGTTTCGAGCAGCTCCTGCCAGTCCTGCATCGAGAATGCAACTCAAACGCTCCCCAATCGATGCCCGTCCAACCGGGAAGCGATCATATGGTATGACGAGTGCATGCTGCACTACTCAGATACCGACTTCTTTGGAGTGATGGCGACATACCCAAGGGTCTTCATGTGGAATGTCCAGAACAACACATCGCCCAATGATCCGGATGTCAGCGCTCTCGCTTTGATATACGATCTAGTGGCTAACGTTCCGTATACTTCTACGATGTATGAAGTGCATGAATCCAATAGAGGCAACGGCTCACAGCAAAGATATGGACTTGTGCAGTGTAGTAGAGACATCAATAGTACTCAGTGCAATTCTTGTTTGGCTCAGCTGACAGAAGATATCAAGCAGTGCTGTGAAGGGAAAAAGGGTTGGCGAATTCTGAGCCCGAGCTGTAATCTCCGATACAAGGATTACCTTTTCTATCGGCAACAGGCGGCTTCACCTCAACTAGTTCCAAGTTCATCTACAGATAAAGCTCAGTACTCAAAAAAGCATATGCAATGTAAAGCAGGCTTGCTCCTGGGACTGGAAAAGTATAAGATTATTTGGTGTACAAGTTATGAGTCATAGAATTAACCAATCTTGATGCTTAGAAAGTGAACAATTAGTCTTGTTTACGTGGTCATGGACATTTGTTTACTCTTCCCCTACCCTAATTGTAGGCTCTGATGTAGGGGTCCATGTTTTTAAAGCAGAATTAGTCATGTCTAGCGAATTAATTCAGGGAATTTCTCGCTAGGTAGAGGAGAAATTTCTTTTTTGCCCATGTAAAACTTAGACAAGGTCAACATCAGTAATTTGGTTTTCCCGATATATGGTAGATTCAATTCTGGTCACTATGTGCTTGGATATGGAGAATTCAGGTACCAACTGTTAGTAGATGTGTGCCTTTCGTCGCCATAAATTTGTTTTTGCTGAATTCCAATAATAGCAGCTAGAGAATCACTTCCTTTAGGCTCACTCTATATTCAAATTCATATGCAATTCGAATTGTAGTCCCGTTAGTGTTAGCATTATTTCTGATCCCCAGTTTCACGCACTAATTGTAAGCAGGAAAGCGACGAAAAACACGACGAAGATCATAGCCATTACTCTGTCACTGATTTTAGTAGTGGCATCACTTCTGGTGTCTTGTTACTACTTATCCAGGCATAGAAAGAGTCGGCAAAGAGGTACATGTAATGATTAATCCAGTATTGAGTAACACTAGTTTAGTCATATTCTAACACATAGTGATTATACAGATGAAGAAACAAGTGAAGATACACTTTTGCGAAGCATGGAGGATTCTGCGCACAGGACGAGCTTGAAGGAGAGAAGCGCACCGAATGGATACCAAGACGAAAGCGGTGAGATACGCTATTTTGACCTGCCTACTATACTAACAGCTACAAACAAGTTCGCCGATACTAATAAACTTGGAGAAGGTGGCTTTGGGCCAGTCTACAAGGTCAGGAAGCCTACTTTCCACGATGGACTGATATAGTTAATACTGATGTCTACTTTCATGTCACGTGATATTGTTGTCTGCAATTTACTCTCCCTCACTGCTTATTGGGGGACATGACTACCAAATGCAGGGCAAGCTACTTGATGGGAAAGAAATTGCAGTCAAGAGGCTTTCGATGAGATCAAGCCAAGGCATTGAAGAGTTCAAGAACGAAGTGATGCTCATTGCTAAGCTTCAACACCGAAATCTAGTGAGGCTATTGGGGTGCTGCTTAGAGCGAGGCGAAAAGCTTCTTGTATACGAATACCTAGCAAACTGTAGTCTTGATGCCTTCCTATTTAGTTCAGTCTCTTACCTCAATCTATCCATTTGTCTATTGTGTTCTCTATGAAGCATTGCTTGCTATATACTAAAAAAAATTCCTATTTTGCCAATGCAGATCCGGTGAAAAGGAGCAAATTAGACTGGACAAAGCGTGCGCACATTATCAGGGGAATAGCAAGGGGCCTTATGTATCTGCATGAGGATTCTCAGCTCAAAATCATCCATCGAGATTTGAAAGTGAGCAATGTACTATTGGATGACGAGATGAACCCAAAGATATCCGATTTTGGCACTGCTAGAATTTTCGAAGGCAATCAAATCGAAGCTAACACTAACAAGATCATCGGGACATAGTGAGTTGCTCATATTTGTATTTTCATTGAGTTCATTATTATATAAAAACTTGGATCATATTATTTTCTTACATAATTGAAATAGACAAAAGAGATGAGGGTGTGTTTGGTTCAACATTTACAAAGCCCTTTGGGGCCCTAAAGCCCTTTCGGCAAATGCAAATACTATTGAGTAGTCAACCTACAGCCGATGACACTAGCCAATTTGGCTTGTCGGCGGCGGCTAAGTTCCATCAGAAAATAGTTCAAGCTTTTTTTATAAAAATAAAATAGCAAAAATCCTTTACAAAGTGTGGTTTTTCTCAAATGACATTTATATCAAAGTTGCTTTTTAATATATTTTTAAAATACATTTCACCAAACACTACTTACATTTTGAAAGCCGAAAGGCCTTTTATTTTCTCTATTGTATTTCCTTTATTTTTGCTTTCTTTCCCTTGGCTCAAATGTTCTTGTTTCTTCCTTCTTAATGTCTATTATCAATAGTGGGTACATGGCTCCGAATATGCTATGGAAGGGCTATTTTCAGTGAAATCCGATGTCTATAGCTTTGGGGTCTTATTGCTCGAAATCCTTAGCGGACGAAAGTGCAGCTCTATTTTTAATTACTGTGATCATGGTCAGAGCCTAGTATCAAGTGTAAGCCACATATTTCTTCATCTTTTGCAATTAGGCCATATTGAATGTTGTAATATCTCTGTTTCTTTTGTCAGTTAAAACTAAGAGAAGGTAGGATTTTGACAGGCATGGCTACTGTGGAACAAAGAGAAAGGGCTAGAGTTAGTAGATGCAAACTTGATCGGATCCTGTCCAAGAAACGAAGCTCTAAGATTGATCCATATATCGTTGTTGTGCGTTCAAGAGGATCCGAGTTTTAGGCCTACTATGTCGACAATCGTCCTCATGCTCGGGAGCGAATCAGGCCTTCCTCACCCGAAATCGCCTCCCTTCTCTATAGGCAATCTTTCATGTTGGATTTATCTTCCACCGACACCGGCACTAGATGCCTCTCTTCCGATAAATCTTCAGCAAGTGCATCAAATTGATTCGGCATATGGTAAAATTATGTATGTAAAGTCCATGAGATTTAAACATGGATTCACCTCCTTGATACTGTACCATTGGTGAAATTTATAGTTGAATTTCATTTGACATAACATATGGTATAGATGGTTATCAGTGAGGGCGCAACTTCAGCATATTTCTCTTCTCGAATACAAAGTACTAGGTCCAACATGCAATACCACAAAATGATTAGGATTAACACTACAAAAAATCCCAAACTAATACATTACTGACAATTTTAGCCCAAACTAATTTTTTAACTGCCAAAAATCTCAAATTGGTATACCTTTGATAAATTTACCCTCCTTCAACTTCCATCAAATTTTACCTTTAAATTTGCAAACATGGATGACACATGGTAATGTGGTATGTTGACGTGGCAAGTCCATGTGAAAATCCATACTATTAAAACTATGCATCAATTTAGAGTTTTTCGTGATATTTACCCTATAGATCTCCACAATACCACAACATCATGTGTCATCCAGATTAGCAAATTTAACAGGGAAATTTGACGAAAGTTAATAAATGGAAAATTTATCACAAGTGTACTAATTTGGAGGTTTTTTGTAATCAAAAAATTAGTTTTGGATAAGTTTGTACTTAGAGTTTTTTTGGTAAATTTGTCATTTGTATATCAATTTAGAATTTTCGTAATATTAATTCAAAGGATTAAGACAAAATGAGCACGCAGAAAGTGTCTATCGTAAAGTAATAGATGAGGCAGGCCAAAGATGACGTTGACCCTTTTGGACATGTGGTCCGGTCTCGTGTTGTCAAACCTTAGCCTCATACAAAAGTATGTTTCGGAGCACTAGGGAAAAAAAGGTAGAAAAGTGCGGGAAGTAGGTTTCTTTTTTTATGCAAAGGCCCTTGGACTCAATCATTTCTAAAAGAAATGAGTTTCCACAAAATCCCAAAAATCTAATCTTTGTAGGGACACGGTGGCAATTGAATTATATGAGAGAAAGTCTCACCTGTTGATAACAAATTTTCTAAATTTTTGTGTGAATTACGGCGCTTTAAATAAAAATTAGGACAAAAAACTTATAATTCAAATCATCGGTGAGAATGGGGGATCGATCCCAGTGGACCATAGAAGGTCCCCAAAAAGAATAATTTCTTATGTTCTAGCAACGGCGCAAAAAATGGTGGGGAAAAAGTTTTAAAATGTGTACAGAAAGAGAATTTTCTTTTTTAATATTTTAGTGAGTTAGAGAAAGTGGAATGAAATATTTGTTTGGTTTTTTGTGGAACTTTCTAAAAGCTTGTGCTTATTGAAAATGACAATGGTTTGATTCGGTTTTGCATTGTATATATGTATAATACATAGTATAGGTATTTATTGAATAAATTACATTGTTTACATATTCAATCACAATGGAGAAAATTTACGTAAAAATGATAATTTGTAGGAGATCTACATGTTTGAGGTGTGATTTATTTCATCTAGGGGGATAAGTCCGGATAAATTATCCTACTGTTTCTCATGGAGTCTTACTCATCCACCATAACTATCAAATCATTGTCAAATTAGGGGACATAACTGGGGTCGGGCTTCCCTTATATTATAAGGTTATGTCATCAAGACAAAAATAAATAAATAAATAAAAATAATAATAATAATAATGACAATTCTTTTTTTAAGATATTCAAATGTAAAGGATGTTCACCGTGTGGAAAGTCGTTAACTATTACAATTTGAAACAAAAATTTTGGTCCAATGTGAAAAGATTTAGAATTAAATTGGTCCAATTCAAAAGTTTATGAATGAATTGATACTAATGACATAGATTCAGGACTTTTTAATACTTTTCTCATTCACAGTGCATATGCCTTGGTCATTTGCCATTAAGAAGAAAATCCAATTATTTATTTTATTAGTTAATAAAAAAAATTCTGATCAACGGTTCCATCACAAGGCTTGGCTAGTGTTGGGATTGTCGGATTCCCAAAAAACCGGATTCGACACTAAATCGAACCCCTAAAACGAATGTGGAAGATAAGCCCGGGAAAATCACGTATCACTGATCCTAAAGCACACCACGGATTCGAGTGTACCTTGTTAGCCACAGATTAAACACCAATGCCGATAAGAGGAAGAGAAAACCAATCATGTTCGATCCGATGACGTCGATTGGCCTTGAAGGGAAGATGGCGTCGCCGTTTGTGCTCGTTTTTCTTTTGGAGGGAGAGAGGGAGAGTAACGTACGTCAAAATGCCAAAAGGTATATTCGTCTCTCTCTTTCATCCCTTATATACGTTCCCCCAAAAATAGAAACGTACCCCTTCATCCATGGGCCCTAATTTTGTGGGCCGGGCTTTCAGGCCCAACATGGGCGGACGGGCCTTAAGCCCATCACATAAAATCATCATCTCCCACTCGCACATGGTGGGCTGAACAGGATTTTCTTTACCTCTCTTCAACATTCATACCGGTGAATAATCCGTGCGACCAGCATACTTTGAGAGCTCGTTGCTATACATCTGTTAGGAATATATAGTAGCTCATAATGGGCATCACACTCTGAGTAGATTTAGTATGCAGTACCCTAGATCGATCGATCACATTTATATCTCTCTTGATCTATTTCAAACAATGATATATATATATTGTATTCACAATTATGATTATCTCAAAGACAGTCATAATTGGTTAACCGGTGAATACAAAAACTACAATGTGATTCTCCAAATTCGATCTTCCTCTTTCCTTCAAACTCTCAATTTCAGTTCAGCTTGCTTTTCTAGAAATGTCCCATTAGATCGAATCAAACTCATGACCATTGGCAACATCCTAAGATAGCAAACACTAAATAGAAATCTTGAGAATAAGTAAGAGTCATGAGGGGACTAAAAATTAAAGAACTCTTTTCCTCAAGAGTCTCACACGACTTAAAAGTTGAAATCAAACTTTTGCTACTCTTATCGGTCGTCTCATGCATACGTAGTATGAAATACGTATTACGGTATTAACTCATTTCCCATGGAGCGTATGTCTACACCTTTTAATACCGTACAGATGATAGTTCGGACATACCCAATGTCTAACTTGAGTTCACGTATTTACTCATTCACAAAATTCATCAGAACTCACATCTAGCATCATAGACAGATAAGGTAAAATATGTGGGGTATTTTACTTTCGGACATAGTAAGTATTATGTCATCATCTTAACACTTAGTTAAGGCAATATACGTATTTTAAGCTTGAGCTCTCGATTATGACCTAGATAATAAGCTTAAAAACAGTCTCATCCCTATTTATCACACAGTAAATAGAGGCGATTACCCATGTGAGTGGACTAATCTTATATATGTCCGACGTATTTTCTCAACTTAAAGTAATACACTGAGCATTAAGATGCATAAAGATCAAACAAAGATTCATCAGCATTAATGATGAAAACACAAATTCATCAAATGTGAACACTTCAGGGAAATTACAATATTCAGTACATCAGCCTCTACGCAATCCTAGAGATTTCATATGGCCACAATAACACATCTCTAGGTATTGGCTTTGTCATAGGATCTGCTACCATTCTATGCGTAGATATGTACTGTAAGTTCACATCCTTTCGTGCAACCATATCTTTGACAAAGTTATACTTGGTATCTATATGTTTGGTCTTGCCATGATATTTTGGATCTTTGGTGTACACTTTTGCTGCTTGGCTATCATAGTTAACCAACAATAAATCTGCAGCACTTCTTATAACACCTAAATGATCCAAAAAATCTCTTAAGCCAAACACATTCTTATACTACTACTGATAATGCCACGAACTCAACTTCTATCGTGGACAAGGCTATACACTTTTGTTTCTTACTGCTCCAACATATGGTGCCATTATTCGGTAAGAAAACAAACCTAGAGGTAAATTTTCTTTCATCTAAATCTCCTCCCCAATCAACATCAAAATAGCCTTAGAGTTGTAGATCCTTTTCTTAATAACTCAGCGTATAATCAGCAGTCCCCTTTAGATACCTCAGTTTTCTCTTAACGGTTTTCCATTGTGCTAGACATGGATTGAATTAGTATCTTCTCACCATTCCAACTGCAAAACATATGCCAGGTCTTGTACACATCATAGCGTACACCAAGCTTCCAACAGCACTAGCATAAGGAACATGTTTCATTTGTTTCTTCTCTTGTAGAGTCCTTGGACACAGTCTATGACTCAATCCTTCACCTTTTGCAATAGGAGTGTCTATGGGTTTACAATCTTGAAATCTTAACTCTAGGAATGCATGCAACATCACCCATATCCTTCATTTCAAAGTTGGAAGACAACCAACTCTTGACAATAATAACAAACTCCATATTGCTTCCGACAATTAGTATATCATCAACATATAATGATATGATCACAAATTGATCTTTGGATCTTTTGATATATACACAATGATCATTATCTATCATTGTAAAGTCATATGCCATTATGGCATTATGAAAACGTATATACCATTGTCTCGATGACTGCTTGAGGCCATATATCGATCTTAAAAGTCGACATATCTTTTCTTCTCGGCCTTTCACTATGAAACCAGCAGGTTGTTCCATATACATTTCTCCATCTAATTCTCTATTGAGGAAAGCAGTCTTTACATCCATTTGATATAACTCAAGATCCATACTAGCTACTATTGCCAGAATAATGCGAATTGAGGTAAATCTCACTACATGAGAAAATGTATCTTTATAATCAATTCATTCCGATTGATTATAACCCTTCGCCACAAGGCGAGCCTTATGCCTTTCTATCGAGCCATCATCATTTCGCTTTATTTTGAGAACCCACTTGTTCCCAATAGCTCTGCGTCCTTTTGGAAGATCAACCAGTTCCCAAACTTGGTTTGATTTCATTGACTCAATTTCCTCTTCCATTGCATGAATCTATTTTTCCTTACTAGGGCAATTCAGAGCCTCGTTAATATTTCTTGGCTCATCCTCATCTTGTAGAGCAATCATAAAAGTTTCCCCTTCAATGTCAAAACGTCGACGGGAAATACTTTGGCGACTTGTTCGCCGTATGGGAGATTGTACACTTTGCACATCATTTCACATTATGCTCCCACTTGGATTAGATAATGATGATGTCATCTCATCATCTGGTTGTAATTGAGAATGAGTTGAATTCAATTCATCACTTCACATATTACTCCCACTTGGACGAACTCCACTAATATCATTATCTTAATCCAAGGTTTCAAATAGGGAGTAATATTCCCCTATTTCGCACTTCTTAGAAAATTCATCCTCTAAGAATGCGACATCCCGTGATTCAAATTCAGTTATCCTCCCACTTTCCTGCTTACCTATGAACACATACCCTTTCGAGTGTTCCGAGTATCTTATAAAAATACTCTTCTTTCCTTTGGGACCCAATTTCTCAAACTTGTGAGGGGACTCATGAGTATAGGTAGCACAACCCCATGGCTTAAGAAAACTTAAGTCCGGTTTTCTACCTGTCCATAACTCATATGGAGTGGAAGTAACTGATTTGGAAAGCACCCGGTTAAGTATATAGGCAGCAGTTAACAACGCATCACTCCAAAAAGTGATAGGTAAGTTAGCATGTGCCATCATGGACCTAACCATTTCCAGTAGGGTTCTGTTTCTTCTCTACGCAACACCATTTTGTTGAGGAGTGTATGGAATAGACAACTATTTTCTAATTCCTTTTTCATCACATAATTTTCTGAACTCATCAGATAAATATTCTCGACCTCGATCGGATCTCAATACTTTTATTTTCTTGTCTAATTGATTTTCTACCAAGTTCATAAACCTTTTGAAACAACTTATTGCTTCAGATTTATGAGAAATCAAATAGACATATCCGAATCAAGTATAATTATCTATAAAAGTGATGAAATAAACAGCCCAATGCCTTCTTCTCACATTCATTGAACCACATACGTCAGAATGGATTAAATGCAGAGGAAATTCAGCTCTTTTACCTTTTCCAAATGGTTTCCTTGTCGTTTTCCCTTCTAGGCAATGCTTACATATGGGCAAATCGACTTTTTCAGTGTTGCCCAACAAGCCCTCTTTGACTAGTCTATTCATACGTTGTTGGCCAATATGACCAAGTCCATAATGCCACATATTCACATCATTATCATATAAAGTAGAAGACGTGAAATAAGGGAATAACAAATATTGACATCACCACAGTCAACATTACAATAAAACCATCCAGAAAGTGACCATAACCATAGTAGTTTGTATACAAATACAAATCTACATCTCTATTATGGAAGTTCATACTAAAATTAAGTTTAACTAACATCAAAACAGACACTAAATTTCGACGAATCTCCGGAGCATATAGAACATCATGTGGGAACAAGGTGCGTCCACCACGCATGTTCAATTGGCAGGTGTCAATCCCTTTAACTTCAGCTCTGGAGTTATTACCCACATAGATCCACTTAGTTTCAGTTGGTACTTGTCGGAATTCCACGAAGGATTCTCTATTCTTCGCTACATGGTCTGTCACTTATGAATCTACAGTCCACAAAGGATTGTATTCAGCCAATAATATAGAACTTGACACATAAGCAAAGTTCTCAAATGTACAAGAGGTGTATATCTTCTTTGGCTCACGACAGTCACGAGCATAGTGACCTCTCTTGTCACAATTGTAACACCTCACCCTGACATTTTCTTCACTTGAGGACGTTTTCCTCTCTTGTGTTGGTTAACTCTTGATTTCTTGCAATAAAAACTTGATCCTTTGCATTCCCACATATTGAACGAATCAGTACGCTTGCATTTAGAGCACAAAGCCTTTTCTGAGCTAGAACCAGCATAGCAAATATCTCTTTTCGGCTCAAATGCCGTTAGGCGGTTCTCAGCTAGCTCAACGTGGCGCATGGCATCCTCATGATCTTCCATAACATAGTCAAGAGCTTCTAGTGCTTCTTGCTTTTCCAGCACATATTGAATCTTCATATTCAATATTTCACAATTGTTGCCGTTCATATCGCAATTACGTTCTTAGTTGCTTTGAAAACATCGATCAACACATCGAGACATACATGCATGAATAATTAATGCCTATCATTTATGCATCCCTATTTGCCTGAGACCCATCATATTAATAAATAATTTCAAGTAAGGCTTCGAATCAAAAGGTCACTATGTTTCCAATCATCCTCCAAAAATCCTAACTTAAAATTATCATTAATATAATTTTCTTATGCAAAATAAATTCTATGAAGTTACAAAAACTTCTATTACTACCAACAGCTAACTACCCACAGCAACCAACAATAACAGAAAGCAAATAATAATTGACATCCAATAAAACAATAATGCTTTCACATAATACAACTAACATATCGGTTGCTACATCAACAACAATCGAGTAGTAAACATTACATAATTAATCTAAAAAATAAATAGGGAATGTCCCTTCTAATCTATCAGTCATAACATCTCGAGAAAACGAAGGCACATTTGCCAACCATGGAAAAAACTTTTGGAGAGCTTTCATGTCGCCACCAAGGCGCATTCACTATGCGCCATGTGGCGCTCAATCTAAGGGTTGAAGTTTTGGTTAACTCAATCCTATAGTACTCTCTAACAAAAGCTACCACTAGCCTCCTATAACCCGGGACCACGTTGACCTCCCATAGCCGATCTAACACTACTTGCCATTCAGGTGGAAGAGTGTTCATCAAAGCCGGCACCTTCTCAAAATCCGGCATAAGATAACCATTCCGATGATTTCATGTATCATCGATTGACCACGACCACATGTGATACTAAATCACCGTCATGCCACCGATAATTAGCTAAATCGACATCGCCTTTTAAGTCTTGCATTTCCCCCATCCGTTCTCGGGATTGCAGGTATCCGTGCATAACGCATTATAGTTCTTGCAACAAATGCAAAACTAAAAATTGGATCACTTATAATCCATAATTAACATAAGGGAAAATACATAATTTTCCATGATTCATGCAACAAATGCAGAATAAAAAATGGATTACCTATAACCCACACAAATATAATTGAAAAAGAAAAAAATTCCTTTTTTTTTTTTTTTTTTTTTTTTTCTTTTTTTCTTTTTTTTTTTTTTTTTTTCTTTTTTTTTTTCCTTTTTTTCTTTTTTTTTTTTTCGGGTCAACGGTCAACGGTCGTCGGTCAACGGTCGGTCAACGGTCAACGGGCGGCGGGTCGTCGGACCGGTTGGACTGCACGGACCAGTCGGGCTGGTCGGGTCGGGTCAGACAGACCGACCGGCACATGCCGCGCGCGTGCGCGGGCTGACGTCATGCAAACGTTAGCCGGCACGTGCCGTGCGCGTGTGCGGGCTGACATGTGGGTCGGGTCGGGTCGGGTCGGGTCGCCGACCGACCAACGGTCGTCGGCAATGACGTCACCGATGACGTCATCCCGGCGGTTACCGTGACGTCACGGTGATGTCAGCACACGCCGGTTCGCCGACCGGCGCATGCCAGTTCGCTGGCCGATGCCAGCGCTTCGGGCGCGTCTGGCGTCGCCCGGCGGCGCACGACCAGTCGACGGACTCTTCTCGTCAAGCCCTTTCATCCTATGCATTCAGAAATCGATTTTGAGTTACAGAAACTCGAAAAATTGGACGAACAGTGCTCGGGTGTCAAGATTTCTCGCCCCGATCCGTGTCGGCCGAATATCTTCGTGAAAAAACAAACAAAAAACATGAAAATGGTCGGGAAAACATGAACTAGGGCTCTGATACCAATGTAGGGATTGTCGGATTCCCAAAAACCGGATTCGACACTAAATCGAACCCCTAAAACGAATGCGGAAGATAAGCCCGGGAAAATCACGTATCACCGATCCTAAAACACACCACGGATTCGAGCGTACCTTGTTAGCCACAGATTAAACACCAATGCCGATAAGAGGAAGAGAAAACCGATCCTATTCGATCCGATGACGTCGATTGGCCTTGAAGGGAAGATGGCGTCGCCGTTTGCGCTTGTTTTTCTTTTGGAGGGAGAGAGGGAGAGTAACGTACGTCAAAATGCCAAAAGGTATATTCGTCTCTCTCTTTCATCCCTTATATACGTTCCCCCAAAAAATAGAAACGTACCCCTTCATCCATGCGCCCTAATTTTGTGGGCCGGGCTTTCAGGTCCAACATGGGCGGACAGGCCTTAAGCCCATCACATAAAACCATCAGCTAGCGATAACGATTGGTGTTGAGTTTGCGGCTCAAGTGCACAAGACCTGAAGAATAGAATAGGTTCGAGGTCATGTTCAGAAGGGTCAAGATCGCGTGAATGTGGGGGACTAGGAGGCCGGGTCAAATACCTAGTATCTAGCATTGGGCGGGCGGCCAGGCATCACAATCCACGCTCATTGACAAAGCAATTTTTAAGTATTATCTTGACATATTTTGTTTAGAAAATGAACGCAGCTTTGTGGAACTTTCTTTTAATTCAAAATGCCAACATTAAGTTTCTATTTCTGGAGCCAAACCGACTTAAAATCGCTCTCTCTAAAATAGCTCATTGACAAAGCAATTTTTAAGTATTATCTTGACAGATTTTGTTTAGAACATGAATGCAGCTTTGTGGAACTTTCTCTTAATTCAAAATGCCAACATTAAGTTTCTATTTCTGGAGCCAAACCGACTTAAAATCGTTCTCTCTAAAATATGAATTTTGAGATGTGAGATCTAAGCACCGCATCACCCTCAAATGAGCAATCCCTTGGTGGTGTTCACTATGTTGCTACTCGGTCCTCTCCTCTAGATCTAAGAAGAAGCGTTGCATCTTTTCAGTCAATAGGAGAAGTCACATTTATCAAGAAAAAAAATCAATATAAGGAGGGAAAATGGCTGAACATTCAGGCTATGTTTGGTAGCCAGGATAAAATTCAAGATAAGATTTATCATATCCTGTGTTTGGTGCCTACTCAAGACAGGATAAAAGGAGATATAATGAAGATATAGATCGGATAAAATTATCCCATGGGAGAGGTGGAATAAAGATTGATAGGATTTCTAACACAATTGAAAAGTTATTTTTCTCGAATGACATTTTTAAATTAACAAAATTAAAATTATATCTCAATATAAATAATATTTGAATTCTAATGTAAGAAATTTAAAATAACAAAAAATAACAATTTAGTTATTTTAATTTAATCTTATTTTTATTTTTATATATTCGAATTTAATTATATTTTATAAAATAATTTCAATATATAAATATATATTTACATTTATTATATATTTTAGGTATTTTAGTATTAAGGTTTTATTTTTATTTTTTTTTGGTAAAAATATTAAGGTTTTATTAGTACAATCTAACGGTTAATAAAATTTTATTAGAGAATGATGGGAAGGGAAGAAAAAATAAAAAGATATTAATTAATAAAAGAAAGGAAAATCAAATAAAATAAAATAAGCAAGAGTGTCGCGAGAGATTTTTACTATATCCGTTTGTAAAATTTTTAGTTCGTTTTTACTAATGTGTCGTTTATACTAAACAATGTAAATCATATGATGTGAATATATCCGACTTTGTTACTGTAATCACCAAACAGTGGATAGGATATATCAAAATCTATTGAATTTCATATCATATCATATCCAATTCTAGCATGATTAGAAATCCAGACGACCAAACGTAGCCTCAAGTTTTCAATATCTTTTCCTAACTCAGCTGGTTTCAAAGAAAACCGGGTAGGTCCAGGGGTTTAAAACACACGAATTAGGAACCAACCAAACACTATTCGACCCTTGATTCAATCTTGACCCGTGCAGATGTGAACTAGCTAGGCCGATTCTCGGGTAAAATCGATCTTGAACAAGTGAGCATATTTCAGAAAAAAAAATATATATATATATATTTTATTACCAAGTTAATAACTCAAATAACAAAAGAGGTTTCCGGAAACAAAGTTTCAACTCAATATGAAAAGAAAACGATTATTTTAAATTTAACATACCAAAATTTAGGAAAATGGAGTTTAAGTTTCTAGTTCTACTAGACAGACAATTTGGTTCTAAGTTAGTTCTGGAGTAGACCGATTTAATACCCAATCCTAGATTTCCTGGAATCATTCCAATGGTTCCGTTTCCAAATTCAGCTGCACATGCACTCACTAGTGGTAGCATTCTCTCTAAAATAAAGCAGAAGCGTCAAAATATCATTCGCCCAAGCAGAGAATTCTACAGCAAGAAACCTTCTCCCTCCTAATCTCTCTCTCTCTCTCTCTCCCCCTCCCCGTTAGCGAAGCTTCCATCTTCCCTCAGGAGCAGCCCTCCACAACCTCTCTCTCTCTCTCTCTCTCTCTGTGAATGGTTTTTCACTAACTTTGAGACTCTTTTTAGTCACCGAGAGTAAACAGGAAATTCCCATATCTAGAAGTGGAGGTAGCTTTTGATAAGTACATAAATCGAGCCGACCTTTATCATCGACGAATTGCACGATTTGCTTTTCCTCGCCTAACTTGAACGACTTGCTTTTCCCTCACCAAACTTGGATGGTATTGGGACAGCTGGTACTCTCCCTACTTTCACATCATTTACGAATTATTTTCACTTTCTGCAGTGCGGATAGGCAATCATAATCACTTTTGAACTATTTCTTTTTGTATGTCCAAAAGAAAAAACTATTTCTTTATGTACTCGCTTTTTGTCGGTTTCGTCACTAATGCCAGGCAAAAGACCGAAGATGCTCCCCTGCCCGTGTATATAGAGAGTGCACTTTCCCTTTTTGGCATTTTACTGAAGTCCCCTCAACATGAACACTCGATTCCTGCTCTCAGCCCTCTTCTTCTTCTTCACAGTCCTGAGCGTTGCACATGCTCAAGGAAGGGGACCCGTCTCAAGAATCACAAGAACTCGTGATCTTTCCAACCAAACTCATCATTGGAGACACACCCAGATGACGAAATCACAGGTGACTGGTGTCAAGTTCAAGTCTTTTTCACCTCCAATGGTGCAAGCAGGTGTCTTGTGCTTCGTAGCAGCTGCTATTTCAAGCGCTGGCGGGATTGGTGGTGGCGGGCTTTTCATACCGATTCTCGCTATAATTGCAGGCCTTGAGCTCAAGACAGCCTCGAGCATCTCGGCTTTCATGGTCACTGGTGGATCGATTGCGAATGTCATCTGCAATTTGGTCATCAAGAGCCCCAGGTCTGGTGGCAAGTGCCTGATCGACTATGACATCGCGCTCCTCTCAGAGCCATGCATGTTGCTGGGAGTGAGTGTTGGGGTCATATGCAATGTTGTCTTCCCTGAGTGGCTCATCACTGTACTATTTGCAGTCTTTCTTGCTTGGTCCACCTTCAAGACCTGCGAAAATGGGGTCTCGTATTGGAAGCTGGAGTCACAGGAAGGGAGAGAGATTGTACACTTGGAAAATGGGTCTGTGAAAGAGGGGGTTCTTGATGGGTCTGAGGAAGCCAAAACTGCAAAAGAGCCTCTTTTGCGTGTTGAACCAGAATGTCCAGACAAGTTCCCATGGATGAAATTGGGGGTTTTGGTTCTGGTCTGGTTTTCATTCTTCTTGGTGTACGTTCTTCGTGGAAATCGATATGGGCAGGTTTGTTTCTTCTGTTATTCTTTTTTTGTTGTTTTCTTTTATTTCTCCTTTAACTCCACTATCATCTTAGATAAGGCTAAAGAATTATCATGCCTCCTGTCATTGAATTAGGTGAATGAATACAATATACCAGATGATCTGTCCATTTTGTTATCGTCCTCATTTCTTATTTTACAATTATAGATCATTCTCACTATAAAGATTTTAGACAGATCGTGCTGGATCTTGTTGCCTTGTTCTTATCTAGTGAGTCACCTCTTGAACTGAATTTTTAAGGAAATGATGATTAGGATGTTTATGGATTTATCTTAATAATGATATTGCGAAAGGAGTTTTGTGGAAAAAGTTGCTGCTCGTGCCGGGGTCGTCACGTCACAGAACAGCAGATTTGTTTGCTTTGTGTTCTATAATTCAGGGATGATTCGCTTGATTCTTAAATGTGGGACTCCTGTGGGTCTTTATTTTTAATATTCTAATCCACCGTGTCAGAAGTTTAAAAAAAAAATTGATTATTTTAAAGATACATATACAATTTTATTCTTATTTTTATTTTTTGGATATTTTAAACAGATTACGGAAGTTTATGTTTGATCGAGTAAAAGAAGATTGATAGACTTGAAGCTCGAGATGAAAATTCTTTTTACTACAAAACAAAGCCAAGAATCAAGAATCAAGAATCAAGAATCAAAAGCTCTACAAATATCTCCAAAAAGAAATTATATCCATTATTTCTTGTTTTTGTCTCCTTAGAATGGTCCTTTTAACAGATCTTTTGACATTCACTCTGGTGGTATATCGAAAGCTTCTTTCTTTTTTTCTTTTCTTTTCCCAAAACTGAAGCATCTCATTCCACTCATATAGAGTACATGTTTTTCTATGGATGGTGACTCATTAGTCATTAGCTTGCTCTAAATCAATTTTAAAGTGTCAACTGATGGAAGTGATCTACATAGACTTCAATGTAGGTTTGAGTTGCTTTCAGTGCATGCCACGTCGAAGATGCTTTCAGCTAGCAAATCAAAACCTAGAAAGAAACCAACAAATAAGCTCCAGAATCGCAGTCTCGGATGTTGCCATGAAACTGCTATACTGATACCATGGTCCTCTTTCTTGTCTTGTATTAGCATGACACTGACCATAAATGGCCACTTCGTGATGAAGTCGCCACTTATCTCTGGCCCACCGCACCATTTCTTTGCTTAAACTCTACATATCACTAGCCTGCTGCTTAATTTTCTTCTTTTCTTTTTCCGCCTTTGAGTAAATCTTTGCAAAGATTCTTCATGTGACTGTCCTGCAATACGATTGCCTCCAAGTTTGTACGACAGATTTGATGTGGATGGTCTTTGAAATTATGTGCAGAGTATCATCCCAATTGAGCCCTGTGGTCCAGGATATTGGATACTTTCATCCATTCAGATTCCACTAGCTGTGGCCTTTACTTTATGGATCCTTTTCAGGAAAGAAAGCATCCAAAATCAAGTTTCAAGCCAGCAGGTCTTTGCTTATATACTGAAAAATATTAATAAGAACCTTAAGAGTTGTTTTAGTAAATTAAGCTCGATAACTTGAACTTCATTAAGATGTGGTTCTTTTTTAAAGGACATTGATGACCTGAACAGAGAAGAACCAGCCAACAGGCTTATTTTTCCAGTGATGGCACTGTTAGCTGGACTTTTGGGCGGAATTTTCGGAATAGGCGGTGGAATGCTAATAAGCCCACTCCTCCTGCAAGTGGGAATTGCACCTGAGGTAACTTCTTGGTCACATATCATTTGCGACTCTGTCGTTTCCTCGCATGAGCTGGGATAAATTATTAGGTGAAGTCACTTGAATGTCTAGCATCATAGACGAAGCCAATTGTAGAAAACCCGTGAGGTCCATATCCTACATGAAGGCTGAATCTGTCAGGCCGAGCCCAATTCAGATTTTGTTAGGCATAACCTGCACTTCATCTTGCAGGTTACAGCAGCGACTTGCTCATTCATGGTTTTCTTCTCGTCCACAATGTCAGCGCTCCAGTATATCCTGTTGGGGATGGAGCACACAGAGATCGCCCTGATATTATCCTTTATTTGCTTCGTCGCATCACTTCTGGGAATAATCGTGGTTCAGAGGGCCATAAGTATATACGGGAGGGCCTCGCTCATCGTGTTCTCCGTCAGCATTGTGATGGCATTGAGTACGGTTCTCATCACCGGATTCGGAGCTGTTGAGGTCTGGAACGACTACATTTCGGGCAAGTATATGGGATTCAAACCTCCCTGTTGACGACTCTTGCACCTGGAATTTTCGGTTAGCGCGCATGCTGTAAAAGTTATAAACAGCTCGCTCCTTTTCAGCTAATCTGGAATAGGGATTAGGCCTATCCCATTTGTGGGATCAGGCCAACATATCAGAACTTGTCTCTCTACGGGAGATTGTTCCAATAGACTAGTTTACGATATCGGGTATTTTCTTGTGTAAAATCGGGAGCGGAAGGGCCGTGCATGGAGATTTCTTGACCTGGAAAGATGATCCTTTATATAATCTTGTAAGACAAGTATGATAATCCTTGCCGTGGACTCAACTTTTCGATGTTAAGCACAATAAATGGCAAAAGAACGCTTCAAGTGTTATAACTTTGGCCAAAGGGACACTTAAGTGCCATAACTTACGAAAGGTACACTTAAGTGCCACTTTAAAAAAAAAACAGATCACTTGAGTGTCACTCCGCCAAAATCCGCCAAAACGCCAACGGCGTTTTTCCGCGAAGCGCGCCCAAAACGATGCCGTTTTGCACGCGACCCGACCAAAACAAAGGTCGTTTTGGCCTGACGTTAATAAAAAATTAATTTAAAATTAAATTTAGTTAAAATATTTAAAAATAATAATTTTAAATTAAATTTAGTTGAAATATTAAAAAATTTAAAAAAATTTAAAAAAAAATTTTAAAAAAAAAAAAGAAAGGGGGAGGCGGGTGAGGGATTAGCCCCCGCCGCCGCCGCCGCCACCCCGCCGCCACCGGAAGGGCCAGCGACGGCGGGGGAGGGTCGGCCGGGGTTGCCGGGCCACGGCCGTGGGTCGGCGACCACGGCCGGCCGGCGGCGAGGGCTCACGAGCCCTCGTCGGATCCGTGGCGAGGGCTCGCGGCCCTCGCCGAGTCGCCCGGCGGGCGACGGCCCTTGGCCCGGCCGGGCGGGGTCGCCGGCCCACCCGGGCCCGGCGACCCCGGCCGACCCTCCCCGCCGTAGCCCTCTTCCGGCGGCGGCGGCGGCAGCGGCGGCGGCGGTTGAGGGCTAATCCCTCGGCCCGCCTCCCCCTTTCCCTTTTTTTTTTTTTTTTAAATATTTCAACTAAATTTAATTTCTAAATTATTAATTTAAAATATTTTAACTAAATTTAATTTTAAAATTATTATTTTTTAATATTTTAAATAAATTTAATTTAATTTATTATTTTATTTTATTTTTTTGCCACATCAGCCGAAACAACACCGTTTTGGCCACGTCAGCGTGCAAAACGACGTCGTTTTGAGCTCGGTTCGTCGGAAAAGTGCCACGTCGACATTTTGGCCGGATTCTCGCCGGATTAGCACTTAAATGATCCGTTTTTCTTGAAAGTGGCACTTAAGTGTACCTTTCATAAGTTATGGCACTTAAGTGTCCCTTTGGCCAAAGTTATGGCACTCCAGGGGTCCACGCGTCCACAATAAAGCATGCAATTCCACGACGTATCTTATCACTCGAAATTAGAAACAAATCCCACTACCCTGATCGAAATAAAACTATAAAGGGAATTATTTTGATTCAGTCATCTCGGTTTGGATTTGGTCAGTTGAATATTTAATGTTGGATACGGAGTAATTACATAGTTCCCCCGTTACTGTGATATCTTTTATGACGATTCAAGTTTAGCAAGTGATTCCAGAAATCAAAGTAATGCACAGACGAGACAGGCAATTTAGTTCACTGATGACGAAAGACACAAACATTGACATGAGACTCCCATCTTTAGAGGTGACTCCAGTTGCATAAGGGGGGGAGACTTTAATTTCTACATCACATGCAGTCGAAAGATCAATACATTGTGAAGATTGATGCATGGCATTCTCCACGAAGTATCAGGAAATATGCAGCTTTACAATTCAAGTGGCCGTATCATCCACGGAATTAGTATAGTACGAATTTCAAGTGATTATTGGTGGAATTCGTGTATATACCTTCTTCTCGAAGGTTCTCGCAAACTAACAATGGATGAGATACTTTAATGTTAACAATTTATCGAGAGATGATGATCTAAAAACTCGAACTACAAGGTAGAGAGATCGGCAGAGGATGAATGTTGTCCATAGAACTCCAAAGACAAAGGTAAACGATAGTTGTGATAGGAATCACACACCAATTCTAGAAAAATAACACAAGTAAATAATTCACACGGATGAAATATAATAATAATAATAATAATAATAATAATAATAATAAAAGAATGAAATAAAAAAACACACAAGAAAATTTGTTATCGAAGTTGATCTAGACTTGAGCTACTTTGCATCCCTTCGAATTATACTAGATTTCAAATAAAGTAGGTATACAATGATAATCTTCCCTCAAAATTAACACACAAAGAAAACACTCACTAATAAAAAAAACCACTTTTTCTTCTCTCTTTGTTGCACATACTCGCATTTTTCTTCCTATTTGGCCGTCACTCTCTCTTTTGTCTTTTCTCTCTAGTTTCTTCCTAGCTATCACAACTGTCACCTCTCAATAGCTAATATGTGAAGTAGTAACTTTTAACCTAAAAGTAAAATATGAAGAGAAAAGATAGGAAAACCCTTAATAAAAAAGTCTGGCTTCACCTACCAACAGTCTCCTACTTAAAGATAAATGCATTCAATGCACCAAGCGACTTTGCATTCATCTACTATTTTTTTTTTTTTTTTTGGTCAAGCTTGCATCCGCTTCAAAAGCTAGTAATGAGAACTTGTACCTCTACAATCCTAGTCATCAACTAATGTGGAGTAATAAAAATGATACTAGTACAAAAAGGATACTTCTCTATGTCTACTTCCTTAGTAAACATGTCAAATGGATTCTTTGCCTTACCTATTTGATATCTGTGCACGTTTGTTTCAAATCTACTTAATCCTTCTTAGGAGATTTTCTCCGTTTCTTTAATCAATACCAAGCCTAGATTATGATCCTTGAAAAGACCTTTCCACATTGAGAAGATGTAGTTGTGTATGGATGTGATCGAGCATGCAACATCTTTTTAAAAAAATATGTATTGCTTGAATTTTATAACCATGTCTCAACTATCTTTCGTCTAAAGAGGATGTGTCTACTTTTATAAAAGAAGCCGTCCCTGATCCTTGAGCCTAAATTTTGCTAAAGTGAAATTACCACCGTTGAAAGATGTCATCATAAATTTTCTTATTTTGAGATCAAAACAGTCGATGATAGCTAAGCACCATATCGCCCACCTCAAGTGAATGACCATATCATAGAAAATTGGTTTGCAAAACCTAGTTTTCCACAAAAAGGAACATGAAAGGAATCAAGGATCATAAAATGGATATTTGAGAACCTTGAGATAAACCGCTCCCAAGTCACCTTCCTCAATGCTGACAACCCTAAGCGACAGCGACTGCCACGTCACTCCGCAGTCCCTGATCGCGGAGTGTGCTTAAGTCCAATGATCGATTGCCACGTAAGCCATTCCATCGATGCGGCAAGATGGAAACGGCGGAAGACGGAGAGAAGAGAGAGAGAGAGAGAGCAGTGACGGAGAACGTGAGGAAGTGGGCACCTGAAAATCGGAGAAGTGGGGGCCCGCTCCGACACGTGGTGAACAATTACTGGACTGGAGTGTGGCCTACGTGGCACTCCTAAGCCTAGATCTGACCAGGTCGGATTCCTCGGATCTTGAAACCTCTCTAACCTAGTGAACATGTTTTGACCAAAAAAAAAAAAAGAGAAATCTATTGTCAACAAGTTATCAACTCAAAATAATAATAAAAAACGCTTCCAGAGACAGAATTCCAAGTGAAAAAAAAAAAAAAAAAAAAAATCGGCGGTTGTCTTTTAATATATTGAAACTATATAAAGATAATAGACAAGTTCATGGTTCTGCAGAGTGGTCTCTTGGGGCAGACCCATTCGACTTCTAGTCTAGATTTTCTTAGAATCATCAATCTCTTAAGCTTGTTTTTTTATTCAAAATCTAAATCGGACCACCTGAATCACGTTAATTAATTATAATATTAGCAGTATCTTAAAATTATGCAGAAGGGCCAAAAAAAAATCAGTCCCCCTGACAGAATTAGAATTTGACAACAAGAAAGAATCTACCTTCTCTCTCCTTAGCCACAACCGAAGCTTCAACAAACAGACCTCCACAGCCTTTTTGTTAAAATTAAAAATCAGCATTCTCTCCATCTATCGAAGACTTTTCTTGTCGTCGGGAGTAAAGAGGAGTCCGAGGAATTTGCATGCTTTTGCTTTTCCTTCACCCAACTTGGATGACGTAACGACACATGGTAAATCTGTAGTTTCACCGATTCCACATTCTTTCATGTTTCACTTCGCTCCTTGCTGTGCTAAGAGTTGATAATAATTGCATTTTACATTTATTTATTGACAGCGCTATTTCCACCACTTATCCATCTCATTTTTATTAAAAAGATAACATTGCCCTCAATTACTCAATTGTAGTTTAAAGTAGCGGCTCCAAATTTATTTACTTTTTTTCTATTTGTAGGTAGCATCAAGTTGCCATATTAAAAATATCACATGTCTTATTTTTGCTTATCGTGGTTATCCATGTATGTTAAAGGCACTATGTTTTCTTTTCTATTGTTGGATGTTACTTCCAAAAAAATTACTTTTGCTGAAAAGAGATTTTCAACAAAACCCAGTTCTTTTTTTACACGGTTGAGCAAATGTATGAATTAATTTAGAGACGACTTTGGTAACATAGTCACTCGTTTATAAAATTTTACTTTTATTATGGATATCACCATCAAACAATTTATTATCAGTTATCTTATACATATATATATAGACACACACACACACACAAAGGAGTGATTGGATGAAACAAAAAAAGAAAAAAAAATCTCTTTAAAGATTTTCCAGCACAAAATCACAATTACATTCCTGAACATGAAACTTTAAATTTAATTGAATAAAAAAATTGCACAAAATAAGCAATTTTTTTAAATGCCAATGAAATTTCATCATTTTGGATTAACAAAAATTAATATTATGTGTGACTAAATTCATGGAAATTCTTTTATGATGGGACAAGTAAAAAGTTAATAAACTTGTGAATAAGTTAAAAAGTTGTCTCTGCTAAATTTTTTCTAAATTCTACTTGATAATTAATCCATAAATTTGCTCGATGACGTAGAAAAAGAAACCTAGCTTTCTTGAAAATTTCTCTTTTTGACAAAGCTAATTTTGACCAAAGAGAAATATGAAAATAAAGAAGAGAGCATAATAAACTTTAAAAGACATGGGATACCCGCAATAAGTAAAAGGAAAATATGTGATATTCCTTGGATTCTACACATCAATAGAAAAACTAAAAAAGAAAAGTAAATTAAACTTCCACCATTATTAATTACAATTAAATGGTTGAGTGTAATTTTGTTATTTCAGTGAATACGGGGTGGTTTTTTTTTTTTTTTTTTTTTTTTGTTGGATACCGGGTGGAATAAAAAAGCACGATCCTCATTTATTTTCTCACTTTTCGGTGGTACCCCCACCAATGCCATCCAGAAGATCAAATATCTGTCGCAACCGCTGTATATCAGGAGAGTGCAGTTTCCGTTTCCGTCCATTCGCCAAGCCCTCTCAATATGAAGAACCAGAGACTCTCCGCTCAATTGCTACTCTCGGCGGTCGCCTTCTTCGTCTTCTTCTTCACAATCCTAAGCCTTCCTCATGCTAAAGGAAGGGAACCCATCTCAGGAATCACAAAAAGTCATGATCTTTCCAACCAAACTCATCAATGGAGACACACCCAGATGAGGAAATCTCGAGAGACCCGTGTCGAGTTCAAGTCACCAGTGGTGCTAGCAGGTGTCTTGTGCTTCATAGCATCTGCTATTTCCAGCGCCGGTGGGATTGGTGGAGGTGGGCTTTTCATACCGATTCTATGGTCACTGGTGTGTCGCTGGCGAATGTTGTCTGCAGTTTGATCATCAAGAGCCCCAAGTTTGGTGGCAAGTGCTTGATCGACTATGACATTGCACTCCTCTCAGTGCCATGCATGCTGTTGGGAGTCAGTGTAGGGGTCATATGCCATGTCATCTTCCCTGAGTGGCTCATCACGATACTATTTGCAGTCTTTCTTGCTTGGTCCACCTTTAAGACCTGCAAAAAAGGGGTCTCGTATTGGAAACTGGAGTCAGAGGAAGGTGGAGAGAGAGTCCACTTGGAAAATGGGTCTGCGAGAGAGGGGGGTTTTGATGGGTCAGAGGAAGCCAAAATTGCAAAAGAACCTCTTTTGCGTGCTGCATCAAAACGTCAAGAAACGTATCCATGGATGAAATTGGTGGTTTTGGTTCTGGTCTGGTTTTCATTCTTCTTCGTGTATATATTTCGTGGAAACCGACATGGACAGGTGTGTTTCTTCTGTTACACTTTTTGTGTTGTTTTGTTTTTATCTCCTTTAATTCCATCATCATCTTATATAAGGCCTAGAGAATTATCATGCCCCTGTGACTGAATTAGGTGAATGAATACGGTATACCAAAAGATCTGTCCGTTTTGTTTTCATTCTCATTTTTCGATTTTCAACTACAGATCATTCTCAATATATAGACAGATCGTACTAGATCTTTTTGCCTGGTTCTTATCTATTGAGTCACTTCTTCCAACTGAATTTTAAGTTACTGATGATTAGGATGTTTATGGATTTATCTTAAAAATGATATTTCTCAGACGTGAAAAGAATTTTGAGGAAAAACCCGTTGCTCATGCTGGGGACATTTTTATTCATCTTATAGAACAGAAAATTTGTTTCCTTTGTGCTCTATAATTCAGGGATGACTCGCTTGATTCTCAAATGTGGGACTCATACGGTTCTAAATTAGTAATATTCTATATCTTTTTTTGGGCTTTTTAAACAGATTACTGGAAGTTGATGTTTAATCACATTAGGATGAGCAAAAGAGGATTGATAGACTTGAGGCTTAAGATGAAAAATTTTCACTAACAAGACAAAGCCAAGTATTAAGAATCAACAGTTCCACAGATAGTTCCAAAAAATATGAAGAAATTAGATTCATTGTTCCTTTGCTTTTGTCTCCTTAGAAGGGTCCTTCTAATAGATCATTTGTCATTCACTCGGTGGTATACTGTAAGCTTTTTCTTTCTTTTTTTTTTCCAAAATTAAAGTGTCTCATTTCACTCATATAGAGTTCATGTTTATCCATGGTGACTCTTTAGCTTGCCCCAAAAAATTTTAAGTGTCAACTGATGGAGGTATACTACAAAGACTTCAATATTCAGTTTGTGTTCCTTTCAGTGAATGCAACTTGGAAGACGCTTTGTGCTATCAAATTAAATCTAGGAAGAAACCAACGAATAATCTCTGATATCACAATCTCATATGTTGCCATGAAATCACAATACTGATAGTATGGTCCTCCAGTCTTGCCTTGTGTTCACATAACACTGACCATAAAGGGTCGCTTTATGATGATGATACTCCTCATCTTTGGTCCAATGCGCCATTTCTTGCCTAAACTTTACATCACACTAACTTGCCACGAAATTTCTTTTTCTGCGTTCTTCAGTAATTCCTCGCAAAGATTTATAATGTGACTGTCCTGTAATACTATCTTTTCTTCCAACTTTATACTACAGATTTGTTGTGCATGATCTTTGAAATTATGTGCAGAGTATCATCCCAATTGAGCCCTGTGGTCCAGGATATTGGATAGTCTCATCTGTTCAGATTCCACTAGCGGTGGGCTTTACTTCATGGATTCTTTTCAGGAAAGAAAGCATTGAGCATCAAGTTTCAAGTCAGCAGGTGGTTGGGTTATCTATAGAAAAAGATTAATGAGAACTGCAAAAGTTATTGTAGTAAAATTGCTTGAAGCTCATTAAGATGTGGTTCTTTTTTAAAGGACATTGATGATCAGAACAGAGAAGGACCAGCCAAGAGGCTTATTTTTCCGGTAATGGCACTGTTAGCTGGACTTCTGGGCGGATTTTTCGGAATAGGCGGTGGAATGCTTATAAGTCCACTCCTCCTGCAAGTGGGAATAGTTCCTGAGGTAACTTCTTGCTCGAAATATCCACTCGTGACTCTACCTGTTCCTCGCACGAGCTGGGAGAAATTATTAGGTGAAGTGACTTCAATGTTTAGCATCATAGACTAAGCCAATCGTAGAAAACCTGTGAGGTCGTATCCTATATTACGGCTCCCACCCACTTCTGATCATACCGTTCCTGAAAGGCTGAGCCCAATTCAGATTTTGTTATGTATAACCTGCACTTCATCTTGCAGGTCACAGCAGCAACTTGCTCGTTCATGGTTTTCTTCTCATCCACAATGTCGGCACTCCAGTATATCCTATTGGGGATGGAGCACACAGAGGTCGCCCTGATATTTTCCTTTATCTGCTTCGTCGCGTCACTTCTGGGAATAATCGTGGTTCAGAGGACCATAAGAGAATATGGGAGGGCCTCGGTGATCGTGTTCTCTATCAGCACTGTGATGGCTTTGAGCACGGTTCTCATCACCGGGTTCGGAGCTGTCAAGGTCCGGAAAGACTACATTTCAGGCAAGTATATGGGATTCAAATCTCCCTGTTGACGGTGCTAGCGCATGGAATTTTCGCTAAGCGCGAATGCTGTAAAAGTTAGAAACAATGCATTTCTCTTCAACCAATATGGAATAGGTAAAGTTAGCCATTTGTGGGATGAGGCCAACATGTTTGAACATGTCTCTCTACAGGAGATCGTTCCAATAGATTGGTTTCATGATGTCGTGTATTTTCTTGTGTAAAGATGGGAGTGGAAGGGCCTTGCATGGAGACTTCTTGACCTGGAAAGATGAGCCTTTGTGAAATCTTGTAAGATAAGTATGATAATCTTTGCCATGAGCTTGACCTTTGAATATTAAGCACAATAGAGCACTCATGTGATTCTGTGACGTCTCTTATAGCTCAAAATGAGATATCGATCCTGATGCCCCCATCGCAATAGAATTATTGAGGGAACTCTTTTTATTCAACCATCTCTTTTTCAATTTGTTCAGTTGAATTTCTTCTGTTAGATAATAAGTAATCACATAGTTTCCCAATTATTTTGATCTCGTTTATGCGATTCAAGAGTACTAAAGTGTTTCCAGAATTTATAGGAATGTACTGACGACAAGAGGCAGAGACATTGACCTGAGACTCCCGTCCCAAGAGATAGGTTCCCTTGCACATAGGGAGACTAGAATTTCTACATGGTCTGCCGTTGAAAGATCAAAACATTGTGAAGATTGATGCATGACATTCTCCATAGAGTATCAGTAAATATGCAGCTTTCCAATTCAAGTTGGCCTATCGTCCATGGAATTAGCATAAGTACAAATTTCAAGTAATCGTATCATCTGAGGAATTCACATATTTACCCCATTCACTAAAATTTCACAAATTGACAATGATTGAAAGCACTTCAATGTCGCCAATTAATTGAGAGATGATGCTCTTAAAAACTCGAATTGTGGGGTGTAGAGATCAGCACGGAATGAATGTTGTCGACAAAACTCCAAAGACAAGAATTATAATCTTTTACATGAGGATGAGATTGAGCAATGAATATTAAGCATATCGATCCCAATGCCTCGATGTAAATAGAATTTTAAAGGGGATTATTTTAATTCAACTGTCTCCTTATGCTAAAAGAAAGGGAACACATCTCAAGGATCACCAAAAGTCATGCTCTTTCCAACCAAACTCATCGATGGAGGTACACCCAGATGATGAAATCTCGAGAAACCCATGCCGAGTTCAAGTCTTTTTCACCTCCAAAGGTGCAAGCAGGTGTCTTGTGCTTCATAGCATCTGCTATTTCAAGCACAGGGGAAATGGTGGAGGTGGGCTTTTCATGCTGGTTCTCGCCATCATTGCCGGCCTTGAACTCCAGACAGCCTCGAGCTTCTTCGCCTTCACGGTCACTGGTGTGTCAATTGTGAATGTCATCTGCAGTATGATCATCAAGAGCCCAAGTTTGTGGCAAGTGCTCGTTTGGAGTCAGCATAGGGGTCATATGCCATGTTATCTTCCCCCGCTAGACGAACATTACGCCATTGGTGGGAAACTTGGGCATGGTTCGCCCCATTAGGGCCCATGGGCCTAGGCCAACCCAAGGCCCCTCCGGTTACAGGCCTAGGAGCAGAGGGTGTAGTGCATTGCCCTTCTCAAACATGGGCCGAATGGGTCCACAACTCATTTAACGCAGGGGTGATCGGCTTGGTCCGGTCCGGTTCAAAGGTGGAACCAATAATCGGGGACCAAACCGGTTGGTCCTAAGATTAGGAACCGAATATCTTATTGTCTAAAGTACAACTAGAAATAAACTTAAAACTTGAGATAAATCATATGCTTCCATCCAGGATATCTTATTGTCCAATTACAAACTTCTATTTCATCGGAGATAATAAACTAAACCAATATACGTAGCTGGTCCAGTCCAATTCCTTGTGAGAATCGGATTGCCCGAACACTAGTTCCACTTTTAGGAACTGGGAATTGGACTAATACTCCCGGGGACAAAACCGACACTCTTGGGAACTAGACCCAACCAACCGATTTGGATTTCTAATTTAGGCGATCCATATTATACACCCTTAGTTTAACAGGTCGTGACTTGGCTAGTGCTAGGCTTGCCCACAAAAGAATAATAACAATAATAATATTAATAATAATAATAACTATACAATAGCATGTATACTTTCCCAAAAGAGCCATCGGTCCTCGAGCCTAGATTTTGCTGAAAGTGAATTTAATGCCCATTGGTCGATATATACTTTACTCTTTCGGGTCAATCCGCCCGGTCGGCTGTCACTGCACGGTCTCCCCCTCTCTAACTATAAGAAGGACCATCGTATATTCAGCTAATCGAAGAAGTTTAGCCTTATCCGAAATTTGTTGAGGAGTAACAAAAAACATCCGGCTGACCGGCAATAAGGGTCATATGCAATGTTGTCTTCAATGTTGTCTTCCCTGAGTGGCTCATCAGTCTACTATTTGCAGTATTTCTTGCTTGGTCCACCTTTAAGACCTGCGAAAAAAGGGGTCTCATATTGGACACTGGAGTCAAAGCAAGGGAGGGAGATAGTAAACTCGAAAAACGGGTGTGTGGGAGAAGGGGGTTTTGGTGGGTCAGACGAAGCCAAAATTGCAGAAGAGCCTGCTTTGCATGATGAACCAAAATGTCAAGAAAAGCTCCCATGGATGAAAATGGGGGTCTTGGTTCTGGTCTGGTTTTCATTCTTCTTGGTGTATATTCTTCGTGGAAATCGATATGGACAGGTGAATTTCTTCTGTTAACACTCTTTTTGTCGCCGTTTTTTTTTGTTCTGATATCCTTTAACTTCATCATCTTAGTTAAGGCTAAGGATGTTTCATGTCCTTGTGACTGAATCATGTGATGTATACGGCATTCCAAAAGATCCAACCACGTTATTTTCATCTTCATTGTTTAATATTATTCAATTGCAGATCATGTTCAATAAATAGGCAGACCATACTAGATCGTTTTGCCTTGTTCTTATCTAGTGGGTCACCTTCAACTGAACTTCTAAGTGACTGACAATTGGGATGTTCGTTGGTTTATCTTGAAAATCACATTTTTTGCAGAAAAATTTTGTTGCTCATACTGGGAACGTTTAGTCATGTTACAGGAGTGCAAATTTGTTGCCCTTGTGTTCCTATAATCGAGGGATGATTTGCTCGATTCTTGCAATTGGGACTCGTGTGGGTCTAGATTATGATATTCTAATGCACTGTGTGAATCTTTCATTTATCTTAGATATTGCAAATAAGCTCCAGTATGCCATCTCGAATCTTGCCATGAAATCGCTAAATTGATCCCATGGGTCGCCTTCGTTGTCTTGTATTCATATAACACATATCAGAGATGGCCGGCTTAAGACGATGATGATACCACTCATCTTTTAGGTCCGCTGCGCTATTTCTTGCTTGAAGTTTACATTACACCAACTTCCCGCTAGATTTTCTTTACTTTTCTGTTTATTTTTTCTGCATTGGCCGAGCAAATCCTTGCAAAGATTCTTCATATGACTGTTCTGGAATAGCATCTTTTCCTTCAACATTTTTTTTCCAGATTTAGTGTGCATGATCTTTGAAATTATGTGCAGAGAATTATCCCATTAAGCCCTGTGTGGTCCAGCATAATGGTTACTCTCATCCGTTCAGATTCGTCTAGCTGTGGCCTTCACTGCGTGGACTCTTATCAGGAAAGAAAGCATTCCACATCAAGCTTCAACTCAGAAGGTGTTTGGTTCCATACAGAAAAGAGATACAGCAAATATGATTGTTAATGTAATAAATTAGATTGATATGAATGAACTAGAAACTAGAGAAGCTCATTAAAATTGGGTTCTTTTTTTTAAAGGATGTCGACGACCCGGGCAGAGAAGGACCAGCCAACGTGCTTACATTTCTGGTAATGGCACTGTTCACCGGACTTCTGGGTGGAATTTTCGGAAAAGGCGGTGGAATGCTTATAAGCCCTCTCTTCCTGCAAGTGGGAATTGCACCTAAGGTAACTTCTTGGTCACTATAATGTCTAGCATCATAGACAGAGCGAATGGTAGAAAACCAGCCGGGTCCGGGTCCTGTATCATGGGTCGCATTGACGACGGATCATACCGTTTCTGAAAGGCCAACATAACCTGTGGTTCGTCTCGCAGGTTACAGGAGCGACTTGCTCGTTCATGGTTTTCTCCTACTGAGGATGGAGCACATGGAGATCGTCCTGACATTTTCCTCCACCTGCTTCGTGGCATCGCTCCTGGGATTATTCGTGGCTCAGAGGGCCGTAAGGTTATACAGGAGTGCCTCGCTCATCGTGTTCTCCGTAGGCATTGTGATGGCTTTGAGCACAGGTCTCATCACCAGATTTGGAGCCGTCACTGGAACGACTGCATTTCAGGCAGTTACTGGGGATTCAAACCTCCTTGCTGACGGCGCTACTTCCGCGCTTAAGCGACTCACTTAAGCACCAACGCTACGAAAGTTAGATCGGCTAATTTCTCCAACTAACATGGAATAGGAGAGAGTTAGGCATTTTTGGGATAATGCTGACATACTTGAACATGTCTCTCTACAGGAGATTGACCCAATGGACAAGTTTTGCGATGTCTGTAGTTTCATTGGCCGCACGGGGAAATTTCTTGACCTGGAAAGATGATCCTTTGTAAAATCTGGCAAACTGACTTCTGAGTAAAAAGAACGAAAGCGTACTCACGCAATTCCATAGCATATCTTATCGCTAGACATTAGATATCGATCCCAATGCCTAGACAGAAACAGAATTTTAAAGGGAATTATTTTGATTCGACCATCTCTTGTTCAATTCGCTTAGTTGAATTTTTTACTTTATACTAACTATTCAAGTGGCTGCATCATCCATGGATTTAGTATCAGTTCAAATTTCTAAATTCGAGTATATACCCTGTTCTGTCATGTTGACGCGAATTAACAATGGACGAGACACTTCAATGTCAACAATTTATCTTAAACAAGACGGTCTAAAAACTCAAACAGCAAAGAACAGAGATGTGCACAGGATGAATGCTGTCGATGAAACTCCAAAGACCAAGGTATGAATACTTGTGGTAAACCACCATTAAGACATTTGACACTTACCGGATCGATATACCACAAGACAAATTTACAAACAACATGCTCACAAATGCCGACACCATGGCAGACTCAGACCACAAATCTTAGGAAGACTGAAATGTACAGTGACGTCCCCATCAGGGGGCAAGAAGCCATTACTAGGCAACACTGGCGCGGAAGGACTGCACGAAGCCATCTATCCTTTTCCTGATCTCTTCAGGATTCGCACCCACCAGCTTGTCGACCGGAGTTTTGTCCTTCAGCAGTAGAAACGTTGGCATGGCTTTCACCTCCATTCTAGTCGCCACCTCCTATGAAAAGCAAACCTTAAGAACGATGTTTCCTCATAGGCAAGGCTTGGCATAAACATATTGGTTAGCCAGAGGAAAATGTGACAAGATCTTTCAAACGCATATCGTTGCAGACTTATCATGACTAATAAGCCTCCTCTGCTCTTAGATGGAAGATCAAGACGACAAGCTTTGCAACACAAAAATACTTCATATATTCTTCTCCCCCCAACTACATATCAAAAGAGACACATCGATGCTGGAATGCAAACTTATAAAGCTTAGAGTGCCCATATCAACAGCCTAAGTTACTTTCAGAACCACGAGACCGTCCAAAACAATAGACATTCTAACTCACAAATGGGAAAAGATAATCACGCCTGCTGAGAAATTTCAGCGACTACGCGTCCTACTTTGGAAGTTTCACTTGCTTTCCAAAGAATTCAAAACAGCTCCACCAAAGATCAAGACTGGACTCCCAAGTTTTCCACTGTGTAGTAGTTTTAATACTAAAGCAAACATTCAGGAGACAAACACCAACAAAGCAGATTCAAGTTGCAGAAGAAAGTACAGAGTCCTCAAACGGGAATAAAACTTTCAAAGTGGTCGGGGAAATCGCTTGTTGCTTTAATGAAAATCATAATCCCAACCCTAAGCAAAAGCAAACATATTCTAATCTTGCTAGACATGAAAAGAAAAAATTTCATATACTACAATTCACATATATTATGTCACAAGCTCATGTACAAGAAGAAAAGAGTATAAACACCTAATGATCTCAATGACATCCCAAGTCTAAACTGTAGGTTCCCAACTGCCGAAAATGGATTCCATCCTAATGTAACGAGCTAAAACTCAAGTCCTCCTGCACAAATTACTCCGAGACAAGACCTGGGCGTTACCTTAACATCGTCAACATCAACCGTGAGAAACAGAACATCTGGGTTCGCCGAGGCCAGCTCCTCAACGAACGGGTTCATGGCCACCGAAGGCATGCACCAAGCAGCGGTGAAGTGCACCACCACCTGCATCAACACCAACCCATCACGCCACTCCTTCGAAATTCATAGCCCAGAAAGAAATTCCCAATCTCAAAACCGAAACAGGGGTTTGCAGCAAGCAGCAGTCATCGGGAGGCAAAAAGATCGAAACTTTGACGACACCCAAGTCGAGATTTTTCTGAATTACGACGGAGAAGACGCAACGGTACGAGAAGAAGCAGGAAAAAAGCTGTACAGGGCAGGCTTGAGCGGCGGCCTGAGTCAAGCAGGTTTCCCACGACTCGGGCGAGTCGACCTTCACGACCCGGGATTTGTTCTGCTGGTCATATTGCCCTTCCATTCTTGCTTGCCCTGAGGAGATTTGCCCTTAGTGCTGGTGCTGTTGCTGGTGCTTTCCCTGGTCTTCTTCTCCTTCTCTCCCTCCCTCCTGCTCCTGAAGCTTCAAGAGAATTTTCATTGTAATTTAAGCAAAGAGGTTGATGCCTTCTTTGGTCTGATTGCAAAACAAGAAGGAAGGGGGTGGGGCCTACTTTTGGATATGCACTTGGGGAATTGTTGAGGAAGGGAAATCTTTTTGTATTCCAGGAGCAGCATCATCATCCTGGGGGCGCCCACCTTATTGTCCATTTCAGGCCCATGGGCCCACTTCTTTTTTGCTCTGGTGGGCCCAACTGGCCCACTTGCGTGCCAATCCTTGAATCTGTACTTGAGCAGTGAGGGAGGCCAGGGGACACTAGTGCCCAGATCATGAACGTGATCTGCAAGCTGTCATGTGTCAAGCTGACGTGCGAGTTATCTAACTTTCGGGATCACCGATTTTGGACTGGACTAATATAACTAATCTGCGAGAAAGTCATTCGGATCTTAATAAGATTACGTTAGGGCTTATCCCGAATGGTGTGGGAATCTGTCTAGAGGTGGTAATAGAATTTGATTAATGGGTGATTTTTAGCCTTGTTTTTGGCATTTTAAAATTCATGTTGAGTTCGGCGAAAAATAAGAATATGACTTTATTATCTCAGCATATTTCAATTCTATGCTGATAAATTAAGCAGTGTTGCCCTTGTTACTTGCAACGCCAGCAAAGAAAGTCAAAAGTATTTCGAATCATTTTTGTTGTTTGATGGATAGGTATTAGTACTAGGTACTATCAGCCTTCTTTTTCTTCTTTTTTTTCCCCGGTCCAAGGTACTATCAACCATTTAAATACAATCTTTTGTTCATCAAATGAAGCTACAGCTGTTACCCAGTAGCCATCCTTTGCAGCTGTTGTTGTCCTGGCGTTAGTCCCTCTCTAGTTTCCTAATTGGGAAATATGTACATATATCCTAAATTAGAGGAACGTTCGATGGTGTTAACAATAGTTAAAGGGAATCCCCTATTTTCCCTCTTCCCAAGGCAAATTTCTTATAAGAATTTCGCGTGGATCTCACGGGAAGGTTTGCATAATCAATTATTGTAGTTGATCCACTCTAATATATTCAAGTCTAGATAAGAAAATCTCCTTATTGATAGCGACAAACAAAGCAAAGCCGAATTGCGTGTAAAACCATATTAAGTACAGAATATTCACATAAGATGATGTGCTGAATTTTTATTAGGCATTAAGTATCATATATTTTTTTGAGGCCCACTAATGATTCATTATATTATGTAGCGTGTCAAGTTTGTAGATAGACTTCTTGATATGTCATTACAAACTATTTTAATGCTTTGAGATCTTTTAAATCACCTGAAAGCAGCGTCGTGATGAAGAGTTGAGGGTGGGCAGACCATGATTTTTTATTTTTTTTTTTGGTCAGTGGCAGACCATGATCGAGTACCTAGGAAATCAAATCACTCGTATTGTGGCTGGTCATGTCGCTCATCTCACGAGATGATGATGGCGACAAAAGGCATTGGGCAAAGGCCCAAGTGTTTTGATGATAGGCATGGCCAGGCCCCATCAGTTAAATTAGCCTGATTCTGCAGAGATCAGATAGCCCAATTCATTCTTAGTTGAAGCCGACCTGACCCAGCTCCAAGCTTGGTTTCCCGAAGAGAAAGATGGAAAGAACAAAGATGCGTCTCGTTTCTTGCTTGTGAATGGCCAGTCATCACCAGCCATCTTCATCATCTCTTCACTCATTGAACTGTCTTCCTCAAAAGTTCAAAAACTTGCAGAGGGCATGGATGGAAGTTCTGCTAAATGTGAATTTGCAGACATTCTTGTATCCCCTGCTTTTGATTTTGATCTTACAGGAACTTTGCACTAAAAACAGTTTATGATTCAGACCCAGTTACTCAATTTCATTTATGAGTAGATATCTCCCGAAAGAAAGAACAATTCAAGAAAATCATATGGCAGTTGAAAGAATATGGAGGGAGAAAGAGACTATTGATAGCGACACAATCAGCATAAGAGCTCAGGAAAGCAAGGTCCGCAGCTGTAACTGCTTGGTGTCCTGAGCCAAAATCATTCCCAGTCCACGTGTCGAAATACAAGCAGCCCATTCCCCAACCCAATCCTACCTGTCAAATTGAAACACCCTCATAATCCACGTGGCGGCAGGGGAGTGGCCAGGACCATATCCAAGTAATCCAAGCAGGAAAATGGCAGATAAGGTGGTGTCCCAGATCACTTCACACCACATAACCTCACGGCCTATTCGAGAGACTCCATCCAATTCACAGGAATATATTTCCTCATTTGACCCTCTTGAATCAAAACTTGCTGAGCAATAGCACTTGAGAATTGATATTGAAGGTGAATATGGCCCATGCTATGGCTTCAATGGCTGGCTTACGGGGCTCCTCTCAGGCGATGCTGGAAGGCAGCCTCCAGCTTAGCGGCTCGACCCGCCTGAGCATCAGCGGTGGCAACAGGGTTGGCTTGGCCAGGCCTGGCTTCAGCATTAGAGCTCAACAGGGCTCGGCCGAGGCCGACACTAGCCGGAGGGCAGTTCTCGGTCTGGTCGCCACCGCTTTAGCTTCAGGTTCTTTTGTCCAAGCAGTGTTGGCCGAAGCCAAGTCGATCAAGGTAGGCGGGCCTCCCCCACCATCCGGCGGACTACGTAAGCCTCCTGCCTTTTTCTCTTCTTCTCTTAGTCTACATCTACGAGCGTTGCAGATAAATCTTGCTGGAGAACTAGACAAGAATGTTGCATTGCACTGAAGATTTTTCCCTTGCAATTGCTTCTCTATTGAAAAGGAATTGAAACTGTTAACACATAGCTAGATCTGCATTGTTCACATACCCGGTTGTTTTTGGAGACCAGTACCAACTTGATTGTGATTATCCTATTGTTGTAATTTAATGTGTGATTAGATCTAGAGATGTATCTGATATGGATATTTGGCATACTGCTCTGAAAGCATTTAGTTCCTTTCTGATGAAACTGTTGCTTTGGAGAGGCCAAAATTCGGCAAATTCGAAATTCAACCTGGCTCTATCCATGGTCGGTAATGACCCTATCTACCCGGTATTAGAATAGTGACTGAATTAGTGCTCGAGTTCTTGCATTGTTCAGCGAGATTCTGATTTCTCTTTAACCTTGAGGACTGTAAAATATAAGGAAGAACTGTAGCATTCGAAGTTGTGGCTTAACGAATAATGGCAGTGAAATGCCTTCTCTTTATGTAGCTGGAACCCTGAACTCTGATGAGCCAAGAGATCTCGATCTCCCATTGAAGGACAGATTCTTCCTTCAGCCACTGACTCCGGCACAGGCGGCAGCCAGGGCAAAGGAGTCGGCCAAGGAAATTGTTAACGTGAAGTCGTTCATAGACAAGAAGGCATGGCCATATGTCCAGAACGATCTCCGCCTCAGGGCCGAGTACCTCCGCTACGACCTCAACACTGTCATTTCCGCAAAATCCAAGGAGGAGAAGAAGTCGCTCAAGGAACTTACTGGCAAGCTCTTCCAGACCATCAACAATGTGAGTCGACACAGAAAATCTTGAAACATGTCTTGCTCATTCAATTCGCCTTTGAAAATACCTGACTGACCCGATTTTAATTCCATGTGCTTTTTGAGCAGTTGGACTACGCAGCGAAGATCAAGAGCACCCCAGAAGCAGAGAAATATTATGCTGAGACTGTATCTACCCTTAATGATGTTCTTGCCAAGCTTGGCTAAATCAAGTTTGTGTATTTGTCACACTTTATCGGACACTTTGTTAAGGGCATTTGAAGAAATCTCTTTTCCAATCCGGATAATGCTTTGTTAACTTCTCCTTCACTATCGCTACGAGTCCTTTTTCTTGAAGATAAATGCACAACTCCTGTACTTCATGTTCAGAGTTGTACTTGAGAAGCATTACATATCAACTTGGAGAACACTCCCATTCATTCAAAATTAACATCATGCCGAAAGTTGAGTCCTACTCCTATCAACTCTTTTTGTGCAACAACTTCACAGACCATCGCTAGGCATGCGATTAGAAAGCATCTCGATGAGAGCCTTTTCAAGCAGTAGGGATTGTGGCATCGAACGTAGCTCACATGGTCGAACGTGAAGCAGCAGGAAACTCGCAATTTTATGAGCCAAATTTTAACAATTTGCATCAATCTCGTGCCTTTCATTGCATCAGCTTAGGTGTCTCATCAGTGTATTCACTATGAATTTTACATTTCTCAGCCTGAAAACGTCTCGCTATATTTGAATTGCTCATTCTTCTGCTTTCACATCATCGGGGTGTACCTTCAAATCCACCGCCAAGATTTCGAGGCAGGGTTCAGCCTGGCTGGCTCTGCAGTCCTTTGCCACCGGCTGTCTCCAGATGAAGTCGACAAGCTCGGCATGCTCGTCTTGCTACCCTATTTTGCTGATCACAGCCTCGGCAGGCCATATGATCAGAAACGTCTTGTTTAATGTCATGTGGTCATCCTTGGTATGCAATTATTCATCCATGTTATAGCAGATCTCCGAAGCAGTGTGCCACAGCTGCAGGCTCTGGTCTTGCTCTACATCCTCGATGTATCCCCACTGGCAATGTGCCACGGTACCACGGTCCACACACCGGTAACATGAACGAACAAAAGACTAGCGGCATCCAAAACGTTCTGTTGCACCCCTCCAATATATCAGTGGATTGCAATTTCTCTATTTCTGTATTCTACTGGGTTGCATGGATATAGTCCATCATGAAATTTGTCGAACTTGTCCAAATGAATGTAATGTGTTGTGTGGCATGGCTCAACTTTCCGAGGTATCACTTTGATAGGTGGAGGCAAAGGTTGATTACTTCAACAAAGAAGTGTTGTCATCCGATACATTGCTTGATGCCCCAAGACACTGGTCGAAGAAAGTGAGAAGATTTCAGTATCGACCATTTTGATGTCATGGTGGATGCAATCACTACTTATCCATGCAATGGTCGAAGGGTTGAATTTGAAACTAAAGGTCACTCTCGTTGCGACACCGATTTAATCAGGCACCGAGAGAATAGAGAAACGTTGAAACTGTTCTTTAGTGTAGTTGAGGCAAGCGAAGAATACTAGTTGAGGAATAGCACCTGAATATTTCCTTTGTTTGGTTTGATTTTTGATTGTGAATATCACTTGTTTGTACTTTGCTAAAACATGTTCAGCATTACACTCTTATTATATAAATGGTTCAGCATTCTGCTCTATATTGGATATGCTAATTAAGTGGCAGTTCCTATGTGCAACAATAAATTCTGCACAATGTAGCAAAATAATGATAATTAACCATTTGGTTAAGGATGATGACTGAAAACTCGGTAATTCTGTCCAATATAATGTATGTTTTGCTGAGGATTTGGTGTCGCGTAATCTGTCTTCATCTGGTAACTAATCATGGCCACAAGAAAGAATAGCACAACTGACTTGTATCAGGGTGAACAGCTGAATGGTGATAACTTCGATATCTGATACCAAAAAGTGCAACTTGTGCTGAAAGAACAAGCGCCAACAAAAATATGACCAAATCATGAATGACCCTGACAAGGACGACGCCCAAACTAGGAGAGATCAACAGACATTTAGAGCCTGGAAGAAAAAGGGTAACACGGCTCATGCTGCATTGATTAGCTGTATGCAAGATGATATCGTAAGAGAGTCCAGGCGTGTTCCAGACTGCTAGTGAAATGCAGCTTGCGCTGGAAGAGAGGTAAATCTCTATAGACATTAAGAAACCTCAACCTCAATAAAGCAACCAGCATTTGTTTCAAATCCTGAGATAAAGAAATCTTCCAACTCACGCTAACATATATTAGCAAGGATTTGTGTCCTCGTTTAACCACATGTCCATGGCTTTTCTCAAGCTAATCAACTATGAATGTAGCAGTGGTCAAGTAACCTCAACCTCAATACTGCAACCGGCATTTGTTTCAAATCCCGAGATAAATGAATCTTCCAACTCACGCTAAAATAAATTAACAAGCGTTCATGTCCTTGTTGAACTATATGTCCATGGCTTTTCTCAAGCTAATTGACCACGAATCTAGCAGAGGTCAAACGCACTTACACCTTAAAACAACGAGAACAAAGTAATCTTTAGCCAAACCAATATCCATAATACACCAAAGGAAGATTTGATAACAATGCACGACAAAACTAAAACCCAAGCTTGGCATGATCTTACCTAATTCATCTCCTGTCCAATCTAATCTGATTTGTATACTCTGTTGTATCCCCCTGATTCATGCTTGCTTTAGACTGACTATAGATGTCCATGCAAGCAAAATAGTGGGGTCTAGGATGTTAAGACACCCCTATGCTTCTTACAAGCCCCAGGTGTTTTTCGATAGAACAATGGGATAAAATGTTTGCCAATCAAAACAATAAACGGGCCAAGCAACTCTGATTTACAGGAGATGAAGTAATGTATCAGCAACACAACTTGCTTCAGAAACCAACACAAGTGATCATGACATCGGTGTCAAGAGAAAGGATGACAACAAACCAGCTCGCTCATGACTGAGAACCGGCAGATTGCAATAGCAGGCACTAGCAACAGGCCAAAGCATTTAGAGAATATCATCAAACTTAAGAGGACATGCAAAAATCCAAGGTTTACATGCATTAAACTTACAAAACCATCGAAAAAAAGTACCGACATGAACCCAAAACCTAAGTAAACAAGATATATCACCTACACATTTTTTGCACAAAAAAGAACTGGCAGTCCAATCCTACTTTCCATAAGCCCGCTCATAAGCCTCTAAAATAACATTGGTTTGATCACTAATCAATGCGGCCCTCTCAGCCAATACTCGCATCTCAGCCAAATGCACTTTCCTCCATCGTTCCTTAAACTCCTCCTTCCTCGACTGATCCAGCATCTCCCACCCTTTCTTCATGAAGTCCTGCTCCAAGCAAAGCCCAGACATCTGCAACATCTTATTATCACAGGACAACATGCTTCCGGCATCAATATGCTCGGACAGCACCAGTTCACCATTCTCCTTCGGCCTCTCCAGCGACGTCTCCATCTTCAACTTGGGCACCTTGGCAGCAGTAGCAGCCTTACTCTTCTTAGCAGTACCATTCGCCTTCAGCACAGGCGTCTGCTCGCCGCTCCCACCCGCATCACCGCTCTTATTGGCGCCCCAGATTTTCTTAGACAATTCGAAAACTTTCTGCTCGTGGGGCTTCGAGAACGACCTATCCTCACCATCCTTCCCCTTCCCTTCATTGTTGCTATACTTCTTCTTCAAAACCCGGATCTTGTTCGCCAATTGACTAGCGGTAAACTCTTGCCCGAGCGATTTCTTGACATAATGATGGAACGCGTTAGTGTTGGCAAAAGGGTCCATACCTTTCATCTCCCGGAAATCGATCATGCCCTGCAACAGGGCTAGCTCGTCGTCGTCGCCCCATATCCTCTGGAACAGCTTCTTCGACTCCTCCCCGGATTTCTGCACCGACCCGTTCTCGGCCGCGTCCTTCTTCCTCCCTCTCTTCGGCTCCTTCTCCTTGGCGTCCTCCAGCTCGACCTTCCGCTTCGCCTTCGAGCCGCCCTCCGGCTCGGCCTTCCGCTTCGCCGCCGCCGCCGCCGCCGGGGGCTGCTGCGGCTTCGGGGAGGAGGACGGCGGCTCCGCCCTCTGCTTCTTCGCGGGTGGGGTCTCGACCTTCTCCATGGGCTTCGAGGCTATGGGCTTGACGGTGTAGCGGCGCGAGTCGGACTCGGACTCGGACTCGGTCCCCGACTCGGACCCGGACTCGGATTCCGACTCCGACCCGGCCGCCGCCGCCGCCGAAGACCCACCCTGAGATTTCTGCTGCGGCTGCGTCAGCGGCGGTTGCTGCTGCGTCGGCGGCGGCTGCGGCGGGGGAGTGGGCTTGGGCTGCGGCTGCTTCTTCCGCTCGCCCTTGCCGTCCTCGTCGCCGGAGGACTCGGAATCGGCCTCCGACTCACCGGATTCTTCCTCCTCCTCGTCCTCCTCCTCCTCCTTGGGCTCTTCCTCTTCGGAGCTGCCGGCCGGCTCGTCGTCTTCGGAGGACGCCGGCGGCGGATCCTCCGCCGGAAGAGGACGCTTCGGGGCCATGGAGCGCGACGGCTTTTAGGGTTTTAGCGTTTCGGTCGATTCGCGAGAGACGCAGGGAGTGGGGGGCGAGATCGGTGCGCAGCGGAGACGGTGCGTGAATATATATATATATGAAGCAAGGGTAGAAAGGTAAAATAAATAAATAAGGAGGAGGAAACCCAATAATTTATTTCCTCTCTTTTTTCGTCAGCAAATTATTGTTTTTTTTTTTTTTTCCTGATTATACTTGGCTTTTCTGGTTTTCATGATGGTCGTCATCGTTATTTTTCTGGGGTAATTTTGTGGAATTTAGCTGTTTGATTTTGAAATCATATCGAGGTGCTAGTACTATGTGAATGTCTTTTTCCTAAAATAGAGATGAAAATTATTTAGTTCCAAAATTTTTCGATATCATGAGATTCTTATATTATTTCGTTATAATTGCTAATTACAGATTTTGAATAAGTTTAAAAGGAGATTTCGGCTTAAGTTCAGTGCTAAAGTTTCGTAAAACCCTTAGTTATAGGTCTTTTTCACGGCAAATTGAAGACAGACTATAAGTTTTAGAAGCTCAATTTGCAAGTTCATAATAAAATCACATATTTTATATAATTAGTGCGATTAATGAATGTACTAAGAATATTATGAATTAACGAAATTGAATGACAATCTATCAGTTCCTTATCATTTTAATAACACACGAATATTGTTTGAATAATTAAGCTTGATTTTCACTAATTTCATACTAGGGTTGAGCACTCACCTTGTCATGGGCAAAGTTGTATAATATAGAGAAAGACAAAAAAAAAAAAAAAAAAAAAAAGTTAACAAATCAGGAAGTCATCCGAAAAAGGTAATTACTTTTTCTAGCAGAACAAGTGAGTTGCTTTTGACGGTGAATAGAATTTAGTCGTTAATATGTCTTATATAAGAAAGACCGAATGTCAAGATAAGAAGCAAGAAGGGACTAGCTTTTTATTCCTTTTTAATTTGCCTTTAATAGAACCAATTAGTGGACAAATTAGAATAATCTCTTGGGGAGTTCGATGCTAGCTTGGGGATGAATGTTGGTCGCATGCTTACTATATGTAAGTCGAACGGGATTTGGTAATTAATTGATGGCAATCGATTAATAGTACTAGCACATCGGACTTTGCCTTACCAACACTTGCGGGAAATCATTAATAGCACATATTGTATAACAAAGTATAACGGAGCCAATTAATTTTTGTATTGGATTTTTGTTTTTTTTGAAGAAGCATTTAATTTATTTCCATAGATATACAATACAGAAACTTTGTCCAACTATGAACTAACCCAAATTCCAAATAAATCCTAAATAAGAAGATGAATCATCACAATGAAGGTTATGGGTTCAATGCTCTTATCTGTAAATTTTTCAAATCAAAATTGAGGTTATGGGTTCAATGCTCCTTTGTTGGTTGCCTCCATCTCTATGTATTTGCTATTATTTGGCCAGTCTTGTTTTGGTTCTTTTGTAGCTGTTGGTTAGGCCCTTGTTGGCCTTGTGTTCCAACAACTTGTAGATTTTTCTTGACACCTTTTCACTCGTAGTGTAAGTTTTTGGTGCCGATCTGCTTTGTACATTGTTAGTTATAGTTCAATAAATACTTATTTACCAAAAAAAAAAAAACTTATTAATCTAGGCTAAATCAGAAGAGAAAAGCTCCACAAAATGGGAGGAAAGCAAGAAAAAAAATATAGAAAACCAAACCAGCCAAAGAAAATGGGGGAAAAAAGGGGAGGAGACAGAGATTTGACCCGTGCCGTTTTCCTCCATGGAGGTTGAGGAAGAAAACAATAAATATTGGATTACAAATAAGGAGCAATCGCGAATATTATATGAAAGCGGCAAAAAAAAAAAAAGAGAAATTCTAAAGTGCGTTAATCGAGCGCCACGTGTAAAGTGCTAGGGCCGCGACACGTAATGAACCGAAACGACGCCGCGTCTGGGAGCAGCGGGGAGGGAGGGAGGCGATGCTCGAAGCTGGACATGCATGGCCCGTTCGCCACGTGGCAGGCAAACCGTATTACGAATTGACGAACGTTGGAAGACACGACGCAGTTCTAGAATCCCCTCCCATCTTCTCCATCTTCCTCCCCGATCGAACCGAGCTATAAGCTGAAACACGATCACGATCACGATCACGATCATTCGCGCAGACACAGAGAGACAGAGAGAGAGAGAGAGAGAGATTTGCAGCTCCGATTCAATCTCTGGCGAACCGGCGGTCGGGCGGGCGGGCGGGCGGGGAGGGAGTGATGGCGGCGTACCGGTGGAAGAGCTTCGAGGAGGACGAGGACCGCCCCGAGAAGCCGCGGCGGTACGGCGTGACGGAGATCAGGGGCCCTCACTACTCCTTCTTCAACCAGAACCTCCTCCAGGTTCCCCCTCGTCTTTTGGTTCTTCTGCTTTATTTTGTTCTCGGCTTCGTGCATGCGCCGGTGATCGGGCTGGCGCCGCGGCGGCGGCGGCGGCGGCGGCCCGGTGGGGCTCCTGAACCGTCCGATTTGCCGTGGATTCGAGACGATTCGATCGGAGAGTGTTTTAGACAGTGCGAATCAGCGAATCGGCATCTGCAGAGTGATTTTTTTTTTTTTTTAAGCTTTGGACGGTTGAGACGAGGTCGACCGTTGGAGATCAAAAGCGGTTGGCGCGTGCTGATGATTAGTTCTAGGATCTGTTCTTAGTTGGATTCTGGTTTTTATGGAGTGCCGCCATGGTAGGACCGGATTAGTGTAGTGGTTTTGAGTCGATTGGGCAGCGTGCCGCGGCGGCTTGTTTCCTGCTGCTAAATTGGGGAGTAGCGTTTTGCTGTGTAGCGTGCGAGGATTGTTTTTCGCCGAATCGGAAAGAAATTGGCCGATACCTTAATCGTCGCAGATCAAGCTGCCGCTTTTCTTCAATAAATGCACATTTCCATTGAATATAGACGATTGTTTCCGAAGAATGCTTGCTTTGGTTAAGCTAATCTACGATCCTAAGGGGTGACTTTACCGCTTGCGCACTTCCTGTTAATAAGTAACGTGTCGTGTGATGCAGGATATTTTCGAGTCGATGGGGCCATTTGTTGATGGGTTGAAGTTCTCTGGGGGTTCGCACAGTCTAATGCCCAAGTCTTTTATCAAAGAGATCACCGATATAGCTCACGAGCATAACGTGTACGTGAGCACTGGGGATTGGGCTGAGCATTTGCTGCGCCGGGGTCCATCAGCTTTCAAAGAATATGTTCAGGTGAGATGCACCGGAGAGGTTCTTTCCTTGTCTTTCCTTTTCCTTTTTCGAGGTTTTATGTGTGTTGCTGATACAGTATGCTGTTCATGGATATTAATCAGGAGTGCAAGCAGTTGGGATTCGACACGGTTGAGCTAAATGTGGGGACTCTGGAGATTCCAGAAGACAGCCTTCTGAGATTTGTGCGAACTGTTAAGAGTGATGGCCTTAGAGTCAAGCCACTGTTTGCGGTGAAGTTTAACAAATCTGACATCCCAAGGCTGGTGATAGAGCTTTTGGGGCATATGTAGTTCCAGAGCCTCGAAGTTCTGGTAAGAAGCAAGCAACTTATTTAAGTTTACATAGTTTACTCAGTGCAATATTGGTATTAATGATGCATTATGGGAAAATTTATACCAGTGATTTATAGATGCACATTTTCCCGTACAGATGATGAAGTGTCCTAGCAATGATAGTTATGAAATGAGTGACTGATGTGACCATTGGGATATTTTGGAGAGGATGTGAAGTCCTGTCATGGTATTCTTGCTAATGTCTCGATGAGATCAACATCTTAACTGGATAGTCGTCCTTGTGAAAAGTCACTTTGAAAGAAATATGTCTCACATTTTTGGTTCCTAGCAGTTTCGTGTTATGAATATTTTATTTGATAATTGATGATATGTACCTTTAATTGCATGGGAGAAGTTTTGCTGAGTTTGCTCATCTTTTCAATTTGGCTACTTAGTTGCTGCTTCGTCCTCGATATGTGTGACTGTGGGCTTCATGGCTTTAAAATCAATTATTGCCTAAACTTAATATGTGTGAATATGAGCTCTAGAACTTCAAGATTATGTGTTACATGTGTTGTTCTTTTCAGAAGCAGCATTTGAATCCATGTGTCTGGTTATTCCCCCATTCTTTGTTCCACAATAGATAGCAAGATTTTATTCTTCTAATGCTGTAATTTTTACCCTTTAGACTATTAAGTTTTAAGGAAGGTTTAAATAGTTTTTTAACACCATTGGAATCATTTTTAAAGTACTTCTGTAATCTTGCTATCATTTGTGAAGAAGTGACACTATTTTTTGGATTTTGAATAAGATATTTCACATCTGCTTGTTTTGTGGGTTCTGCTTCTGTAGAATTCGTTGAAGATGTTGATCTCTTGATCAGAAGGGCAGAGAGATGCTTGGAAGCTGGGGCAGACATGATAATGATAGATCCTGATGATATCTGCAATGCTGATGCTGTCCGAGCAGACCTTATTGCAAAGATTGTAGGTCGTCTAGGTCTTGAGAAAACCATGTTTGAAGCATCGAATGCCAGAACCTCGGAGTGGTTCATCCAACGCTATGGGCCCAGGGTATGTATGTCCCGGAATGCAAACTGTGCTTTTGGATGGCTTTCATTTCTTCAATGATCACTGCGTGTTTTTCACATGCAATATTTTCAGGTTAACCTTTTTGTTGATCACTCTCAAGTCATGGATTTGGAGTGTCTTAGAGGGCGCAAGCTGGGTAAAAACCATTCATCAGTTCTTGGATCCTCCTACTTCCTGTTCTGAATAGGAGATTGTAAAGATGTGTATACCATGTCGGAAACTCCCTTTGTTACAGAATTCTGCTGTTCTGTGTATTGTTACCATTGGCTGTGACGCCACAAATATGATCAGAGTGTAACATTATAAGGAAAAGTGTTGCTCTTTTAGCTGGGTTTTTTCAATTGTCTTTATACAGTTGCCTGCAATGAGCTCAGATTTATTCTATCTTGTGAGGAAAAGTGTTGATTTGCAAATGTTAAATTTTGTCCATCATGAAATCTCATGGCTAAAACATTGAAGTAGTGGGAGTTGGTCCATCTGAAACTACATCTTTTGTAACGAGAAACCAGTCTGGGAAGGAGGAAGTGAAGGAAGTGGGAAACAACTTCTCAAAATCACTTGTGCTTTTACTTGTCCATCCTACGGTCTGCAAACATGGTGCATCACTTCATAATTTGTACTGCAAGTGTTCTAATGAACTGATGTTTACAGCTTACCTATGTTCTGCAATCTAAGTGCTGAAGTAGTAGATAAGTTTGTCCATAAAGATGGAAGAAGGAAAGCTTAGTTTGAAAGATCACCTGGGGCCATCCAAGACGATGCCAGTGGCCAAGCCTATCTTCAGCTGTAAGTAGACTGGTCCTTTTCTCTTTTAATGGGCAATGGTACGAAGGGCGGTCATTCCCCGAAGTCCAAAATCAAGCGAAGGAGCTACTAGTCGTCCCTTTCATGAAATATCATGTGAGCCATCCGCAAGAAAGGATAGAAGTTTAGAGGTAGTTCTCTGCCGTAGTTTTGAGCCCGCAGATGTTCACGCTTCACGTTTTGTCATATAATCAGATACATTTGCAAAATTCTGCCAGTCGTAAACGATTCAGTTTACAACCTTCTGCATGTGCACTTCTATAGGCATAGAATGATTGGTCAGATCGCTTGTGTTCTTGTGGTTGACCAGCACAGTTGTTCCACTCGATAGCAGTGTCAATTGTAAGGGGCTGACGCTGGATATTTTGTTCCTTCTACCTTTCCTGTGCCGGAGATGGTACGTGTGCTTACCGCGATTCAGATCAAGAATGATTACTGGCCGCCTTTGCACTAGAAGAACAACTAGGTTGGGACAATGTCTAGCCAGTTTAGATCGGTCCAGCAACCTGGGTCCTCGGAAAACTATTTTCGCCGACAATGAACGGCTGTCTTCGAGTACAATGAATAGGTGGACCGTGCTACCGGGTCTTGCATGTAGGAACGTACCCTTGCGATCAAGTGAACGAAGAACATGACAATCCAACTCTCTCCCTACGAAAGAAGTGGTGGAACCTGGGCATGTGCTTCATCTATTCTTGATGGCAGGTACAGGCATTTAGTGGTAAGGAATCTATTTCTCGGAAGTGGGGACCGATCACTCTCGAACTTCTGATTGGACAGGGGCCGGTTTCGTACGATCTACTTGAGTTATTTGGTTAATGTCTCATATCATTTGTCTCTCATCTTGATTAGCGCCCATTTGTCGCATTGAGACAAGATTCTGCGATCTTCCGTCTCATGCGTGAAAGAGTCGCATATCGACCGAGTTAGATGGACTATAAAAATTGGGTCTAAGAGCGTCGGAACGTCGAGTGGGCCGACACGATTTTTCCAATAAACAGACAATTTCATCAATCAATCCGAAGGATACAAACAAAAACGTTTGCCCGTTCGAGTGGGACTTTTAACGATTAAGTAACGCAAGAAAACAAAACTTAGGTCCGATGTGGTTATGGCGTGACCAAGTAAGACTAGAGACTGTTTTGGCTTTTATAAGGCGCCTGTCCGTGAGATGCTGGCCAGCAGGTTGTTGGTAACCCTTTGGGTCTACGCCAGTTGCTAACCCTTGACGTCGATTTTACAATGTCGCCTTGTCGCGTGTGAAGGATGAGCAAATTGATGAACGCGTATTAGCCGTAATTGAACTTATGGCTTCTATGTAGTTGCGAAAAGTAAGTGACCAAATGCAATAATGCACAGGATAAAGGAATTTACCCTATCTGGATTCGTGTGGTCCAACCGTGAGATCTACGTCACTTCATGGGAAGAGTGGTATGGGATTTCGCTATAAATCAAGTGATACTATGAAAATTAAATATATGCTCGAGTTACTCAAATACTTATAATGTTTCCAATTATGTTCAGTAATTAGTATAATTCTTTTAACCCTTATAATTTTTCCTGAAATAATCTATTGATCTTATAGAGGAATACACAAAATCTTACCCAAAAATTCATATATTTCCCTCTTATATATAGCGATTGAATTCAAGATACGAACCTTTTTAAGGAAATATACTCAAATTAGGAAAGCATTCAAATTAAGAAACTTATTAAAAAACTTATTTGGATCAAAGGATTGAGTTTCCTTTACGGGCTCAAATTCATCGGATATTCTCCATACATAGTTCAAGAGTCTTGGGCAAGCATAGCCCACTTACCCATCTAGTGTAAGGAAACGTTCGATCAAGCCAAGATGCTTCATTAGAATATACCTAACAAATTATTCTCAGCACGGAGTCGTCCATAATGATTTTCGCTATGTACATATGTCCACTTCTTAATCGCTAAGCCAACTCTATGATCAGATATAATAATTACAATGATAACCGATTAGCAAAGTGAATATTTCAGCGAGGAATTTGGAATCCGAGGAAGCATGCATCGTGCTAGATTCATTCGATCGAGTAAGTTCAACGTCATCGGGTTTGGTAACGTATTGTGTGCATACAGCAGATCGGGCAAATTAATCAATTCAATCGGAATGATGAGCAGGTCATCCTCGATTGACACCAATTTTACCATAATGAACAGTGCCATCTACAATCACCGGAAGTCATGACATCCCTGCACTCGAGATTTTCTATAACAAGATCCTCGTCCCTCTCAAAAGCTTTCTATAAAAGCATAAGACATCCCTCAATGCTCGCTGGTCCTAAAGAAATCAAGGCATGTCTTCCTCCTCCTTGCCCGAGTCACATCTCCTTTATTGCCTCAACTTGTGCACAGGGTGATGGCAAGCCAACACCCTCCGACTCTTCCTCGCTCGACCCTTTCCGTACCTGAAGATTTGGAGAACTGAAGTCGTGAGAGAAACACGAGAGAAGAGAGAAGGACGGCGAGCGAGCGAGCGAGGGAGGGATCGGTACGATGCCGGCGGTTTGGTTTGCCCTCAAGAGGTCACTGGACTGCAAGTCGAGTCGTCAGTCGGATGTTCATGAGCCGAAGTCGAGAGGCCTCGACAACATCGTCGTGAGGAGGCCGAGGTGCGGTTGCTCGAAGTCGATGTCGCATCTCAGAGATGTTGTCCATGGAAGCAAGAGGCAGGCTGCTCAGAAGCCGCCGAGCTGTAGCCCAAGATCCATCGCCAGCAATGAATTCATTAACCCCATAACCCATGAAGTGGTCTTTAATAACTCGAAGTGCGAGATCAAGATCATGGGCGTCGGAGGCAAAGTCGGCGGGAATCACAGCAGCAGTGATTCGACTTCGTCGACTTACGTCGGGACACTTCATCCCGGAACGCCTGGTCCTAGAGGCCAGTACACGGTTCCAAGCAGTTACAGTTGCCCAAGGTCGACGAGTACTCCCTCGAGGAAGATTGGCGGGAGTTCGGCCACGTCTGGCGGTTCCAGAGGCAGTGGTTTCCCAAAGTCCAGGACTATGGTGGGGCCTGATGCTCATTCGGGATCTTCGGTTCTCGTCTGCCACAAGTGCGGGGAGCAATTCAAGAAGTTGGATGCTGTTGAAGCTCATCATCTCTCCAAACATGCTGGTGAAATAACATCTTACCTTAAACCACATGATCATATCTGTTTCTGCATTGCCTTTGCAGTTTCTCATTCTCTGGTCTGGATAAATATAAAATCGTTTGTTTAATTTTGGAGTAGCCTGAACGAACTGGGGATTGAACTTCTGGTTTTTAGCTTATCTGAGGATGGAAATTCTTAGACTGAACTGTCAATTTGATTAATGTCATTGCAACTTTTTCTTTTTCCAGTAACTGAACTAAGTGATGGAGATTCATCCAAAAGGATAGTGGAAATAATCTGCCAAACGAGCTGGTTGAAGTCTGAGCACAGCAGTTGTGGACAGATTGAGAGGGTCTTGAAAGTCCACAACATGCAAAGGACCCTCGCCCGGTTCGAAGAATATCGAGAGATGGTCAAGATCAGAGCCAGCAAGTTATCCAAGAAGCACCCCCGCTGTTTGGCTGATGGGAACGAGCTCCTAAGATTCTATGGCACAACCGTGACTTGCTCGCTCGGCGCTGATTCCTCCGGCCTATGTGATCTCAACAATTGTGCCGTTTGTCGGATTTTGAGACACGGTTTTCCTTCAAAGAAGGAATTGGCTGGTGGTGTAGGGATTTTTACTTCATCCACAAGCGGAAGAGCCTTCGAATCGGTCAAATTAGGCGAAGGAGATGGGTGCCTCAGGAAGGCTCTGGTGGTTTGCAGAGTAATTGCTGGGAGAGTCCACAAGCCTGTCGAAAATATTCACGAAATGGCGAGCCTATCCGGGTTCGACTCATTGGCCGGGAAAGTGGGTCAGTATTCAAGCATCGAAGAACTTTATTTATGGAATCCGAGAGCTCTCTTGCCTTGCTTTGTGGTAATTTGCAAAATCTGAAACGGGATTGAAGTGGGGGCTATAAAAGAAAAATCTTCCAGTTTCCAGACATGGACAGTTCTTCTGCAACATTTGTAATGCTTCTTCTAACAGATGCAATAATAATATTGATTTTATTCTTATCATGTTCATCAACACTAAAACAGTTCCTTCACTTTTGCTGTTCTTCTGTGCTTAAGAAGTTGTCTTCGAAATGCCCAGTACTGAGTACTTTCAAGTATAACCGAACACAGTTCGAATAAGTAGGTTTCTATTAGGAGAATAAAAGAAAGAGAGACCGCAAAAAAATTTGTGAGCTTGAACGTGTTTGTACAGAAATCGGAACATAAAGCTCTCGAAAGAATTGTGATATTAAGCAACTTAATTGATGAACAGTTTAATATACATAATCCACTAAGAACTATGGTATCAGAGGATGTAATGTCGTGAGTCAGATGCAGAGTCCTCTTACCTTGCATTTACTGTCGTAGCTTTGGTTGTCAGATGAGCCTTTCTGTCCAGTCTGGAGAATGTTGACCTCCATTTTAGGTGAAGCATTCATTTATATCGTGGAAATCTCCTCTCTCTGCCTGTCAATGCCGTGCTACTCACCTTTCCATATGCTACGAAAAGATGAACTGCACTTCCATTGAAAAGAACATGCTCGACATGTTATGTTTCTACAGCATCGTCAATGGTAATTTATCAGCAAGTTCTTCGGCAATAATACCATTCATAAGGATCGTGCGTGACCTTGAGTAGATCGTGCTGTGACTTGTAGATACTGTGTCGACAGCGCCTTCGGAATTAGTGAACTCCGGCCCTAACTAAAGGCGACGATCAGTGAGTGTGTACTTAAAACGTTCGATTGGCCATCCGTCATCTTGATGGAAAATGTTGATCACCAGGGACTGCAATGTAGGGAAGAGTCCAAGAGCTTGTGAATTGCATTAAAGGAAGGTTTCTTTCAGTGGACCTGCTCAGCATGTGCCCTCGGCTTTGCAAATGCTGAAAGATCTTTGGCCAATGTCTTTGCCAAAGGATAGAGTGGCAGGGACCATCTTATGCTGATTTATGAGCTAGTAAGGAGAAGAGAGAAGCAAGAGCAATTTGGACATTTAATGGCAACACCCATCTTTCTCTCTCTCTCTAGACGTCTGTGCCAACTGTGAATTATCTCACTTCTTGTCACTTTCATATCATCTGTTCAGTTTCTATATGCATGTTCCCTTTTTAATTCCTGCCCTTTCAAACAGCGATGACGAGCTCCGCTTCATCGCAGGTATTATGTCCTGGAAAAAAGAGGACGTGGATAAATGGGTCATAAGAAAATGCACATGTTGAGGAGCTCAACATTTGGATGGAGTTCGTTTAACATAAAATGAATTGGTTGGGGGAAATATTTTCTATCAACGGCTAAAATAGGGGAAGTTTTTTAAATAAGAACATGAAATGCCCTTATTTTCTTAATTAATGACATGAAGTGAATCTTATATCAAATAAGAGCCTAAAGTGGTTATGATAGTTTTAAAAAAAGCCTGACCTTGTTAGTTGTTGGTCGGCTTGATCTTCCAACCGGTCAAAGGCATTTTCTTCAAAAAGACAATTATAATTATAATTTATTTTTTATATATTTTTTTTCCTTTTCCTTTTTTCTCTTCTCTTTTTCCCCCCTTTCTATAAAAAGTAGGCGAGGGCCTAGCAACCCTTGTTGGTTGCTAACAAGGGTTGCCTAGCCAGCTGCTAGTGAGTTGACCCTCGGCTAGATTTGGCAAGGGCCGGCCTTGCTTTGTAGTTGACGACGATGGCCCTCTCTCTAGGCATCGCTAGTCATCACTCGAAACTAGCCATTGGCGAAGACCAGCCACTTGCGAAGAAGAAAGGGAAAAGCCAAAAAAAGGAAAAGAAGGAAAGAAAAGAGGAAAAAAAAAGGTAAATGACAAAAATGTTCTTGACTAGCTAGAAAGTCAGGTCTTTCTTTGAAATTAATATAATCACTTCGGATTCATATTTGAAGCAAAATCCACTTCATGCCCTTCTTCAAAAAAAATGATGGCATTTTATGCCTTTATTTATAACAAGATCTGCTTCAAGCTATTGTTTAAGAAAATGATGATATTTTAGGTCATTATTTGGAATTTTTCCTAAAATAGAAGAAAACGTTTTTCACTTTTCAAGTAGGGAAAAACATTTTCCTAACTCTTTCTTATTTCACAACCTTGCTTGCCCCCCTCTTCTTTCTTTTTCCTTTTAAATTTTTAACTATTTTCGTTTTTCTTTTTTCTTTCTTTTTTTCCTTCTTTCCAAGCCAATCGTTGGCCATGGCTACTGTTACGGTTTGTGATTGGGCAAGGGTGAGCTCGAGCTCGAGGATTACTCGATTGGCAAGTGTGAGCCTCAGGCTCATCGATTTGGAGCCTTTTTAAGGTCAGCATGTTAGGAATGCGAATATATGAAGAAAAAATGAGAAGAAAAATAGGCAACAATTTTTACATGAAAAACCCTTCCCAAAATCAAGAAGGGAAAATAATCTCTCTAGTATTAGTATCAACATTACAAGCTCTAAAGTTATAAGCTTCAACATTTCAACTATAAAAGATATTGCCTAATTATGATGGAAATTACATATATGCCATTAGCAGCAATAAAAGCTTGGTTATCTACTTTAACATCATAGGATGAATGAGTTACTTGGAAATGCCTGCCCAAAATAAATTGTTTCTACACTTGAATATTGTTTTCCTCTATTATACTTTATAACTCTATTAATTGCCCACTTGGGGGTTGATCTTCAAAAAAATAGCAATGATCTTTCATAGTATTTATCTTTGTAGCCCAAATTGTCCAAGTGTGGCGGCCCCTCTCGTCACTTACCATGGAGGCCAATTGAGGCAATTATTGATCCAAAAGGATGCCTTATTACACATGATGGGGAGATCGTTATGATGCACACGTGGGTGGATTATGCTAGAGAAATCGCACATCGGAGAATTAATGCGGTGGAGAGATGTAGAGTAGTTAATATATCTTAGTTGACTTAGAAATCATTGACTTAAACTTTTGAGTTAATGTGAGTCTAACTGGACATATTACCGGCTCGTATTTGGGCTCTCACTTGACAATTTCCTCAAGTGAATGTATTGGATTTTTGCTGTGCGCTCTCAACAAATGCTATTAGAGCTCATGATTGCAGTTTCCGAACAGGTGAGCATTTTGGTGTAACAACGTGGGCTCATAGGAAGTTGATGTAGAAGGATACCTAAATTATGAGGGAGTGGACCTAACTAACACTAAGCTAACATGTGAGGAGGAGATTATTAGGATGCTCATGTGAGTGAGTTGTATTAGAGAAATCTCACATCAGATAATTGATGTGGTGTAAAACAATTAATATATTTTAGTTGACTTATAATTTATTGACTCAAACTTTTGAGTGAATATGGATCCAACTGGAGATTTTGACGGGCTCGAACTTAGGTTTCATCTTGGTGATCTCCCTAAAAGAAGGTATCGGGCTTTTGCTATGTGCTTCCAACAAATGGAGTCAAAGCCCATGGTTGTAGTTGGATGGCAAGTAGATGTGGTGTAGCAATGCAGACCCATAGGAAGTTGATGCAGAATGATGCCTAATCACATATGAGGGGGAGATTGTTAGGATACACATGTGAATGGGTTATATTAGAGAAATCCCACATCAGAGAATTAATGTGTTGTAGAGGTGTAGAGCATGTAATATATCTATACTAGTTGATTCATAACTCAATGGTTTAAGCTTTTGAATGAAGATGAGTCTAACTAGATATATTGATAGGCCTGTATTTGGACTCCCTCTTGATGATCTCCCAAGGTGACGTTATTGGATTTATGCTCTACACTACCAACACAGTAAGCTCGAGATTTGCCGAAATCTAGCAAGCCTTGAGCTTGCCTTTGACCGGTTGTTGGCTAGCATTATGGCAGATGATCGGCCATAGAAGACGGAGGAGGAAAATTAAAAAAAGAAAAGAAAAAAAAAGAAAAAAAATGAAGAATTAATTTTTTTTAAAAGAAAGAAGAATAAAAATTATTAAAAAGAGTGTAGGGAGGAAAATCAAATTCAAATCGAATTTTCTATACCGAATAACGGAAAATATTTTCTAATTCATTTTTAAGTTTTAGCCAAACACCGAAAAAAAAATTATCTTTTTCATTGAAAATGATTTCTTGAAAAATATTTTTCAAAGACGCTATATTTTTTGTCAAATGAATGGAGCCTAATTACAATAATGCATATTCAAATGCCCGAATTGATTAAAAAAAGACAAGGAGGCATCAACTTTGAAATCCTCAAAAGATGACAATTTGATATTTCGATCAGTCTCTGGCATCATCTTGTCATTTCACGTTATATCAACCGCAATTTACAACCTAACAATGCAATCATAATTAACGTTCGGGTTCATGTTAGGTTTCCGTTCGCAAAGCTATGCAAAAATCGACTAGTACTTCACCTACTCTTCTCTAAAAACTTGAAGTAAACCACAAAATCGACAGAAGGGAAATTACCATATCATGAGTTGGGCTTTCAACTGATCGGATTTAGGAGGCTTGATTCAGCCTCGGATCTGAATTTGACGAGCCCATTTACATATCTCAAGTCCGCTTCAAGCCCGAGTTGGGTCCTCGAATGGGTCTCCCAGAATTTTCTCGGATGCGTTTACTGGATCACGAGTAGACCCGAAAAAGAAACAAAAGAAGAAGAAGAAGCTCTAAACTTTTTTTTTTTTTTTTTGCACAAATTTAATTATAAATTTTTTTAATTTGACAAATTTAATCATAAATGTTTTCATATTGGGTACTAATTCAGTTTATCCAAATGATTTATGTTGAAACTGCTGATGTAATCTAATCGTTTTACGTGGTATAACCGGCGCGCGTTGATATTTTTAATTATATATTTATTTATTTCTTATTTCTTATTTATAATTTTTTTTCTTTTTTCCCCCTTCATTTTGGCTAGTGAAGCTGTGAAGGCCCTTGAGTAGATCTAAGTGAGGGTTGTGGCCCTGTCGGTGGTGGGAGAGGGTGTAAAGGCCCTTTGCCAGATTTAGGCAAGGGCTGCTTCGCTCAATGCTGGTGAGGTTGTGAAGGCCCTCACTAGATTTAGGTGATAGCTTGTGACCTTATTGCTGGTGAGTGGGGGTGCAAAGGCCCTCTTGGAATTCGAGCGAGAGCAACTTTACCCATGGCCAACGAGGGCTTGCTCACCCTCACTTATCCTCGCTAGCCAAATGAAGGAAATAAAACGAAAGGAATAAAAAAGAACAAAAAATATACGAAAAACATTAAATATTATATTTAAAAAGTCCACATTAGTGCTAGTTTTATCCTATAAGATGATCAAAGTCCACATTAATAATTTTCGTCTTAAATTAGCCAAACAAACTAAATTAGTATGAAAAAAATTATGATTAAATTAGTCAAATTGAAAAAATTGTGATTGAATTAGTAACAATATATAAAGTTTAGGATTATTCGTGTGATTCTCTTATGTATTAATGTTTGGAAAAAGTAAAAGACGGTAATAATCTCCACACGAGTCAAGATCATAATCATAACGTGTTGACAATGACACCACCATCGAAAGGAATCATTTTTATGGTTTAATTGTATCGTAAAAAACAAAATTCTGGGACAATGAAGCCAGAGACCATGAGATGAAGACATGTGGCAGCTTCTATAATACCTTCATCTTGCGGGTCTAAAGTGATTGGGCTAGCAACCTCGCTTCATGGGTAAATTCGAATTTACGAAATATCTCACTAACCTTATAAATAAAGCCAATTGCAAGCTTACACATGAAAAGATAGCCCAAGCACGATATTCTCTTTCTTTTTTTGTATTTAATGGCGTACGAAATGGACGCTTTACATCGGGTTATTGTTTGCACATGTGCAATGCATTCAGCAGAATTGATGAGATGATGTATCGGACATTTCGAAAATGTAATATGAAATGTCACATTGTGTTGCAAAAATACAAGAGTGTTAGCAGCAAAAATGGATAAGGGTATTTAAAAACACTTTCATGGGAAAAACCTGGACCAAGGGAAAAAAAAAATCTTCAGGACCAAGCTAGGGCAGCATCTTGCCTTTGTCCATCTTGATTTGCACATGGTACTGAATAATAACGCCAATATTAGTAATTACTGAAGGGGCAGTGATAGATATCAATACACATAATTAGATTTTTCTTTTTTTCGGAATAACAGAAGTACAGGGCCACTTATCTATTTATCCAATAATTTTGTTTATTTATTTATTTCTAGAAATTGTTATCTTAAATATTGCAGGACGTGCATTGCGGTCAGACACTAGCAGGGGATGCGTCCTTCTCTGCTCTGAATCTCACCTAACGAGAATTTGATCACGTGATGCTCCTCTACCCCGTTTGAGTCGACACCTACCCCCCCTCGCTTTGCGACAAACACCTTCCCTTCACCCTTTTGCACGCTGTGCCATTTACTTGTTTATATATATATATAATTGATGATGCCAATATAATTGATGATGCCAAAGTCGTCTTTGAAATTAATATTTGGGGAAAGTTTGGGTCGTCAACCCCAAACGCCCGGTAAGAAATGATTGTAGATAAGATTACTAGGTCTTGGATGATGTCCTCGGGGCGCACAATTCTATGAATCCGTTTCACCAAAGGATGACGAAATATCTTTTAAGAATATGGATAAATCCAGATGAATCGACAAAGGATGTGGATGATCTTCTTTTAATTTTGGGCATGCCAGTTTATTGATAAGGAATTTATAAGTACGAAATTGGCAATGGTTGTAAAAAATGCAGGAAAGTAAAAAATAAAATATAATTTTATAGAAAAACGTTGAGTTCTCCGATGGATTTGAGGTTTACAATTAATACACTTAAGATAGTTATAACCAACAATAGGATTGACATACAATTATTACTAAATTTGAATAAATAAGTAAATAAATAAATTTCTAGTCCTCTCGGAAATTACAAGAAATTACACAACCGCATATTATCTGGCAATAATGATCTATAAGAAGTTATAAAGATTTTAAAATAGCGACAATAAACATAGCCCTCCAATAATGATCTAAGTGACGTTGCTGTTTGATCTTTGATTGGACTGGGACGAGGATATAATAAGACAAAACCGAAGAAAAGGTCTTTCCATCTAATTATTAAATTGGGAAATTCAGTGCAGAGGGTCAATAGTACCAAAGTCAAGTTACGTAAGCTCATATGGACTTAGAGATCATGAGAAGTCCAGCTTTCAATGTAGTTTGACAATATCATCAGCTCCTTATTAAAAAGAAAAAAGAGAGAAGAATTTGAGTATTAGATTATTCATTTGGTCTGATTGGATTGTATTGCAATTTCTCATTGACCCTACAATTCTAATTACAAAATGCATTCTTTTTAAATGATTTTGTTAGTGTCTAAAAAAATAACCTTTTGGTTATTATCGATAAGTGATAGACTTAATTGATAAGAGCAAAATTTACAAAAACAAAAAATGGTTAATAAATTGAATAATTGACAATGCATAATGTGAAAGTCTATCCGGCCAAATTTGGATGAAAATTGTTAATATGAACATTGGCCATTTTATGTGACACGACATATGTTAACATGGATAAATTATATATTTTTAAATATATTTTTTGAAATATTTATTATTTTTCAACGTGGCTAGTAAGGATTGATGATGACCTTTACTAGCCACTGAGCAAGAGCTTGTGAGCCCTCGCTAATCACTAGCAAGGGTCGCGGCTCTTGCTTAGGACATCTCGATTGCAAGTGAGGGTTGCCAACCCCTGCTAAAACCCACAAGGGTGGTTGAAGGTTGGGCCTTGTAGCCTTTGGTGAGGGCTGTCCTCATTGGATCGAGAGAAGGGCTAAACAACCTTCACCCACAGTCGGCGATGGCTTGGGGAGGGTTGCCGGGCAACCCTTGTAGACCACACTGAAAAAGAAAAAAAAAAAAAAATAAAAGTTCAGAAAAAATATTAAACAACTATAAAATTTGTCCACATTTGCTCAAAATTGGCCAGATGGATTTGATTGGCACAATGCGAAACTGTTTAGTACTAAATTGGTCCAATCGAAATATTTATGACTGAATTAATATCAATACATTATGTTTAGGACTTTTCAAGTATTTTTCTCTCTCTTGTAATAACTTTCACATTGTGCCCAATCAATTGTTAAGTTCATTAACAACTTTCTATTTTCACCAAACTATGTTTTTATCGATTAAGTCCGTCACTTGGCAATAATAATCAAAAGGTGATCATTTTTAGGTGTTAACGAAATAATTTAAAAAGAATGCGTTTTATAATTATAATTTGTAGGGTCAATGAGGAAATTGCAATACGATCGAACCGAACCAAACTGAAAGGGATGGATAATTTAATACTCAAGTTCATCTCTCTCTCTTTTTTTTTTTTTTTTTTTTTGAATAAGGAGCCCAATGATATTGTCGAACTATATTGAAAGCTGGACTCTTCATGATCTCCATGTCCCTCCGAGCTTATTAACATAGCTTGACTTGGGCACATTTTAACACCCTGTACTTACTTTTCCTTCGGTCCTGTGTTATTATATCCTCGTCCCAGTCCAATCAAAAACCAAACAGCGACTTCACTTTGAGGTGCCCTGTCTGTACCTGATGATGTCAAGAGGAGCTAGTATTCTTGGTATTTAATTTCTTCCTTTGGTCAGCAAAAAGGAAAGTTCAATTCATGGTGGGTCGAATCTATCTGGCTGTACGGGGTTGCTTTGAGTCGTAGGTAAAGAGCACCAAGGAAGGCCACGTGCTCACCTTCTTCCCTCCGGTTAGATGGGCGAATAACATGGGAAGGACAATCCTAAGGCCTATTTAACACAACCAAACTCGCCCCAAGAATTCCAGCACAGACCCACCGTTAGATTTTCATTCTTGTTCTTCTTCTTCTGCTGCTGCCGCTGCTGCTGCTGCTGCTGTCACCGTTAGAGAGAGATGGCCACAGAGATTGTAGGGAACAAGAAGGCGTGTGTCATCGGAGGGACTGGTTTCGTGGCTTCTTTGCTGGTCAAGCTTTTGCTCGAGAAGGGCTATGCTGTGAACACCACCGTCAGGGACCCAGGTTGATCTCTCTTCTACTTCTTCGTCTGTTGAATGCTCTGTTTTTGTGGCATATGCATTCATTGGTTGCTGATTAGCTTCTTGCGGTTAGACCCCCATCTGTTTGGGGAAATGCCCATTAGCCCTCCGATTCAAGGGAAACTTTCGTTTCGCTCACTTCAAACTATTGCCAATTCACCCATAGATGAAACCGAGTTCCTCCATTTAACTAAATCTGTATAGCCCAACTCGGGCCGTGAATACTATAGTATGCATTTCGCATTATCAACAAGGATGGCAAACATATTTAAATTGGCCGCGATTTAGTTCCGACTTTAAAGGCTGTGTTTTAGTAATTTGGTAGGGTTGACATAGCTTGATTGCTAGGAAGCTGAGGAGCTAATGAATTAGGCGCTTTAGTCGGAACTGTTCGTTGATTTGCTATCTTATATTGCTGCAGATAATCAAAAGAAGGTGTGCCATCTCCATGAGCTCCAGAACTTGGGTGACCTTAAGATTTTCAGGGCGGATCTCACCGACGAATCAAGCTTCGATGCTCCTATAGCCGGCTGTGACTTTGTCTTCCATCTAGCGACCCCGGTCAACTTTGCTTCCCAGGACCCTGAGGTATGAAACTAGTGCATCATTTGGGGCTGACTGTAAATTTCGACGAGACATTATATTGGTTCTGAAACTTCTTCTCCGATTTTACAGAATGACATGATCAAGCCCGCAATCCAGGGAGTCCTGAATGTTCTCAAAGCCTGTGCCAAAGCGAAGACAGTGAAACGTGTCGTGATGACTTCATCAGCAGCCGCAGTTTCAATCAACAATCTTCAGGAAACGGGCTTGGTCATGGATGAGAAAAACTGGACGGATGTCGAGTTCTTGTCCTCTGTGAAGCCGCCTACCTGGGTAAAATCAGTTGGCCATAGGATACAGATTTGACATTTTAGCTGTTAAAGAAGAAAAATTGAAATCAATGGGCTTTTCAATTTCGCTATTTTCAGGGGTACCCTGCTTCCAAGACGCTGGCGGAGAAGGCAGCATGGAAATTTGCGGAGGAAAACAATATCAAACTTATAACTGTCATCCCATCCCTAATGGCTGGCCGTTCTCTCACTCTGGAAGTCCCCAGCAGCGTCTGCCTCGCAATGTCTCTGCTGAGAGGTCCGAAACCGTCCACAGTACTATAATTTCACTAACTCGGGAGGCCAGACAGAACTAATTTCATGTCGGGACAGAACTAATCCCATGTCAAAACAAAACTAATCACAGAAAAGCATAAGAGAAGAGTGCTTGTCCTAATGACTCCAATATTTCTTTTGCAGGAGACGAGTTCTTGATGAATGGGCTGAAAGGCATGCAAATGCTGTCGGGTTCTATTTCCATAACGCATGTTGAGGACGTCTGCCGTGCCCACATTTTCCTGGCTGAGAAGGAATCTGCTTCGGGACGATACATCTGCTGTGCTGCTAACACCAGTGTTCCGGAACTCGCAAAATTCCTTAACAAAAGATACCCACAATACAAATCCCCAACAGAGTAAGTCACTTGAATGTTGACCAAAACTGCCTGGTATATTTGTATGCACAGATTCTGGACATCCAATGATCCAATCGGGTGGTCGTTCTGATTTTGTGCCGATTGCCACATGCAGATTCGGGGATTTCCCATCCAAGGCCAAGTTGATCATCTCTTCAGAGAAGCTAATCAAGGAGGGCTTCACCTACAAGTACAGCATTGAGGATATCTATGACCAATCTGTCGAATACTTCAAGGAAAAGGGACTGTTGCAGGTGTAGTAATTTCTGTTGGCATTGCGGTTCTGCAGAAATCAGAGGAATGCTTGACCAGGAAGAGGGTGAAAGAATAACAGGTCATTGAGATCTATCAGTTAGCTTGTTCCAATTGAATGATTCATCGATGTGAATTGAAAAGTGTGGCTCTTGCATCTTTTCTAAACCATGAACGTCAATGATGCCTCAACGTTTCCAATTGGGACTCTTTACTAAATGTAATGGATCTGTTAACTCTGTAAGAGAAGTTGGTTCGCCTCTATTGCATCTATCAGCTTAGTTTTTTCTCTTCATCTTTTGCAGTGATCGACAATGACACGATATGCATAACCATGATTATATGCTTCCAGATTCAGAACTTGGTGAATAACCTCTGAAAATCAAACACAGTGAAATGCAAATAAAACTATTTTGAACGAGATGATACACAATATGAGATGAAATGAATCACATGCGAAATTATAGAAGATCCCCTTTAAGATCAAACAATTATATCGAATTGAGTATGATTATATGTGTGATAGCATTTACCATATTAGGAATATCAACGAACCCTACCATTGCAAGTGGTCGGAGTATTCTTTTTTAAGGTTCAGAATTTACAGTTTAGGAATTATCAACATAAGCAGGCCCGACAAATTTGAAGCTAAATCCTAAACCATCGATTGTTTCGTGAAAGCAATGTACGAGCGTCTACCAAGTTGATGAACTGGTAGCTCCCAAAATCAGAGTTTGCTTGCATATACATAGAAGGCACAAAAATGAGATCAAGTAAAAGTCCAGCTCTGTCTATTCCAGAGGCCCCTCCTTTCTGTGCATTCCTGCCTGAGATCCATATGATCAACCGTATTATTTTGCAGCAGTCTACATAGTCTGAAAAGGGCTTCGGACAATCTCAGTACATTTCAATCTTTTATGAGATCCAATGTCTTCTAAGTCCTAACGACAGTGCTGGACTCATCGTTTCTCGTAAAGTGATATAGCAGTCTCTAGAAGTACAAGGAGGGTCTTTGTGGGATGGAATGGTTCAGAAGATTAGAGGGAGCCCATGAAGATGACCAATGATGTTGTTGAAGTCCCAGCAATCGGCTTTTGGTCCAACCGCAAGCATTCTTATCGTAGGGCAATGTGAAACTAAATTAACGATTGTGATTCACACGGTTTGAGTAGGTAAGAAAAATTTCAAGAACCATCCTCCTAAAAAGCACGATATGTCATCCTACAAGTGTGAACCACGTGAAGGATGGGTAAAATGACAAATTATATTTGAAGTTTATGTAAATAAATAAACTAAAACCACATAAGAAATCTATGAAGATCGAGGTGACCATGGCTTGGCGGTGTGCATGGACCTAGCCATGCTTGATCAACCGAAAGGGCAACATGAGCAGGCCGAGGATAAAAATTCCATTCATGAACTGAGCCCTACCCATTGCAGGCCGCCCAGGCCTGATCAATGTTATGTAGAATAGTGAAAAACTTTTAATCATTGAGATAGTGATAGGACGTTGTGTAGTAGGGGTGTCCATTGGTCTGGTCCAATTCGTGAATTGGACTAGATTGGGCATGGCTGGTTCTAGGTGATTCATGTGGGAATTGGTTTGGTTTATGATTCTTAAAAAAATGGACTAATTGATCCGAACCGGCATAACCGATCCATAGTGTATTAACAATGTTTTATTTACTAAGGGAAAAAAGTACATGTTATTTGCAGGAGTAGTTTTTTATTTTATTTACTAGTAACTTAAGTTGATTAGTAATTTTACCCAACACTAAAGTAACTTTCAATAAATTCATGAACTTTAAAAAGAAAGTAAAAATTAAAAAAAGGCAACACCATTAGTTCTTAGGGCAACTTGGGAACTAGATAGAGACTAGCCGGTTTTTAGGATGGATAGGGTCAGTGACTAAGAACTAACCCTATCTATTCTGGTTCTCGATTCTAGGGACAGATCACCTCTATGGTGTAGATATTTTGAAGCATCATCCTACCTATTGATTAAATCTTGTGTAGTGACTTTTTTCTTCCACAAATTGCGTCATGTGAAAGTTTATGTAGAAAACAAAACAAAGCATGTAATGGAGATTCAAATTTTGTTGTCGATTGATTCTGTCATTAGATCTACTTGCCAATCACAAGAAAATTACAAAAAAATGTCAACCTTTTAACTATGTTGATTGAGTTCCTAACCTTTTCATAATTTTCATTTTTTTGCCGAAAATGGCTTACAGGGATGCTAATTATTTTATATGATACATTCTATGTTAATGTTGATAATTTTTACATTTTTTTTTAATTTTGAATTTTAAATAATTTTTTATTTTATTTTCATTTTTTTTCTTTTTTCTTTCTTCCTTTGTTGGTCACTGTGCCTTGGCAATGGCTAGCGACTGGCCACTGTTGATATATTATTTTGGCTACTCAAGTAATGAATTGCATAGAAAATTAAGGTTAAATTTTAGCCCCTAAATAATCATTGTGATTTCTGGGTAAAGTTTATTGGCTTACCTTATGGGAGAGTTACCTATGATTTAATCGAGGAAATTGCTTCCAAACTTGGAGTAGTTGTTGAAGTGAAACTGGAGGAAAAGGGAAATAGCACCTATAAGGTGGGTAAAGCCAGAGTGACATTGCCATTAGCAAACCCTCTCAAGACAGGTGTGGTAGTGAATCTAGATAGCAAAAGGCTCTGGGTTGAATTTAAATATGAATGACTGCCCTACTACTGTTATTCCTATGGCAAAATTGGCCATTATGCAACGGAGTGTGCTGAAATACCCTACAAGGAATCAGGGTTGGAACAAAACTTACCAGCCCGATGTGGTGACTGGCTGCGAGCTGAGATGAGGGAACTAAGCCCCTACGGCAAAATATTTTATGGGAAGCAGGAGCTCCCTCCTGAAGAAATGGATGTAGTGCCTAAAACCCCCTATCTCCTGCACTTGTAACAGAATGGAATAGTTTATCATTATCTCAGCATACACAGGTTTGCAATACCCAGCTAGGGGGCAATGAAACTTACCAACCCTCCTCATCTTGGGAACTTATCCTAGTTGAAGAGAAAAGCCCCCAGAAGAGGGGCAATTGCTACATTGATGAGGAATCAGTATTGATACTACACGAGGAACAGATGAAGGAAGTTGAAGTAAGGCTGGATGTGACCCCTCCTGCAAAGCCGAAAGGGAAATGTGTGAAGTTGACTAATTCAAAAAAAGTCAAAAGATTCCGGCCATATGGAGCACAAACATCATCTCAACACTCAGAGGAAAGTACTCAGCTAGTGGAAACACCTATTAGGGTGGCAGAAAAGTCAGATCAATGGGTTATGGTGACTAGCCCTAATAAGCCACCAAATTACCCATGAAACTTTTAAGCTGGAATTGTCAGGGGCTGGGCAATCCCCTGACAATTTAGGCTTTGCGAGTCACTGTGACTCAAGAAAGGCCCAACCTTATTTTCATTATGGAAACAAAAAACCCAGAACAGAAAGTACTCAGATTAAAAAGGAGATTAAAGTTTCAGAACAGTTATATAGTTAATCCAGAAGGTAAAACATGGGGCTTAGCTTTATTCTGGGATGATCAACTGCATTTATCCATCAACTCCTCCTCAGCTACAGCAATCTTCACCCAATGTCATCTGAAAGACAGCAATTAGAGAATGAATATTATTTTTCTCCATGCTCCAAATGTTTTCAGAGAGAGATTACGGCTATGGGAGCAAATTTATTTAGTTAGTGTGCACTATCGAGTACCATGGCTTTGCTTGGGTGATTTTAACGACATCCTATATCACTGGGAGAAAGTGGGTAAATACAGAGTAGAAACTTACAGGTTAACAGCTTTCAGAGACTTTGTCAATCAGTGTTCCTTGATGGACCTGGAATGTAAGGGGTGTTCTCTCACCTGGTCAAATAAATGTGAGGGAGAGAATCTGGTGAAAAAGAGACTAGACAGAGCTTTCTATTCGCTTTAGTGGAGAATTACTTACCCAGAGGCTGAACGTATTGCACTCCCGGCGATAGGCTCGGATCATACTCCTCTCCTGATATCCCTGGCTCAACCAAAGTGTAGAAAACGAAAGCAGTTTAAGTACGAAGCATACTGGACTGACGATGCAGAATGTAAAACCATAGTCAGAGACACCTGGAATGAACCTGTTTTACATGATCTTAATGTAATGGAGAAATTGCAGCAAGTACAACAATAGTTGATACAGTGGAGCAAAAGCAAATTTGGCCATGCTAAGAAGAGGATCACCTGGTTGAAAAGTGAACTCCAGAACCTGATGAATAGCACACAAATCAATGGAGAATCAGCTCAAGTGAAAAAGTTAACTCAAGAAATTGATCAACTATGGCGACAAGAGGAGATATATTGGGGCATGCGGTCGATGATAAGCTGGATAAAGTGGCGTGATAAAAACACTCGATTTTTTCACGCGACGACAATTCAGAGAAGATGTCGAAACCAGATTACAATGTTGAAAAATGAAAGTGGAGCTTGGGTACGAGGGGAACAACAACTACAAGGAGTGACAGAACAATATTACAAAAATTTATACACATCAGTGGGCTCCCGCAACTGGCAACCCATCTTACAACTCATCTCTACCTTAGTGGATGACCAAATGAATCATACCTTGATTGCTCCAATTACAGGGGAGGAAATTACTAGAGCTATGTAGCAGCTAGGAGCTTTCAAGGCACCTAGTCCCGATGGGTTTCATGGCATCTTCTATAGAGAGCACTGGTCATAAATCTCCAAGGATATCCATCAAGCAATGCAGCTCTTCTTCACCTCTGGCCATTTAGATCCTGCACTCAACCGAACACTCATCACATTAATACCCAAAATCCCACACCCTGAAAAATTGGAGCAATATCGCCCCATCAGCCTCTTTAATTTTCTTTACAAAATAACCTCCAAAGTACTGACAAACAGGCTCAAACCAATTTTACCACACATCATCGCAAAGGAACTGAGTGCTTTTGTGGGAGGCAGGCAAGTTCAGGATAATATATTGATAGTTCAGGAGGTGCTACATAGATTACGAACCAGCAATAGGAAAAAGAAGTTTCAAGCTGTTTTAAAATTGGACATGCAGAAGGCGTATGACCGCATTGAATGGGACTTTCTTAAATCCTGTCTAACAAAATTGGGATTCTGTGACCTATGGGTATAGTGGATCATGCAGTGTGTGACCACAGTAACATTCAACATAAATTTTAATGGGGAGCCCTTACCTTTCTTTAAACTCACTTGCGGCTTACGCCAAGGTGACCCACTCTCAGCTTATCTCTTTATCATTGTGGCCAATGTGCTGTCTATCCTGATGAAGAAAGCTGTTCAGGAGGGTTCACTTACAGGAATCAAATTGAACAACCACTGCCCTACTCTGTCCCATCTACTTTTTGCAGATGATTCGATCTTCTTCCTGCATGGCACAATTGTAGAATGTCAAAACTTGGCTGATATCTTAAATCAATATTGCTTTGCTTCCATGTCAGGCAATCAATCTCAACAAATCAGGCATTTACTTTAGTAAAGGATGTCCTACAGCTCTAAAGAGAAACATGGCAACAACTCTTAGAGTTCCAGAAATCACAAAGACAGGGAAATATTTAGGCATACCTTCAGACTGGGGGCACTTCAAGAAAGACATGTTCGCATGGATCTTAGCTCGGGTCAATTCCAAACTGGACAACTGGAAGGAAAAATTGTTATCAAAAGCAGGAAAGGAAATACTCTTGAAAGCAGTAATACAAGCCATCCCTCAATATGCTATGTCAATATTCAAAATACCTATATCGATTTGCAAAGCAATTGAGAGGAAGGTAGCATCCTTTTGGTGGAAAAGTAATGAGAAAAAGGCTGGAATTCATTGGAAGAAGTGGGATTTGCTGAAAACTAGGAAGAGTGAAGGGGGTTTGGGTTTCAAAGATCTACAAATCTTCAACACAGCAATGCTAGCTAAGCAGATGTGGCGTATCATTCAAAATCCAGACTCTTATTAACAAAAGTTTTGAAAGGGCTGTACTACTCACACTGTGACATCTGGAATGCTGGCAGAGGTTCACGTCCCTCGTGGGGTTGGCAGAGTGTCATCAAGGCCAGGGACTCCACAGCTCCTCAGGTCATGCACAGAATTGGCAATGGAAAGAACACATCAATTAGAACAGCTCGATGGCTAAAAAGTGGCCCCATAGGAGGCCCAACAACAAATCAAGAGCCAGCCAAAGTTGCAAATCTCATAAACCAAGGTACAAGCACATGGAATGAAATTCTACTACATTCTATGTTTGATGAAAGAAGGGTTAAGGAAATTTTAGCCACATCCATTGGCTTACCTGATGAAGAAGATAAATTGGTATGGATGCATACAAAATCAGGAGATTATTCAGTAAAGAGTGGCTATTTTATATTCAGGGAAGCCTCAATCAGATCATAGGAAATACAAGCAACCTCGTCTTACCAAGTTAACCCCAACCTTTGGAAATATATTTGGTAGTCCACAACCCCGCCCAAAATTAAACTTTTCCTCTGGAACACATGCAATAATGCCCTAGCTACAATGGAGAATTTACACCACCGAAAGATAGTACCTTCCCCTCTATGCCCCCTCTGTAAGCAGGAAGTAGAAACCCTCGAACATACACTCCTCCTCTACCCATGGACTGCCAAGGTCTGGAACTCGGCTCCCCTGCATTTACAGATCTCCACATTCGGCCTGACCCGGTTCGAAGACTGGATCTGCAGCATACAACAAAATCCAGTTACCTCTGGCAAATTTGATCACATAGCGGTGGTGTTATGGAGCATTTGGAAAGAGCGGAATTAGTTTAATTTCAATCATCAAACCCTAAGGCCACAATCAACAATTGCTAGAGCAGAGGTGTTAACCGAGAGCTACAAAGCCATAAACGGTAAATCTAATAGCAAGAAGGAGACCGAACACTCATCTGGAACTTGGCTTCCACCCCCTCCAAGTACGCTCCGAATCAATATAGATGCATCTTTTGCTCTCGACCCGGCAGAGGACTTAACATCCACTGATGTGAGAGACCCTCCTCGACACAGAGCCGCCATCGCTTGCGTCTGTCGAGATCACCGAGGCTTCTTGGTGGATGGTTTCGCAAAGCCAGTCGACGCTGCTTCGGCTTCTCAGGCGGAGGCGATAGCAATGAACGAAACCCTAGCTTTCATCGAGAACCGAAGCTTTCTCTCTCCACAAGTACACTTTAACTGTCTCTCTCTTGTGCACTCGTTAAAGTCTTCTACTGAACTCAGTTGGGAAGTGTAATCGATCGTGAGCCGGGCCCAAGCTAAACTTGCCCGTCTTCCGGGCCTCTCCCTGGTCCACTGCTGGCGAAGCTCAAATCGCCTTGCTGATTGGACAGCTAAGGCTTGTCGAAACAACACTTTACCCCCTAACTGGATATCCAACCCCCTTGCTTTATTTGATCTTTTATGCATTGATGTTCTTGGTGTTATATTTCCACATATGAAATAGTAAATCAAGTGCTACTGTTTGCTGAAAAAAAAAATAGTAAAGAGAGAGAGGGGGGAGGATGGGGATGGGTTGAGAGAAACCGAACTCCGTTCTCAGCTGAGCGCTGCTCGGCAATCTTGCTGCAATCTGCCAACCTTTAGCCGACGCCCTCGAGTCTGCAGCCTCCCCTTCCACAACGCCCAAATTTCCAATGAGTTTTCTTTGGGTTCGATCCACTTTTATCTTGAGGATCCCAGCTCGAAAACATCGAGGAGAGGATCCTGGCTTGGAGAGCATCGAGGTGACCGACCATATCTTGATTTGCTTTGGGTTTGCCTTCCCGCCGTTGTTGCCAAACTGGGTAAGGACTTGTAGCCGAGCCCCTTTGAGTGCTTTGTTCTTCCTTTGTCTCGGCCAATCGGGGCTGAGACTCATTGGTGTGGCTCATACTTGATTCCGAGCTTTGGCGAGTTGGGCCCAATCACTGTGGCGTGTTATCACCTAGTCTGTGTTGACTGTCGATGTTGATCCTAGCTCTAATTGGCACCATCTCGCTTTTCCAATTGGTGCTTGCCATGTGTTTTTTGAAATGCCACAATGAGATCCAATTTTAGTTTCCTCGTTTTGGATGAAATCGAGTTGGCCGTGCATGGCCTTGATTTGTTAAAGCATTCCGAGGATGTTTGGCGACCCTAGGTGTTGGCCGTTTAGTTGTTTGCCACACGTTCCCACCTCCGCCGTTGTTTCATGTCAAAAATATAATGCAAAAACGCTAATGGATTTTGCAATTAAACTAATACAAAATCACCAGAGAAATAACGATGAACAATAAAGACAATGGAGATTCACATGATTTGGTTTGAGTATTGATACCTACATCCATGTAGAGAGTCAGCAATAAATAATCTATCTTAATAAGATAATTACTGAGTTACAATTATTCACACGCTCAAGTATTTTCCATGCCTAAATTATACCCAAATCTACATTGTTTATAAATAAAACAACTCAATTTAATATAAAATCATGCCACAAAATCATCTCGTGTTCAAGTCCAAATCAAAACGCTCATGTACGGCCGAAAACAAGAACGTCCCATGCGTTCCTTTTCTCTCCCTTCGAGCAACTGTGGCTTCTTCATTGTAGTTGTTCAGAATGGGGAGCCCACAGAGTCTTCCTCTTTTCCTTTTGTATGCATGCGTCTACCCAGTCGAAAGAAATAATAAAACCAAACCCTTGCAATGACCTTTTGCCCCCACAAGTGAAATGGATATCATAAAGCAAAGTGTGCCGATCTTAGAAGGCTAGTGGCGACTGATCATTCGAAAATCCTCATAGTGTCAATTCGACTTGACATTGAATATCTCAATGTCATGCAATGTATGAGCTTGGGGAAACCTGCACCTAATTGAGGGTCGTAGGCCTACCTTTTAGGCAATTTCTCTAAACTTATATCTTTTTCAGTTTGGATAGAAAAGTTAGGTCGTGATAGTCATAGGAGAGAGCTGGCGAGATTCCACCTTGGCTTGAACCCCTCTAACTCGAGCCTTGTGAGCCTTGGGCAAGGCTCCTGCGAGGTCAAGCCCGCACGCCCCAGCGAGCTCAAGCCTCGCCTTGTCTCGCCAACCTCTGATTTTGAAAGCTCAGCAGATAGATTCTCTCGTGTGTTGACACTTAAATTTTGATAACCCGATCATTCATTTATTGCATAAAAGATTAGGGACTAAACTTTACCCCCTGAACAAAAATATTAAATCATGTTGCATTTTGCATTGGACCGGTAACAGATGAGTTTAAATTGATGTTTCTGAGCTTTAACTTGATGAGATTAGACTAAGCCTGTGGTGAGGAAAATTTTTGGCCAAGTCCATGGATGTTGAGATCGAGGTGAATTTGAAAAAAAGCAATATCTTAAAATCTTTTGATCACGTAGCAGAGAGGGAAACAATCGGTGTAATCCTCGTTTTGTTTGTGCGTAGTGGGCTATTTGAACAAAAAATATAAAGCGAGTGACATATATGCGGCGACCGATTGCATATGAAGAGGCCATTCATGTGCGCTTGGTCTTTAAAAGATTTAGTCCAATATGAATATTGACTGAATATCTTTGCCAAATAGAAAAGGGAATAAAATATGTCAAGATAATGCGCAGAAAAAAAGAAATATATGATTCAGACGCTGGAGTCAAAGGGGGTTGGCTAATTTTTTTTTCGGAGCACATAATATAGAGATACACAGAGATATTCACATTCTGCCAGGAGAGAGAAAAGGGAGACGGTAGTTTTGTCTTGTTAGATGGTCCCATTAGTGAGTTAGAGTGAAAATCGTGAAGCACGTGGCTCAGCCCTAACAACCAACGAAGCACCAGCGTTCACCAATTTCCCAACGTGTCAAAGATTGTCCTCGCCATGTCATTGCTTTAGCCCCATCTGATTTTTCTTGCTGCAGGTTTTCTTAAGTCAAATTGCAGTCCAATCTTGACGCTGCATTCAACGTTTGTTCAGCAACTTCCGCGGTGATTTATTGCCATCAAAGGCGAAATTTGTTAGACGATTACAAGGCTTAGCTTCCAACTACCAAAAGCAATTGTGCCAAAATCCCCAACCGTGGAGTCTTAAGTGCTGAGCTGCAACTCTTATGAGCCGCTCATGATCCACTGAGAGATAACCATTTGTCCTTGCCGTCCTTGACCATCGTGTGATCATGTCACACCGAGCCGCCAACTCCCCCACTCATGGTGTATAAGCAGTCAATGCCACTCACCGCCTTATTTGAGTAGTTAGATATATTCTGAAATTGTATGATATACTTTGGATGTTAGAATATTTTGTTAGATATTTACTTAAAATAATATAATCCACAAAATCCTAAGATACCCCATCAAGTTAGGAAATTTTCCTGATTTAAGAACGTACTTGGACAACCATTCGATCTCTAATTATGGGATACGATGCTCGGGTATGGAAAATCTTCCATCCTGTCTGTAACCATTTGGCTACGATAGTTGATTATCCCGTTTCCAAATTTGAACGGATAAGCCTTCCATCAATATTCATAACCACTTGGATATGATCGTTGGTTTATTTCGTGTCCTTATTGAGATAGATAACATAAGATTGTGGATTGCATTATTAAATTAAATATTTATGCTTATTTGATTGCTTGCTTTAATAAAAAAAAAAAAGAAAACCCCAAAAAAATATCTTTGAATTAGATTCGATTTTTGCTAGAATATTGCTTGTTTTAGGCTAGATTGCATGTTTAGATTAGGTTATTTATTTGTTCCGAATTTTTTAAATAAAAATACAAAAAAATTGCTTTAGGATGTTAGATTTCCTTAATTAAAATTGCATGTTTATTTATTAGGTAATTTTGATTTCGAATTTCACTTTAAAAAGAAAACATAAAAAATATCATGCACGTGTCACGTAAAATTAGGTCATCCCTTGCATATCATTTAGTCATTGCATCCTTAGGATCATTTTCACGTGTGACATATTATGATAGTTACAATAATATATGCCCATCTATCATGTAAGTAACATCGCATGATATATATTTTGCATATTAGGATATAGATTTATTTTTGTACATCTGCATCACATTGCATGTAAATTAGGTTCCACTAAATAAGAGAAAATTCTAAAAGATTAAGTGATTGCGTGTTAATTAGAAATCATATATAGGACTGTTGATGTGAATTCTGAGTTAATATTGCAGATGCTTTCGTTGATATGAGATAAGTCTTGCAATTTATTTATTGTTTTATTGGGTGTTAAATTGGTGAATTGTGCACCCGCGTAATCATGTTAGGGAGTGTTAAAATGAACTTAAGCTGTTTGATAAACATTCTTTTTTATGAAAAGAATGGTACCGAAATGGCATTAGAGAAATCATATAGATTGTGTACTTTGCAGCAAAGATGAAGAAGACGAGGGGGAAAAAACGAAAAAAAGGAACCAACTCGAACTGTAATTGGTTCAGGTTCCGTTCTCGGGCCGGTTTGGGTCATAGTTTGCTTAAGTCCTTTGTATTTGGTTTAGTTTAGGTATCACGGATACTGGAACTGAACCGAACCATTAAAACTCCTAGTTAAGAAATGTCTCAACTAATTAATCACATTTTCAAACACGTTTATCCCCAATTTATAATTAAAATGAAGAGATTTAATTTATTATAAACTTGGTTGGATCCATGCGAAATCCTCTATGTGACATTACAACTTGTTAAATGAGCAGTAATTGAATTGTCAAGACTGTGAATGCAAACTGAGGTTCCTATGAGGACCATTCGAATATGGAAACAAGAGCATTCAAGTTCTAAAAAATTATATTTGTAAAGGCTTTTACTAGCATAACAATTTTTGATCTATTGTGAGAATAATAACTTGTTATGAGTCACAAATTCTTGAAAGAGTGGACCTCACTACAATTTATAAATTATTTCTTATTTGATTTTTTAATCTTGAATAGATTGTTATTCTCACGGTAAATTAAGAACTGTCAACAAATCATTTTTCATTTGTAAACTTCTTCTGTCGCGACCTAATCAATAAAACTCAAAGCACACGCTTATGTCCTTCTCTTGAATTAGTAAAGCCTCGACCATGCGTGATTTGAAAAATCTTGGTGCTCCCCGGAGGATATTTCTGAAGGAGAAAGTTGTTGTATGGGCTTGGTTTCTGTTGATCGACACATCAGTGGCCGGTTTCTTTCCCAAATGGTCACCAATAATGCTGCTTGTCCAATGGAAAGCTCAGCCACTAGGAATTTCTGTGCATCACGTTCTCATTTGGCTTCTCATGCGTGTATGGTTTGAAGTTTCAGATCGACCGATTAAGCAAGAGATATTCAGATGGTGCACCGCGGGGCAAAGTTGAGTCCCATCATGGATTTGCCAAGTACAGGAGGGCGTTGTTAAGGTGATAGAGTGTCTCGATCTACTGTTCTAGAATCGGATCATCAGCAGAATGTGGCCATGTGACGTGTGGCCCGGCAATGCAATGAATCGGTAGGTCCCCTGACGTTTCTTCGTTTCAGGCTGTTGCAGTCGCTTAGCCATGCCCGTCGCAATCCAATGTCAGATCGATGTGCACATGTTAGTGTGGCACGTCTCTCTCATGCTCCTAAGACGATTTTTCTACATTTGCCGACACTCCCACGTGATGCACCGATCCATTCCAATATTATCGGCATGCATTCGAGATTAATTGCGTAACCCATTTATTCTAAGAATGAGCATGCTCTCTTTCATCGTTTAGAGTGTTAGTTTCTATCGTATGTCCAAATTTATGAGGTAAAACTTTGCGAAATTTTGAAAGAATCGAAAACGGTTCCCGTATTGTGTCTTGGAAATGTTTGAGAACATAAATTGACATCGTACCTCAAATGCTGATTTCTCAAATTCGATTTTTTAGCTAGACGAATGTGGCTTGCTATTTGCCAGATAGTCATTTGTAGACATATCTAGTTTGGTGTGGCCTTACCCCGAACAAGCTCTCTAAGCTTTGGTTTCAAGATATTTTGTCGCACTCTCAACATGTGGCTGGAGGTAGGAACCGGTACCAAGGTTGCCGTGTGGGGCTCGTCATGAGAACCAAATGAAACAGTTGCTCTCAAGCCCCATCAACACTCCCCTCGAACTTGCCTATATAAATCGAAGGATTGTGCTTAACAATACTCATACTCATTCCATCATAAAACTTGTAGAAATTCGCGATCTCACCATTCTTCTCAACTTTCACTCACGCGTAATGGAGTACGGAACAGAACAAGCCCAGTTCCAAACATGCCCAGCGAATCAGCCGGAAGTCGTGGGCACGATGCATCAAAGAAGATCAGCCAATTATAAGCCTAACATTTGGAATTACGATTTCCTGCAGTCTCTTAGCAGCAAACACAACCTCGTAAGATTGTAATTTGTAGCTTCGGCACTATTTTATTATCCTTTTTAACTCTAGCCATCTCTTCCTCATATGAGCAAATGGACTTTGGCATGCAATCATGCAAGTATTTGCACATGAGACGCATATTGATGTTTGAAATAGTACTTTGCTCCAAATTTATTTGTAACATCACGTGCATGTATCTATTTGATGTAACAAGCAATGTTAGAGTTTTGGTCAGTGTTATCATATGCATCGACCATCACATCCAGACTTGAGCTATCATATGATGTATCAAAACCAATTCATATAGCTCTACATATGCATATACTAAAGTAAAAACATCTTGGCATTGCTGTATAGATTGAATTATCTGAGGCCTTTTCAAGGTAGATTTTGATCTAACAAATACGACTCAATTATGCAGAAAGAAGGAATAAAGGAACGGATGGAAGGGCTCGTGGAGGAAGTAAAGCCAATGTTATCGAAATCAGTCGATTCACTTGCCAAGTTAGAGTTAATTGACAGCATGACCAAACTGGGGTTGTCCAAACTTTTTGAAAATGAAATGAAAGAAGCTCTTGAAAGAGTTGCGTCCATCAACAATGGCGTTTTCACCATGGAAGAACATCTCTATGCCAGTGCACTTCGGTTTAGACTCCTTAGACAACATGGCCATATCGTTTCGCAAAGTGAGTTCAAAATATGGACCTGTATGAATTCGTAGGTGTAAGATGTTACTATCAAATCACAACAGAAAAAAAACAATAAATAATCCTACAAATACTAAAGATTACTATACAAAAGTTGGTTCTTTCTGGAGATATCATTGAAAAGTTGACACACATCGGCTTCAATATCAGTTGTTGAGATTACAATTGAATTTTTTATTCATCGTATTGGAAAAGTCCAGCAATCAACATACCTATATGGACTTAAGGTGCGTTTGGTTTCGCTTTTGGAGAAAGTTTTTGAGAAAATGCAAAAGCCTTTAAATTAAAGGGGCTTTTCGAAATGCAAGTAGTGTTTCGTCAATTGTAATTTAAAAGTGCATTGGAAAACAACTTTGGTTTATATAGTGTTTGGAAGAATCACAATTTGTAAAGTACTTTTGCTTTTTTCTTTTTTTTAAAAAAAAAAATTCAAAACTGGCAAAGGACTTAGCAACTAGCAGGCAGCCGGCAAGGCCAAATCTGGCTGCTGACGAGCCAGATCTGGAGTTCGCAGCTCGTTACGTGACCTGGAGAAAGGACAAAAAAAAAAATAATGTAATTTTAGATTAGACGGTGAAGAAAGTGTCGTCCCCATAGTGGTACAATCAAATTGGGTGCACATAAGCCACTCAAAGCTCATGCGTCAATATTCACTCCTTTACAATAAGATCTTCTGAGTCATCAATCATCGTGGTTCTAATATTGAGTATTATCAGCAATTATTCTCAGTTCTGTCCGGTCATAAATCTGACTTTCAATCTGTAATCAGATGAATTAAGGAGCTTCAAAGAAGGAAGCATCTTATTCAACAGAAGCAATTGCGAAGATGTTGAAGCTATGATAGAGCTTCTTGAGGCTTCACATCTGGCTTTGGAAGGTGAAAACATTTTGCCTGAAGCGAAAGCCTTCTTAACTGGGATTCTCCACGAGAGAGTCTCTGGTTTGGACAGTTGGCTCTTTAAACGTGCCGTCCACGCTTTGGAGCTTCCGATGCATTGGAGGGTCCAGTGGTTCGACATCAAATGGCAAATAAGCTTGTACGAGCAACGGAAGGACAAGCAAAGCAATCTGCTTGAGCTTGCCAAGCTCAATTTCAACACGGTCCAAGCCACACACCAAAGAGATCTTAGAGAGTTATCCAGGTAATTTTATATGTAGTCACAAATGATGTAGAAAACGTAGCGTTTCATCCGACCAAGGTCATCTGTTTAAAGAATGTCATGTTCTATTTTCAACTCATCCAGGATCAAATCTCAACAAACTCGGTCGTGATTTATATATGCTCTAAATTCACCCTGGGAACGTGCCTATTTTGAAGATCTCTCTACCAGACATGATGTGATTTTCCTAGCTTTTGATTCTGATTAGTTGCTTCGACAAATTCAGGTGGTGGAGGGATCTGGGACTTATGGAGCACGTGGACTTCACGAGGGATCGGCTGGTCGAGAGTTTCTTGTGTGCCCTCGGACTCTCTCAGGAACCACGGTTCAGCTCGCTCCGCAAATCTCTCACCAAAGTGGTCATCTTGATACTGGTGATCGACGATGTCTACGACCTTTATGGTTCGTTGGAAGAGTTGGAATGCTTTACCAGCGCCATTACCAGGTTGTCCACGATGCCTCCCAATCTCTTCCTTTCTTCTCTGTTGAGTTTATTTTCGCTAACTGGAAAATCTGATGCTTCTAGGTGGGACTCGGAGCAGATTCAACAGCTTCCCGAGTGCATGAAGGTGTGTTTCCGAGCGCTTAACGATGTTATTCGTGAGATCGCTTATGATATTGGCAAAGATGAAGATTGGCATCGAGTGCTACCACATCTCGCGAAAGCCGTAAGAGAAAAACTTGTGGATAATTCCATACATATGCGCGTCACCCCAAAATTTTTTTATCCTTGCATAACTAATCATCTCTGAATAAGTATTTTTTTTCCTGATCTTTTTACAGTGGGCAGACTTTTGCAAAGCCTTACTTACTGAAGCAAAGTGGGACAATATGGGCTACACACCATCGCTGGAAGAGTACTTGAGCAATGCGTGGACATCATCTTCAGGACCATTGATCATGTCTCACGCTAGTTTCTTTGTGGGACATATGAATTTGGAGGATGTAGCAGATTTGCTGGAGAGAAACAAGGATCTGATTTACAATGTGTCCATGATAATTCGCCTCTGCAATGACCTTGGAACGTCAACGGTAATTATCAAACTTCTGCGCCGAAGTTATAAACCAACTGAATTTGACATGATGTTAAGAATTCTTAGCATGGTAAAAGAACCTGGTACTAACACGGCATATGGTGTAATTGAATCAAGGAGATCGAATCCGATAAGCACATTAAATTGATTTACTTGTTCAATTAGGCCGAAAGAGACAGAGGAGATGCTCCGTCGTCAGTGGTGTGTTACATGCGAGAAGCGAATGTTCCGGAAGACGTCGCTAGGAAGCACATAAAGGAATTGATAAACCAGGCATGGAAGAGCATCAATGCTCATTGCTTTGGCAATGTCGAGACGCCCTTTGTCCGAACCTTCATTGATGTCACCGTGAACGCGTCTCGTGTTGCACATATGCTTTACCAGTTCGGAGATGGGTTTGGCGTCCAGGATGGTGATATTAGGCGGCAAATCTTATCTGCAGTGATCCACCCCGTCGCTCTTAACTGAGATAAAGCGCAAATGTAATCACATAGCAAGTGCATAAGGTAGACTAGCTGCTGCCAGTCAAAAGATTGAGTGCCCCGGGCAAATTGTATCCTATGCTGCATAATCATCTACTTGGGTTTAAAATGGTCAAATATCTGCAAGATGTCCATCTTACAATATCGCATGGAGTAACTATGTGTCTACTCGGTCTTATTCACATGAATCGCACTCTCAAAAGAGATACTCGAGATCATAATAATTTGATTGTTCTCATCCGATGTGACATGAAATGTTGTAATGGCCAGTGGTGGTACATTATTTCTCAGTAGAATCGAAATTATGATGAAACTTATTCTATTGAATCAAGTTAATTGCACGTAAAAAAATAATTGGACCGCAATGGGTATGGGAAAATGAATGCGTTTCTCATAATTTCTCATCTTGTTATAGGACGATTTGTGAGGTTTTATTGGTGGCATCCGTTATCCACTAACACGCAGCCTTATCAAATGTCAATGCATTTTCCCCTTGAAAGTTTGTCATCTGGTCTCTGTCCATAGAAAATGCTTCTTCAAGTTAGTAGATTTGAATTTTATGTCGTATTGACATGGTGAAAACGACAAAATTTGCAACTTGCGTCAACTAAATATGTTAAGAAATCAACCTCCGTCGTACTTGAATTGATTTTAAAGAGTATCCTTTCCATTATATTATGACACCTAATTTATGGTGACCATTAATAATTCATTGCATAGAAAAATTAGGGATTTATTTCGACCCCTAAATAAAAATTAATAATTAAATTGCAAATAGGTGTTAAGAGCATTTTTAGCATTAAACCCACATAAACTGCATTGAACTTGAATTTCGGTCATGCCCATCAAATTTCGTGATGTGGCCGAAAATTTCACATGTGCATTGCACATAAGGTGTTCTTAACTAAGAGGGTTGGTTCTTTGATCCAGAGGGCATATTCTTGATAATGAAAAGGGTATACACCACAAATATATTCAATATCGGCTAAATATGTGTGATTTTTTGCAAGAAAGGAATAACGGGCGGAAAGATATGGCCACTCATGGCAGAGAGAGATTCACGGCCAGGTTAAATGCAATCAAGAGCGAAACATGATCAAGCCAAGTGTAAAGTCGGAAAGCAAAATACAAAACGTATGGATGTGATCTTTGGAATGAGCAGATTGGCCATTATTTGACCCGTAACCAGTTAGTGGCGGCTCTAAAAGGTAAGAAAAATTTCATAATTAAATCAAATATCAAGTTGCGATTGATAGGATTTGAGAGAACTTGCGCTAAGTACCATGCTTAGTAATCCATTAAATTTCTCTAGATAGTTCATCTCTAGGAAGTCGTGACATATATTCAACTTGAAGTCCAATGAAAGGTCAAGTTGATTTGAGTCAACTTAGTCATAATTGTCATTTCCTATTTTTCAGAAATAAAAATTTATTAATATGTATTGTAGGGACTTTATACCGAACTCATCCCTTCGTGTTTATCGCTGTAAATAAGACACGTCCATACAAATAAGAGAGACCATACTTCTCTGTAAATAAGACACGCCCACACAACCTTGCTTCTTGTTCCCTCCATGTCCATTTATTTGTTATGACCCATGTTGTAGAATTGATGTGGAAAATATAGGATTTTTCAATTAAATCAACAAAAAAGCATCAAGGAAATAAACAAGAACAATAAAGGACAATAAGTGGTTTGGTTCGAATATCGATATCTACTATACGAGAGAAAGCCAATAACGAGTAATTCACTAATAATTGGAGAATCAAAGTTATAATTACTTTTACGCTCTTAAAATAGGTCCAAATTTATAATGTTTATAAATAAATAACTCAATATGGATGTAAAGCTCATGGCAAACAAATCTTCGCGTTTTAACACAGCGGCCAAGAGGGAACTTCCCTTTGCGTCTCTTTTTATACTTCAAGTCTTGGCCAGAAGATCTCAACAAGACCCACGAAGTCCAGCCTTGGTCTTGGTCAACCCTTTTTCTTGAAAAGGAAAATCCCAAATTATTATTTTGTGTGTCCTTTCCTTTATGCAATTTAATGCACTCTTTCAACGGAGAGATTCCAAAACAGTTTTGGCATTTTTTTTTGTCAACAAATTTAGTTTATCATATGGACTGCATCCAATGGGATCGAATATCATATAGGGCTCAAATTCGATATATACTTGAACAATTCCCTTAGGTCATAAAGGACTTTTGACCAAGCATAAAAGTCAGAATCTCTAGCCTCTTTCTCTGTTCCAACTGACCTTCCCGTATAGAGTTACTTAGTCCAACTCTTCACTTATTTCCCTCATGGGAAGGATCCCAAAAGTCCTATATTTTTCATATGCAATTTTTTTTTTCCCAGAAGTAGTTAAGTTTTATCTCTAAAGGTGTTTCCGGTTTGCAGTCTTCTTCTCCAACAATTTAAGTATGCTGTATTCATGGAGTAGATGTCAATGGCCTTGAGACTTTCCTGGTGGACAAGGTAATTACTTGCTCTGGCTTTGTGGTTTATTATTTTCTAATTTGGTGCAATACATTTTTAGCACATGCTAATTTCAGACAAACGAAGGGAAAAGGGAATTTTGCCAAATTCCTTAAACGGGCTCAACTCGCTTGACTCATCAAGAGTGATTGATTTCTAGGTGAGTTGGTCCCGGCCTAGAACCATGAATTAATCTTGTGGCTCTCAATTCCAAAATTTTGGAAGTAGGAATTGGGATAAAATACAACTGTTTGAAACTATATTTTATGTTTTTTTAAATAGTTTATTAATTTATCCAAAAAATTAAAAAGAAAGATATCTCATTACTTTTTTGAGTCTTAGTGGAACAAAAAAACATTTTCCCCATGCAAGTGTGCGGAGAGGGAACTAACACACACTACAAGGAAAATATTTTTGGCGGTTTTCCTTTTCCTTTTATTATTAAAACACCCACATCTCACTCTCTCCACTTTCTCTCTACTTTCTCTCAGCTGCATTAAGCACCCAGTGATTCCTCCATTGATGAGCTTAACTTTCATCTAGCTTCATTGTTACGGTGACTTTACTTTCGTCTAGCTTGGCTGTGATGGTAGCTGCATGAGACCTTGGTGGTGGTTGCATGAGAGAGGGAGGTGAGTGTGCCATAGGCAAGAAAGGGAGGCGAGGGGTGTTGATTGTCGAGTGTGAGAAAGGGTGGTGGGAAGGTGAGGTATAAAAGAAAGAGAAAGAGCTCTAATTTTAATTGAGGTTAGCCTTTGGCAAGTTTCGTTGATTTGGTTCAATTCAGCATGAGGAACCGGGAACCGGGCTGGTATTGGGTTGGATTAGACCGATGCACACTTCTAGGGCTTGTGTGGGTTTAACCTTGAAAGTTCAGCAAGTTCAGGGCCCAAATTCAATGTGGGATCACATATTGGGCCAATTCAATGCAATTTAATGGAAACACGTTATTCACGAATAAAAATGTTCCAAACTTTTAAATATAGACGAATGTAGTAGAGAATGAAAATGTAAGACAATGCAAAAAGTGATGGGGCAGCGCTATTTCCACCCTCATTTTGGTTAAGAAACTATTTTTTTCAATTAACCAGTCAAATTAACCTTCTTTTTCTCTTCAATTTACTGTTTTTTTTTATCATGCTAATAAAAAAAAAATGCATTTATCCCTATCATCTCTCTCATCAATTTCTTAATATAAATGTCCAATTACATCCAACAAGATATCATATTATCTTATATCCTATTATCACTTTGTCTAGAGAAGATTGTTAATTTTAATTCATGGTCTCATCTTTAATTCACAAAAGCCACATAGAAGATGTTAAATTTATATTTCTAATGACTTATGAATACACAATTAATTGCTTATGTTTAATCAAATAGTTTGAGCAAACCTCTGTTTCAAAGTTGAGAATTAAAATTCAATCTAATTAGCTAGCTAATCTTGACCTTGTGGTTGTTTTTCCGGAATAATATCTTCTAAAGTTAAACTTTTTTTATTTTGTGCTTTCTTTTGATATTTTCACTTTTTAATCTAAATTGCAAGATGGAGGTTGAAAGTCTTGTTACACATTCTTCACTTTCAAACTCACATTAGATTATTTAAGAGAAAAGTTTTAAGCATAATTTATACTTTTGATCCACTTGCTATGAGATTGAATCTACAATTTGTAATATTTGGCTGGTGGGCCCAAAAGAAGAATACAAAAGAAGGGTTGAAAAGTCAAAAGAAGAAAAAAAAGAAAAAAGAAAGGAAAGAGAAAAAGGGGTGAGCAGTGGTTGCTCACTTTAAAGAGCCGAACCACTTTGGGAGAAAGAGAAAAGAAAGGAAAGAAAGAGGAAAGAAGAAAGAAGAAAAAGAAAAAAAAAAGGGAAGAAAGGAAAGGGGTTTTGGTACGTGCATGCTGCGAATGCCTCATCAAGCTGACTTGACTCCATAATGCATTACCCGGTAAAGATTAGGCTCCTTGTTCGTCTAATAGAAGTAATTTACGGGTTTAGAGCTCAAATTCAGAAATTTTGGAAAATCGAGTGGTGAAATCTAATTTTGAAGTCGTTGAGCCGCGTATTTGTATAGAAATCATAGTTTAGGATGTTGTGGAGTAACTTGATTATACAGATCGTGATTTGAGCTTATGGTTTGTTCAAAACAAAATTTCGAAGTTTCCTGCACTCAGTGAACAGTACATGTCTAGCAATTTTGGGCCCGTATTTTGTCATTTTTCAGCTTGATTTTGGGATGATCAAGTTGGGATTCTTATAGTATGTTTGAAGGGCTTTCTTTTGACTATAAAATGTTTGGAATGATGTTCGAAGGAGGAAGTTATAGTGTAACTAAGTTTTATGCTTAAACTTCTTTTGATGAACAGCTTGAACAATCGCTTTGGCTATGTGATTTGTTAGTGTGTATGAATCCTTTTGTTAGAGTTAAGGTGTAATTTAGTTGTTTTGTAGTTGAGATAGAGTTTTATTTGATTTTAACATTATTCCTCGATTATTTGATAAGGCCGTGAGTTCGACGATTTGGGTATCGTTTGTCATTTGGTCATAAAAAACAAGGTGAGTGGTACTATATCTTCTTTAGTTTTGTAAAACCATGTCTTGAAGTATATATGTATATGTATATTAAATTGAGGACAATTTTTATTGCATAAAAGCTAGATCGAGCATTTGCTACTAGTGTGTTATACAAAGTTCGTGAAGTAATATATATGAATTTACTTTGCAATTGATTTATGGAAATGTTAATGATGATTTGAGAAATGGATAGGAAATGGATGATGGGTTATGTTGCAAATGTTATTGGCTTGGTTTAAGATATTGATTTCTAGATTGGATTTTTGGTATTGGAGAATGGTTGTTTATGCTCAATATGACTGTAAACCTAGTGAGAGGTTTTTGGAGTATGCATACCAAGTTTAGGATATCCTTCTGAGTCAAGCCACCGGCTTTGTAAGTGGAGACCTTGCTAAGGGGAATCTTGATCGCCTTGTCTCCAGGCATTGCATCGTGACCATAGTAGGGTATTGAGCAATAGATTAGTCAATGGATGGACCAGTGATGTGTGATATTTGATGGAGATTATTCAATGGACTTGACCATTGATACTTGAATTGTGATTGTGATTTAAATGAGTTTTTCATACTAGTATAAAGTTTTGATGATAAGAAATAACTCTTATATGATTCGATATGCATTTTATATATTGTGTTTGAGTTATGAAGTTTGATATTACTTTATATACATGCATAGTGGTTGCTCAATTTGTTTAGAAAATATGTACTACTCACTAAGCTATAGTGCTCATTCCACTCATTCTTTAATCTTTTCAAGTTTCTCGGTTAGTGATGAGTAGCAAAAGCGTCATCAATGAGAAACTTTTGGAAGTGCTATTTTTGGGTATGGTTTAAGGAAATAGTATACATAGTTATTGCTAGTGGTTGGATTGGCTAAGTTGTAATTGTATATTTCTTTTTGGTGGAGTATAAAAACTCTGATGTTGCAACCAATTTATTGGTTTATTTGACATGTATATATATGGTTGGAGATATATATATGTTGATATTAGGTTGTTGGTTGTATTTGAGGCTGCATCTTTTGTGTGGAAGGACGGCCGAGTCATCCACATTCTTTGTAGTTTTGGGGTGTGACACAATTTATATTAATTACTTTCTTAATCATAGGAGTCAAACAACAAGAAATTCCTTTCAATTTTTTTTTTCCTTTTTTGCTTATCTTTTGTTAATATCTAGATATAAATTAATATGTTTAACATTTGATCATGCTTCTAAAAATCAACCTTTTTCATAATTTGATAATTTTTTCTCTTCCAAATTTGATCAAGATTGACTAGACAATTATCTTGAATTTTATTTTTGCACTTTGAAATATAGTTTCTCTCAAACTACTTTTTATATAAAAAAGGCAATTAATTATGTGTTCATAAGCCGTCAAAACTAGAAATTTCTAATTTTTTATGTGGCTTTTGTGATTAAAAATATGCTACCACAAAGTGAAATTAACAACTTTTTCTAGGCAAAGTGGAATAAGATGATATCTTGTTCGGTGTGATTGGGCATTTGTATTATGAAACTGATGGGAGAGATGATAGAAAGAAAGACACTTTTGTTGGTTAGCTTATAAAAATCAAGAAAAATAATTGAACAGAAAGAAAGGGTTGGTTCTTGGTTCAATTAGGTCTTAAACCTTTTAATAATGCTAATTGAGTCCTTAACATTTTCATTATTTCCATTTTTTTGGTAGACAATTGCTGACATGGACGCTAATTATTTTATGTGGCACATTTGAGGTCGATATTGATAATTTTAAATTTTTTTTTAAATTTTGCATTTTAAATAATTTTTTATTTCATTTTTCCTTTCCTTTTCGTTTTTCTTTTTCCTTCGCTAGTCACCGTGCCTTGGCAATGGCTGGCAACCAGCCACTGGTGATACCTAAATTTTTAACTACTCATTTAGTAATAAATTGTATAGAAAATTAGGGTTAAACTTTAGCCCCTAAACAAAATAGCAGGGGTCTTGAGAGAAAGTGAACTTTGTTTTCGGTTGAGTGTTGCCCGGCAATCTCGCCACAAATTGACGACTTCTAGTTGACACCACGTTTGTGGCCTGCTCTTCCACAACGCCTAAATTTCCAGTGAGGTTTCTTTGGGTTCGATCCCCTTATATCTCAGGGATACTAGCTCGGAGACATTGAGCTGACTGACCATATCTCGATTCGCTTTGGGTTTGCCTTCCAGCTGTCGTTGCCGAAATGAGTAAGGACCCATGGCCGATCCCCTTATGGTCTTTGTTCTTCCCCCATCTCAGCCAACTGGGGCCGAGACTCGTCAGCGCCGGCTCATACTTGATTTATAAGCTTGTTCATGTGGGAATTGGTTCTGCAGAAATCAGAGGAATGCTTGACCAAGAAGAGGGTGAAAGAATAACAGGTCATTGAGATCTATCAGTTAGCTTGTTCCAATTGAATGATTCATCGATGTGAATTGAAAAGTGTAGCTCTTGCATCTTTTCTGAACCATGAACGTCAATGATGCCACAACGTTTCCAATTGGGACTCTTTACCAAATGTAAAGGATCTGTTAACTCTGTAAGAGAAGTTGGTTCACCTCTACTGCATCTATCAGCTTAGTTTTTTCGCATCATCATTTGCAGTGATCGACAATGACACGATATACATAACCATGATTATATGCTTCCAGATTCAGAACTTGGTGAATAACCTCTGAAAATCAAACACAATGAAGTGCAAATAAAACTATTTTGAACGAGACGAGACACAATATGAGATGAAATGAATCACATGCGAAATTATAGAAGATCCCCTTTAAGATCAAACAATTATATCGAACTGAATATGATTATAGGTGTGATAGCATTCACCGTACTAGGAATATCAACGAACCCTACCATTGCAAATGGTCGGAGTATTCTTTTTAAGGTTCAGAATTTAGAGTTTAGGAATTATCAACATAACCAGGCCCGACAAATTTGAAGCTAAATCCTAAACCATCGATTGTTTCGTGAAAGCAATGTACGAGCGTCTGCCAAGTTGATGAACTGGTAGCTCCCAAAATCTGAGTTCTGCTTGCATATACATAGAAGGCACAAAAATGAGATCAAGTAAAAGTCCAGCTCTGTCTATTCCAGAGGCCCCTCCTTTCTGTGCATTCCTGCTTGAGATCCATATGATCAACCATATTATTTTGCAGCAGTCTACATAGTCTGAAAAGGGCTTCGGACAATCTCAGCACATTTCAATCTTTTATGAGATCCAATGTCTTCTAAGTCCTAACGACAGTGCTGGACTCATTGTTTCTCGTAAAGTGATATAGCAGTCTATAGAAGTACAAGGAGGGCCTTTGTGGGATAGAATGGTTCAGAAGATTAGAGGGAGCCCATGAAGATGACCAATGACGTTGTTCAAGGCCCAGCTCTCAGCTTTTGGTCCGACCGCAAGCATTCTTATTGTAGGGCAATGTGAAACTAAATTAACGATTGTGATTCACACGGTTTGAGTAGGTAAGAAAAATTTCAAGAACCATCCTCCTAAAAAGCACAATATGTCATCCTACAAGTGTGAACCACGTGAAGGATGGGGTAAAATGACAAATTATATTTGAAGTTTATGTAAATAAATAAACTAAAACCACAGAAGAAATCTATGAAGATCGAGGTGACCATGGCTTGGCGGTGTGCATGGACCTAGCCATGCTCGATCAATTGAAAGGGCAACATGGGCAGGTGTAGGCTAAAAATTCCATTCATGAACTGAGCCCTACCCACTGCAGGCCTCCCAGGCCCAATCAATGTTATGTAGAGTAGTGAAAAACTTTTAATCATTGAGATAGTGATAGGACGTTGTGTAGTAGGGGGTGTCCATTGGTTTGGTACAATTCATGAACTGGACTAGACTAGGCATAGCTGGTTCTAGGTGATTCATGTGGGAATTGGTTCAGTTTATGATTCTTAGAAAAAAAAGGACTAATTGATTTGAATCGGCAGAACCGATCCATAGTGTATTATTAATGTTTTATTTACTAAGGGAAAAAAGTACATGTTATTTGCAGGATTAATTTTTTTATTTACTAGTAACTTAACATGATTAGTAATTTTACACAACACTAAAGTAACTTTCAATAAATTCATAAACTTTTAAAAGAAAGTAAATATTAAAAAAAGGCAACACCATTAGTTCTTAGGGCAACTTGGGAACTAGACAGAGACTAGCTGGTTTTTAGGATGGACAGGGTCAGTTCTTAGTTCTACAGACTAAGAATTGATCCTATCTATTCTAGTTCTCGATTCTAGGGACAGATCACCTCTATGGTGTAGAGATTTTTCAAGCATTGTCCTACCTATTGATTAAGTCTTGTGTAGTAACTTTTTTTCTTCCACAAATTGCGGCATGTGAAAGTTTATATAGAAAACAAAACAAAGCATGTAATGGAGATTCAAATTTTGTTGTCGATTGATTCTGTCATTAGATCTACTTGCCAATCACGAGAAAATTACAAAAAAAAGGTCAACCTTTTAACTATGTTAATTGAGTTCCTAACCTTTTCATAATTTTCATTTTTTTGCTGAAAATGGCTTACAAGGACGCTAATCATTTTACATGACACATTCTATGTTGATGTAGATAATTTTTACAATTTTTTTTTAAATTTTAAATTTTAAATAATTTTTTATTTTATTTTTCCTTTCGTTTCCTTTTTTGTTCTTCCTCCGCTGGTCACCGTGCCTTGGCAATGGCTAGCGACCAGCCACTATTGATATATTATTTTGACTACTCAAGTAATGAATTGCATAGAAAATTAAGGTTAAATTTTAGCCCCTAAACAAAATAGCAAAGAGAGAGAGGGGGGAGGATGGGGATGGGTTGAGAGAAACCGAACTCCGTTCTCAGCTGAGCGCTGCTCGGCAATCTTGCTGCAATCTGCCAACCTTTAGCCGACGCCCTCGAGTCTGCAGCCTCCCCTTCCACAACGCCCAAATTTCCAGTGAGTTTTCTGTGGGTTCAATCCACTTTTATCTTGAGGATACCGGCTCGAAAACATCGAGGACAGGATCCTGGCTTGGAGAACATCGAGGTGACCGACCATATCTTGATTTGCTTTGGGTTTGCCTTCCCGCCGTCGTTGCCAAACTGGGTAAGGACCTACGGCCGAGCCCCTTTAAGTGCTTTGTTCTTCCCTTGTCTCGGCCAACCGGGGCCGAGACTCATCGGTGCCGGCTCATACTTGATTCCGAGCTTTGGTGAGTTGGGCCCAGTCACTGTGGTGTGTTATCACCTAGTCTGTGTTGACTGTCGATGTTGATCCTAGCTCTAATTGGCACCATCTCACTTTTCCAATTGGTGCCCCCATGTGTTTTTTGAAATGCCACAATGAGATCCAATTTTAGTTTCCTCGTTTTGGATGAAATCGAGTTGGCCGCGCATGGCCTTGATTTGTTAAAGCGTTCCAGGGGATGTTTGGCAACCCTAGGTGTCGGCCGTTTAGTTGTTTGCCACACGTTCCCACCTCCGCCGTTGTTTCATGTCAAGAATATAATGCAAAAATGCTAATGGATTTTGCAATTAAACTAATGCAAAATTACTAGAGAAATAAACGATGAACAATAAAGACAATGGAGATTCACATGATTTAGTTTAAGTATTGATACCTACATCCATGTAAAGAGTCAGCAATAAATAATTTATCTTAATATGATAATTATTGAGTTACAATTATTCACACGCTCAAGTATTTTTCATGCCCAAATTATACCCAAATCCACATTGTTTAAAAATAAAACAATTCAATTAAATATAAAATGATGGTACAAAATCATCGCGTGTTCCGGTCCAAATCAAAACGCTTGTGTACGGCCGAAAACAAGAACGTCCCATGCGTTCCTTTTCTCTCCCTTCGAGCAACTGTGGCTTCTTCATTGTATTTGTTCAGAATGGGGAGCCCACAGAGTCTTCCTCTTTTCCTTTTGTATGCATGCGTCTACCCAGTCAAAAGAAATAATAAAACCAAAACCCTTGCAATGACCTTTTTGCCCCCACAAGTGAAATGAGTATCATAAAGCAAAGTGTGCCGATCTTAGAAGGCTAGTGGCGACTGATCATTTGAAAATCTTCATAGTGTCAATTTGACTTGACATTGAATATCTCAATGTCGCGCAATGTATGAGCTTGAGAAAGTCCGCACCTAATTGAGAGTCGTAGGCCTGCCTTTTAGGCAATTTCTTTAAACTTATATCTTTTTCGGTCTACACAGAAAAGTTAGGCCACGACAGTCACAGGAGAGAGCCAGCGAGATTCCACCTTGGGCTAAACCCCCCTAACTCGAGCCTTGCGAGCCTTAGGCAAGGCTCCAGCGAGCTCAAGCCTCGCCTTGTCTCGCCAACCTTTGATTGTGAAAGCTCAGCCGACAGATTCTCTCATGTGTTGACACCTAAATTTTAACAACCCGATCATTCATTTATTGCATAAAAAATTAGGGACTGAACTTTAGCCCTTGAACAAAAATATTAAATCGTGTTGTATTTTGCATTGGACTGGTAACGGATGGGTTTAAATTGATGATTTTGAGCTTTAACTTGACGATATTAGACTAAGCTAGCGGTGAGAAAATTTTTTGGCCAAGTCCACGGATATTGAGATCGAGGCTAATTTGAAAAAAAGCAATATCTCAAAATCTTTTGGTCAAGTGGCAGAGAGGGAAACAATCGGTGTAATTCTCGTTTTATTTGTGCGTAGTGGGCTATTTGAACAACAAAACATAAAGAGAAAGTGACATATATGCGGCCACTGATTGCATATGAAGAGGCCAATCATGTGCGATTAAAAAAGATTTAGTCCAATATGAATATTGACTGAATATCTCTGCCAAATAGAAAAGGAAATAAAATATGTCAAGATAATGCGCAGAAAAAAGAATATATAATTGAGACGCTTGAGTCAAAGGGGGTTGGCTAATTTTTTTTCGGAGCACATAATATAGAGACATACGGAGAGATTCACGTTCTGCCAGAAGAGAGAAAATGGAGACGGTGGTTTTGTCTTCTTAGATGGTCCCATTGTGAGGTTCCTGTAGCAATTGCACGTGGCTTTTCCTCATGCCATTGTGCACCTTTTGCCATCAAGCTCTCACTTATTCCGAAGGCCCAGCCCTGACGACGAAAGAAGCACCAACACTCACCAATTTCCCAACATGCCAGAGATTGTCCTCGCCATGTTGTTGCTTTAGCCCCACCTGAATTTTTCTTGCTGCAGGTTTTCTTAAGTCAAATTGCAGTCCAATTTTGACGCTGCATTCAACGTTTGTTCAATAACTTCCGTGGTGATTTATTGCCATCAAAGACAAAATTTCTTAGACGATTACACGGCTTCTCAATGACCAGTAGCTTCCAACTACCACAAGCAATTGTGCTGAAATCCCCAACCGTGGTGTCCTACGTGCTGAGCTGCAACTTTTGTGAGCAGCTTGTGATCCACTGCGAGACAACCGGTTGTCCTTGCCGTCCTTGACCATTGTGTGATTGTGTTACACCGAGTCACCAACTCCCCCACTCATGGTGTATAAGCAGTCAATGAGTCCTCCTTGGACATGAATTGCCGGGCCATTGACACCCGCTAATGCGTCACTACCGCACGCCGCCATTCGTCGCCGTTCACCATTGAGGAATTGGTCACGATTCCGGTCCGATTGCGTTGCAAGAAAATTTGGAAATAAAATCCTCAAATTAGGCAAGGTGCACATCTTTTGTATATTTGCAAATATTTTACTACCTTATTTGAGTAGTTAGATATATTTTGAAATTGAATGATATACTCTATTGGATGTTAGAATATTTGGTTAGATATTTACTTAAAAATAATATAATCCACAAAATCCTAAGATACCTCATCAAGTTAGGAAATTTTCTTGATTTAACAACGTACCTGGACGACCATTCGATCTCTAATTACGAGATACGATGCTCGGGGCATGGAAAATCTTCTATCCTATCCATAACCATTTGGATACGATAGTTGATTATCCCGTTTCCAAAATTGAATGGATAAGCCTTCCATCAATATCCATAACCACTTGGATATGATCGTTTGTTTATTTTGTGTCCTTATTGAGATAGATAACATAAGATTGGGATTGCATTATTTAATTAAATATTTATGCTTATTTGATTGCTTACTTTAATTAAAAAGAAAAAGAAAACCCCAAAAAATATCTTTGAATTAGAATCGATTTTGGCTAGAATATTGCTTGTTTTAGGCTAGATTGCATGTTTAGATTAGGTTATTTATTCATTCCGAATTTTTTAAATAAAAAATACAATAAAATTGCTTTAGGATGTTTGATTTCCTTAATTAAAATTGCATGTTTAATTATTAGGTAATTTTAATTTCGAATTTCTCTTAAAAAAGAAAATATAAAAAATATCATGCATGTGTCACATAAAATTAGGTCATTCCTTGCACGTCATTTAGTCATTGCATGCTTAGGATCTTTTTCATGTGTGACATATTATGATAGTTACATTAATATATGCCCGTCATTAGATTAGGTCACATAAGTAACATCGCATGACATATAATTTGCATATTAGGATATAGATTTATTTTTGTACATCATTGCATTGCATTGCATTTAAATTAGGTTCCACTAAAATTGAGAAAATCCTAAAAGATTGAGTGACTGCGTGTTAATTAAAAATCATATATAGGACTGTTGATGTGAATTATGAGTTAATATTGTAGATGCTTTCGTTGATATGAGATAAGTCTTGCAATTCATTTATTGTTTTATTGGGCGTTAAATTGGTGAATTGTGCACCCGTGTGATCACATCACATGTAGGGAGTAATAAAATGAACCCAAGCTGTTTGATAAACATTCTTTTTAATGAAAAGAACGGTACCGAAAGGGCATTAGAGAAATTATATAGGATTGTGTACTTTGCAGCAAAGATGAAGAAGAAAAGGGGGAAAAACGAAAAAAAGGGAACCGACTCGAACTATAATTGGTTTAGGTTCGGTTCTCGAGCCGATTTGGGTCATAGTTTGCTTAAGTCCTTTGTATTTGGTTTAGTTTGGGTATCACAGATATCGGAACTGAACTGAACTGTTAAAACTCCTAGTTAAGAAATTGCTCAACTAATTAATCACATTTTCCAAACATGTTTATCCCCAATTTAGAATTAAAATTAAGAGATTTAATTTATTAAAACTTGGTTGGATCCATGTGAAATCCTCTATGTGACATTACAACTTGTTAAATAAGCAGTAATTGAATTGTCGAGACAGTGAATGCAAACTTAGGTTCCTATGAGGACCGTTCGAATGTGGAAACAAGAGTATTGAAGTTCTACAAAATTAGATTTGTAAAGACTTTTACTAGCATAACAATTTTTGATCTACTGTGAGAATAATAGTTTGTTGCGAGTCACAAATTCTTAAATGAGTAGACTTCACGACAATTTATAAATTATTTGTTATTAAAGATTTTTTTATCTAAAATAGATTGTTATTTTCACGGTAAATTAAGAACTGTCACCCAATCATTTTTTCATTTGTAAACTTCTTCTGTTGCGACCTAATCAATAAAACTCAAAGCACACGCTTATGTCCTTCTCTTGAATTAGTAAAGCCTCGACCATGCGTGATTTGAAAAATCTTGGTGCTCCCCGGAGGATATTTTGAAAAAGAAAGTTGTTGTATAGGCTTGGTTTAAGTTGATTAGTTATGGAAGAGCCTGCTGCACAAAAAAGAGGGAAAAGAATACAATAGAGTTCGGAATAGCCAAAGGGGCATTCAATGCAAGATATAAGGGTAGTCAAATATGGTTCCAAGAAACAACCACCCAAAAAACTAAAAAGATTTGCTCCTTATGAAAAAAGGGTTTCACTAACGACTCTTGATGATATGGATCAGCTGTTGGATACACCCATTCAAGTGTGGGAAGGCGAATCAGCAGGGGCTCTGGTGGCTAGCCCTAATAAGCCACCAAGAAAGCCATGAAAGTGTTAAGCTGGAACTGTCAAGGTTTAGGCTCTCCCTTGACAGTTCAGCACCTTCGAGCCTTAGTGGCTCGTGAGAGACCTAATATGGTTTTTCTTATGGAAACGAAGAATCAGCTCCTGGTGGTTGAAAAAATAAAAAAAACACTAAAGTATTCATCTATGTTTGCTATAAATCCTATAGGCATTGCAGGGGGTTTGGTTTTATTTTGGGATGAGTCGGTGCACATCATGGTTGAGTATAGCAGTCCGGAGGTGATTGATATTGTATGTACAGATGCTGGTATTGGAGTCAAAATGAAGATTTCCTTCCTACATGCCTCTACTAATTTTCAAGAGAGAGTCTCTCTTTGGAACTTACTTCGAGCTAGAAATGGTATGGTATCATTACCTTGGCTTTGCTTAGGTGACTTTAATGAAGTGTCGTATCATTGGGAGAAGGTGGGTCGACGTCAAGTGGAAAGATTCCGAATGACGACATTTAGGGAATTTGTCGATTCATGCTCTTTAATAGATATTGAAAGCAGGGGGTGTGCATTCACGTGGACAAACAACAGGGAAGGAGAAGAACTAGTCAAAGAACGGCTTGATCGAGCATTTTGCAACTTAGAATGAAGACTTCTATTTCCTAATGCTGAAGCTTTTGCATATCCAGCCATAGGATCTGATCATGGCCCTATCCTATTATGCTTAAACTCACTTAAAAAGATACAACAAAGACTATTCAGATTCAAGCTTATTGGCTAGATTACCTTGAGTGTGCAGATGTAGTGGAGAAGGCATGGAAGACAACGCATGGCCAGCAAGGATACCTGGTTAAGAAGACAAAACAGGTGACCCAAGCATTGAGAAAGTGGAGTCGAAAATCATTTAAAAATGCATCAACGCAGCTTGATCAACTCAGAAACCAGCTTACTCAGATAACGAACAGGACAGACCAGATAAATCTGAGGGAGGAATATCACAGAATAACTGAGAAATTGGGCACTCTATGGCGTCAAGAAGAAATGCATTGGGGCATTAGATCCAGAATTAATTAGCTAAAATGGGGGGACCAGAATACGAAATTCTTTCATGCAACAACCATTCAGAGGAGACAAAGAAACAAAATTAATATGCTACGGCTTGAGGAGAATGTATGGAGCCGTGAACCTCAGATTATCAAACAACATATCACAAGCTATTATAAAGATCTATATACATCTGTGGGGCCTCGATACTACCAGCCAATCTTAGAGTAGTGCCCGTTTGTTGTTTCCGAAGAAATGAACGAAATGTTGACAAGACCAATTACAAAGGAAGAAGTGTAGCAGGCTGTTTTTCAAATGGGGGCATCTAAGGCCCCAGGACCAGACGGTTTGAGTGGCCTCTTCTATCAAAGTCAGTGGCATCTTATTCAGGAAGATATTTTCCAACTTGTAGACTCTTTCTTTAAAGATGGTTCATTTGATCCAGCACTAAATGAGACATTTATCACACTTATCCCCAAGGTGGCCAACCCCGAGAGCATAACTGAATTCCGACCCATCAGTTTGTGTAATTTTAACTACAAAGTGATCACAAAAGTCATGGCAAACAGACTCAAACCTTGGCTTCCATCTGTTATTTCCCAAGAATAAAGTGCATTTGTTGCAGGCCGCCAAATACAGGATAATATTTTTATCGTTCAAGAAGTCCTACATCAACTTAGAGTGAGGAAACGACGTAGAAAATTCCAAGTAGTGCTGAAGCTGGATATGCAGAAAACGTACAATCGAGTTGAGTGGGATTTTCTATGTGATTGTATGGAAAAGATGGGCTTCAACGAGAAATGGGTAAGTCTGATTAGATTCTGTATCTCCTCGGCTCAATTTCGCATCCTAATTAATGGGGAAGCATGAGAAAGTTTCGCGCCAACTAGAGGTATTAGATAAGGGGATCCCCTCTCACCTTATCTCTTCATAATTTTGGCCAATGTTCTTTCTAACATGGTGCACAAGGCTGTGATAGACGGAAGCTTAAAAGGTATTAAATTGAACTCTCATTGTCCTACTTTATCCCACCTATTCTTCGCGGATGATGCTATATTTTTTTCTGGACGGAACAATCAGGGAAACTCAGAATCTTGCAAATATACTGAATTTTTACTGCTTTGCATTTGGTCAGTTGATTAATCTCAATAAATCTAGGCTGTTCTTTGGGGCAAGTTGTCCACAGGACTTGAAAAGAAACATGGCAGCTGAAATGAGGGTTCCTATATTAGAAAAAATCGGAAAATACTGGAGATACCATCAGATTGGGGCCAAACTAGAAAACAAATGTTTAATTGGATCATGGCGCGGTGGATAGAAAACTGGAGGGATGGAAAGAGCAGTTAATATCAAAGGCGGGGAGAGAAATATTAATAAAAACAGTTGCTCAGGCTCTACCCCAATATGCCATGAATATTTTCAAAATTCCTTTATCCATTTGTCGAGCCATTGAAAGAAAAATCTTAGCTTTCTGGTGGAAGAGGAATCCAGCAAAAAAAGGTGTTCATTGGAATAGTTGGGAAGTTTTGAAGAAGAGAAAGGAGCAAGGGGAATGGGGTTCAAGGACCTAGTGGACTTTAACAAGGCGATGTTGGGAAAACAAGCCTGGAGACTAGATCAAGCTCCAGAGGCCTTATGGAGCAGAATCTTTAAAGGCCTCTACTTCCCTCATGGCAATCTATGGAATGCTACAAGGGGTGCTAGACCATCTTGGGGTTGGCAAAGTATCCTAGTTGGCTGAGATGCCTTAAGGCCTGATCTAAAATGGGAAGTTGGCGATGGTAAATCTATCAACTTGAGAGGGGATCGATAGCTAATGTCTAGACCAATTGGGGGACCAGCAAACATAAACGACCCCCAATGTGTGGCAGATATCATCGATCCAAACACACGCACATGGAATACTCAACTTATACAAGAGGTATTCAACAGCACTGTATCAAAGGAGATTTAGCAAATCACACTTAACATTATTCCCAGACCAGATCGTTTAATATGGATAGGGCACTACTCTGGGAACTACAATGTTAAAAGTGGGTATCAGCAACTTAGAACAGATAAATCAGCAACCACAAGACACTAGGCGTCTTCCTCATATCAAGCTCCAAAATGATTATGGGAAGAGATATGGCATCTACAAACCACCTCCTAGAGTTAGACACTTCATGTGGAGCCTATGTAATGAAGGTCTCCCAACAAGAATCAACCTATATCGGAGAAAAATCATACCTGAGCCCACTTGCCCCTTCTGCCACCAGTGGCCAGAATCATCTGAACACCTATTTATCCTGTGTCAATGGACAAAAAACATATGGCTGAACTATGATGTCGAAATAGACGTTACCCCAACATCAATCACAAGAATAGATCAATGGGTATGTGACTACCTCTCCTCAGACATATTAACAAGCCGAAAAGCGATCTTTGCGACTTCCCTTTGGCTTGTATGGAAGGCACGCAACACCCTGATTTTTCAAGGTAAGCAAACAACACAACACCAGCTCATTAGCAAAGCGGGATTGTTACAACAGCTATACGAGAAATCGCAACCAAGAAGGAAAGAGCATACCGCACAACTGCACAGCTGGGTACCTCCAGAGCCGAGTGCGTTGAAGATCAATGTGGATTGTTCATAGGTGGAGAACGGTTCGGTGAGCTCAATTGCTGGAATTTGTAGAGGAGCTGACGGGAGGTGTATTGGGGGGTTTGCGGAGAAAATTTGTGCCCAATCGGTCAACATGGGTGAAACCCTAGCTATTCGGCGTGCCCTCGTGTGGATGAAGGAGAAGAGAACTGAGTTGACAGCCAACACTTCAAACTCACGAACTGAAGCTCCTGTGTGCATATCCAGCGACTCCCTCCCAGTTGTGGACTCCATTCTGGGCCGAAGTGATATCCCCTGGGCCTCGTGACCTCACGTCCTGGACTGTCAACACCTGCTGGCCCAGACGAAGAATGTTTCTCTACTTTTTGAACCACGCCAGTCGAACCGGGCAGTGGATTGGATCGCTAAATCCTTCAATACCGGTGCTCTTCCCACTAATTGGGTACTTCACCCCCCGTATGAACTTCATCTTATACTATGTTTAGATCTTGCTATGAGATGTAATCCGCCTTCTTAGTATTAATCAAAGAACCGTTTTCGACCAAAAAAAAAAAAAAAAACATATAAGTGGCCGGTTTCTTTCCCAAAAGGTCACCAATAATGCTGCTTGTCTAATGGAAAGCTCAGCCACTGGGAATTTTCGTGCATCACGTTCTCATTTGGCTCTCATGCGTGTATGGTTTGAAGTTTTAGATCGACTGATTAAGCAAGAGACACTCAGATGGTGCACTGCAGGGCAAAGTTGAGTCACATCATGGATTTGTGAAGTTCATGAGGGCGTTGCTAAGGTGATAGAGTATCTCGATCTACTGTAATAGAATCGGATCATCAGCTGAATGTGGCCATGTGACGCGTGGCCCGGCAATGCAATGAATTGGTAGGTCCCTGACGTTTCTTCATTTTCAGGCTGCTGCAGTTGCTTAGCCATCAGTGGACATGTATCTTCTTGAAAGGGGTAACTTGCACACCCGTCGCAGTCCAACGTCAGATCGATGTGCACATGTTAGTGTGGCACGTCTCCCTCATGCTCCTAGGACGATTTTTCTACATTTGTGCCAACACTCCCATGTATGATTTTTCTACAATTGTGTCAACACTACCATGTGATGGACGGACTCATTCCAAGATTATCGGCATGCATTCGAGATTAATTGCATAACCCCTTTATTCTAAGAATGAGCATGCTCTCTTTGATCGTTTAGAGTGTTAGTTTCCATCGTACGTCCAAATTTAGGGGGGTAAAACTTTGAGAAATTTTGAAAGAATCGAAAACGGTTATCCGTAGCTTGTCTTGGAAACGTTTGAGAACATAAATTGACATTGTACCTCAAATGCTGAAATGATATGGGAAAAAAGGGAATGGGACCAATGCAGAATGGACACCTCCTTTTCAATGAAGAGTGTGATGAAGGTGGCATGTGAATCGATGAATGAGGAATCATCCACATGAAATAAATTTAAGATGGAATATTGCCCTGAAACCATCTTATTATATGTTGAATTGAAAAGATTGAGCTTTTACTTAAAGTGAGATGACAACGCATGTAATGACTTGTCACGCCTCGATCCTCCGAGTGCGTGCCCATCCCTCCTTAGTCGATTAAATAGCAATGTCCCAGGACGCGTCGCCGACCCATTCTTTTTAATGCGCATGCGAAAGCAATTAATTACTAATCCCCTAACAATAACAAATGTGGGATAGAAAAGCATGATAACAACTTTCAAAACAACACATTAATAAAAACCATAATTTGGTACCACTGCCTGTGGTGGCCTAGCTGGATAAGAGCCTCCATGAAGTCTACTCAGGATGGAGGGGTTCAAATCCCGCGGGATGCATAGGATCTTAAGCGCGACGTCAGGGTGGTGGGTCCTCCGCTAGCGTCGCCTCAGGGTTTACCTGTGGGCTGCCGGCTGTACGGGTTCCCTGGGTATCAAAAAAAAAAAATACCATAATTTGGTTTACAAACAGAGGTCAACATTAGGGTCTAGTAAGTCTATCTTCAAAAAGGACTTCTGAGCCATCCATGCTCTTAACCCTTCCGCCTCAAGTTCCGAGTCCTTCACCCTAGGGACTTGAAAATAGTTATACAATAACCAGTGAGACGATATCTCAGCAAGTTCAATCCCCTAAGACTTGACTACGAAGAAAATACGCCCAAAAGGCTGCCTAAGCACAATTACGAGTCAGAGGGCTTACCTTGGCCTCAGTTCTTTCTTGCAATTCAACACAATTCATAATCTCATCGAGTCACAACAACCAATCCAATCATTTACTCAGATCGACTTATTGATCAATTGACCTAGTCGATTACATGTCAATCAGATCATTCTCCGGTCATTCTAGTCAATACTACCCATTCTCCAAGATGACATATCAAGTCACCGAGCCAATGTTCATTCTCCAAAATGACGTATCAAGTCACTGAGCCAACGTTCAATCTCCAAGATGACGTACCAAGTCACCAAGTTAATATAATATAACGTTTTTCTCCAAGATGACAAACTTAGTAATTGAGCCGACGTAGTATAACGTCTTTCTTCGAGATGACATACCGAGTCATCGAGCCGACATAGTATAATGTCTTTCTTCGATATGACATACCGAGTCATCGTGTCAACATAGTATACGTCTTTCTTCGAGATTACATACTAGGTCATCGAGCCGACATTCGTTCTCCATCAATTTCTCACTTTTTATCATACTCGATAAAATATTCGTGTGTGGGTACACGGTTGGCTTTAGCCAAAATATAATAATTTCACTTTTTAACCTCCCACTTTTTTCAACAGTCCAAAATATATTTTTGGTGCTGTCGACCGATACTCGGTAATTTTCCAATTAATTACCAAAATGAAACCAATTTAGGAATAAAATCCTAAAATAACAATCAAGCAAAATTAGCACAAATTAAAGCTCAAATAAATAAACGGATTGCACCACAATAACCAGCATAAAAATTCCGGTCACTGGCTGTCCTGGTCTAATTTTCGTAAAATAAATAAATAAATAAATAATTACGAAAATTAATTATTAAATGCAATAAATGTATACTTAGGCCCATAATGCCTAATTATATGCCAGAACGGGCCTAGAAAATTTCCAAGACTTGTTGAATAAATACTAAAATCTATTTACTTGCTAATTGCACTAACTATCTACCTAACATGCATCGGCAATTAATTAAATTCTCTAATATAATATAAATAACCACATAATCCAGCTTAACTTAAACTAATCAACCTTAAGTGTGATTAATCTACTAAGCGAGGATTAGTGAGTTAAATTCACTTGATTTGCGATCCGCTTGGACCAAAATGACGGGGATGCGACGGTGGCTAATAACTTCCAAAGCGGCGGCACTGAGGGGAGCTTGGGCCGGGCCAAACAAGCCTTGCAAAGCCCACAGCAATTGCTGGGCTTGGCTGAGCTTTAAGTGATGGGCTGAGACACACGGGCTGGGCTGATTTCGTGGGCTGCAGGGGCTCAACTTCTGGACTTGCGGGCTGGGCTTGCTGATGAGCTGAAGATGCGGGGCTGGGCCGTGCGGAGGCTGAGCTGCTGGAATTGACTTGCACGGGCTGAAGCTTGCGACTCAGTGGAGATGGGCCGCTGGGCTTGCGGCTGTTCGGTGGAGACGCGCGGACGAAGGGCAACTTCGGTGGGGACTGCGTGTGGTTTATGGAGTGAACAAAGGGGAGAGAGCTCGTTGGTTGACCAAGGGAGGTGTGGCCACGTGGAGCAGGGAAATCCGGTGGAGATGCACGTTGATGGAGCACGCGGGCATGTGGCCGAAGTTACTGGAGTCGAAGGGGGACGCGCGGCTTCGCTGGCTTTGAGGCATGCAGTCAACGATGGAGCTCTCGGTGGGAGTTGGTTGACCGAAGGGATGAAGGAGACAGCGGATGGTTGGGGCGGCAGAATGGAGAAGCAGCTGCTGGCGCCGTGGGGTGATCCACGAGAGAGAGAGAGAGAGAGAGAGAGAGAGAGAGAGCAGAAGTTGCGGGCGATGGAAATCGCGAGAGACGCTGGCAAAGAGAGAGAATTGGGCGAAGGAGGGAGCTGGTGTCCGAGCGTGAAGAAGAAGACGGTCGAAGAAGGGAAAAATGGAAGAAAAGTCAATAGTTATCTCAAATCTCATCATGAATTGGTCCCCCAAAAGCCTACAAGCATATCCTCTTGTCTCAATTACTTTCTTGCAATAATTTCTCACAAATAGTCCAATTTGATACCAAATGGTGCGACCCCCATGGCTAGCTCCGAATTTCACTAATTTTGGAACTTCAATTTCTTCTCAAATCTCTCAATTTGATGTCTAATTTTGTTGTAAAAGAGCCCACACAATTTTTACAAATCCCCATCACCAAATGACTCCGTAAGGAGGCCAAAAATTCCTTCAATTTGGCCATCCGAATTTCCGTTCGTTTCCGAATCGTCCGAAGTGATTTTTCGTAAAAATCCCGAACTCGACGGAATTTCTCCGAAAGACAAGACAACGTCCTATAAATGAACCGTGACATGCTCGAACGTCCGATTTTCGAAACCGAATTCAATTTTGTGGTTAAAATCGATCGAACACAATTTTAGTCTAATTCGATCTATCGGGTAACTTTTATGAATTGTACCGTGGTTATATCCCTTAACGGCTTTATCCAATAGATTGATTAACTCGTGAGTGATCAGCTCAGAGAAAAAGGACCATAGGCACGTCAACGAAATGTCCATTTTATATATTCAGGACGGGTTGAAATTCACAATGTCACACGACTCATTCATAATCCCATAAATAAGTGATATCTCGATCATGTTTTGATTGGTGAATTTCCCATTTTGGCAGTGCTTTAATTTTTTAGTTCAGACAATTAATTATTGACCGCTCCAAAAGTCAAAATTGAGAAACTAGTTTTATATCATTATTGGTATGAAAATAATTGAACTCTTGGAGTACGGGATAAAAACTTCTCTTGCTATTTGCTTAAATTGCGTACGTCAATGGTCAGCGCGTGTTCATCGACTCAAATCGCCATCCATCGAATTAAAAATCACTGTAGACAAGTGACTAACGTCGCTCGTACGAGGTTAAAAGAGCATAGGTACCTGGGGAAGGTCTCCCATCGTTGAAAATCACTATCCACTTAGTGACGTTGTCTCACGTACATTTTAGTTCTAGGCATTTATTCATCTTATTTATTTAGCTTAATAACGTTTGACTAATCTTATAACCTTGTTGATACCTAAATTTTGGTGATCCGATTATTTATTTATTCCGCTAAAAAATTAGAAATTAATTTTTAACCCCTAAAAAAAAAATAGAATTAAGTTGCATAGTATATAGTTTTAGGAGTATTTTTTGATTTATTTGCATTGAGTTGGTGACGGATATGTTTAATTTGGTGGCTCTGAATTTTAATTTAACAAGTTGGACTAAGCCCAAAAAGGGAGCAAATTGGCCCAAGCTCGTATTCTCGAGGAAATATTACGAGCTTATCTTTGCAATATTTGAAATTTGAAAAATCCTATTACAATTTTGAATTTTTGACAATATGTGATAAAATCGATGGAGAATATTCATTGTTGCAAAGGAAATCTATAAGAGATGAGGAAATTAATAGGATTTTGCGTTCGGAAGGTTATAGGTGATCTTCATGCATATTAAAAAAAGGGGATAAAATATTCTACGAAGATCACGTTCTTGGCCTATAAAAGGAGCCGTGTACGGAGAGAGAAAGGGGGGCCACACTTATTGAATACACGGTCGCAATTGAGAGCATAGAGAGAGAAGAAATCGTGAGGGGATCGGCCACGATCCACAATTGAGAAACGGCACATTGAGAGAGCTTCAAATCCACTAGTTCTAGACGAGCTCCAAATCCCATCGAGATTGCTGCTTGCTGGCCTGAAAGTGTCGTTTCTTTTGACCCTTGCCGAATTTCCCATTATTGTTGCTGTTGCCTCTTCATCGTGAGCTCTTGACGATAATCACCCGGGGGCTACCGAGAGCTCCTTGCACTGCCGTGATCAAGACCCTTTCATGTTCGTGAGCAACCCCTCACCCGTCGATCACCATGCCGCAAGCCACGAAATTCACATTTTTACGGCAACAAATTGAAGAATTCTTGGCAAAGGCTTTTCTGGATCAGAAGAACACGTGGACGTCAGTTTGGAGTCCAGGAGTCTTCTTGAACCAACTCCATCTCTTGAAACTTTAGGCATCCATCAAAGTTCCATGCCTAACCGACCATCAAAAGCACCACGTCAGTTTGGAGTCCAGGAGTCTTCTTGAACCAACTCCATCTCTTGAAACTTTAGGCATCCATCAAAGTTCCATGCCTAACCGACCATCAAAAGCACCACGCCAGTTTGGAGTCCAGGAGTCTTCTTGAACCAACTCCATCTATTGAAACTTTAGGCATCCATCAAAGTTCCATGCCTAACCGACCAAAAAAATAAATAAAATCAAAGTTCATGCCTTGCACGCATGCACGCCCTTGTTCATGTTTGGATTTTGCTGCCACGCGTTGCCACTTTGCTCGCTATTACGATTCAACGTCCCAAGCGAATCCCAGAGTTTCTTGGCACTGAGTCATCGGAAGCAACCAACCACCATCGGCCACACTCAGCCCGCTGCCGACCATCTGTCCGAGCCGAACCGTCTGTCGGTCCAAGTTTGCAAAATCAATATTCAAATAGGTTGAGCTTTCACGTGAAGATGAGCATATAGTTAAGCGGTGAAAGGAAGAGAAGTACGTGGACAAAGTTTGGTGGGATCGGCTGTGGATGAGGCCAGATAAAAAGCACCCCCGCCTTCCTTCGAGATCACTAGCCGCAATCTCTATCTCCGCGAGCCCTGTAGCCTCCGCCATTCGTGAGCCCCTTGCCGCTGGTCCACGGTCTGAGTCGACAATCCCAATTTGGAAAACCTTATCCGCACGATATCGAGGGCTAGGTAAGATTCTTGATTGACTCGATTTTCTCATATTTTCTTGCCTGATCCATGGAATTACGATTTATTTTGAATATTTATTTATTTTTGGTAAGAATTTTTAAATATTTGTTCGTTATTGCCATATCCAAAAATCTTTTGAATTCTTATGAATTCGGAAATTTCCCTAATTTCACAATGGGCATACGATTGGCAGTTTGATTTTTTCCCCCAAAATCTAACTTGCAATTGCACGGAAAATGGCCAATCCGATCTCATGCTCGAGATTCGATTCACGGTTTTATTTAAAATTGACCAATCCGATCCCATGCTTGGGATATGATTCGTCAATTTATGGATATCAATCTTATCTTGTTGGATGTGTTGTCGTATTGTTTTAGTCGATTTTGTTTTCATAAAAGAAAATCCTAAAATTTCGAGTTAGATTAGGTTTATTATTTTAGGGTTATTTTACATAGGGAATTGATTTATTTCGAATTTTTTAAAAAAAAAATCCAAAAAAATTTAAATTGCATGTTTAATTATGTGTCAATTTTAATTTCGAATTTCATAGAAAAGAAAAAGAAGAAAACTAAAATTAGGGCATTCTTTGCACATCATTGCATGTTAGAATAAGATTGCATGTTTAATTTTTTAATTAATTATACGTTTAGATAATTTCTCGTAGATAGGTTGCATTTTAAGTTTACTTGGTTAAGATAATGTTCTATTTTAAATTAGGATTTGGCTTAACCTATTTCCTAATACAAATTGGATGATATCTTAACCTACATAGATAATTTTCGCATTTTTCTAATTTCGAATTTCATGGAAAATACCAAAAATTGTCTTTGAATAAATTGATTTCATTCTCTAGGATAGATTGCATGCTTATTAAGAAAACACAAAAATATTCATGTCATTAGTTTAGGTCATATTGCCATGTCATATCATTTCATGTTAGATTAGTAACATGCATTGCATAAAGCATGATTCTCATTAAATAAGTGAAAACAAAAAGTAATTGCGTGTTAATTATAAATCATATATAGGACTATCGATGTGAATTCTGATATAACATTGCAGACTTTCAATGCCATGATATAAGTCTTGCAATTTATTCACTGCTTTATCTGGGTGTTAAATTTAGTGGGCTGCGCACCGCATGATCATCTCACGTGTTAGGTAAGCAAATTAAAATCAGTTCAAGCAACCTACAAAATATTTTTTTCAAAATAAAAGAGAAATGTACCGAAAAGGCGTTAGAGAAATCTAGCGTAATCAAGTCCCTGAATTCATAAATCTTCTGTTCGTAGGAGTAAAGTAAATCTCCCGTTACTTTACTTGGGTTTCTAATCGACTCACCAAAAATAGATTAGTTGCGACTCCTAATTGAAAAATCATTTACATGTTAAGAACTTGAACCTAAGTCACGAATTGGTATGGGCTTGTGAGAGCCTGAGTTAAGTTTAGGCTTAGTAATCCATTAGCCAAACCTTAGGTGGTTCACCCGAAAATTTGGTCATGACAAGCCTTCTAAGTTTATCATAATTAATCATGGACTTTGCGCCGATAGCTACTCTTCTCACATGAAAAAAGAGAGGTGGAAAGTTTGATTCTCCAACTTTTTAGGGCGGCTGGGGTTGCGAACGTTTAGTTTTAAGTATGGAGTTCCACTCCCACGTTCTATAAAGAGACATGAAAAACGTCTGATAGTAAGTTGGGAGTTAGAATATGACATAAAAAAAGTTTAGCATAATCAACAAGCCAAAAAACAAAAAAATTCACCATTAATTCCATTATGAAATCCATATATTTGTGTGTATATGTGGAAGGTAGATTGAGTTATTTTTGCATGAAAACAAAGAAACATTAAAGATTTTGAATAATTCAACTAAAGGGAACATAGGCACAGAAATCACAACAAATTTGGCATTTAATATCATAGAGTAAAGCATAGAAACTAATTTTTCTAATCTAGTGGGAGGCACGGATCCTCTACTAGTTTCATATTGAATCACGCCAAGAAATTAATGAATGAACAAGTGCAATTTATTGTGAAAAAAACATGAGATCAGACAATAATAATCTAGAAAATTGAAAGGTAAATGAGACATCGAATTTTCATAATTCGGGGGTGTGAATTACTCTAGGAAGAGAAGTATTGAATTCCATTATAGATCTAGTGAAAGAATGGACATTACAAACATATTTGAGTTACTCGAACATTTCTAGTAGCTTGTATAGTGTTTAGTCCTCACAATTCTTAATGAAACAATCTCTCAATCTTACAAAACAGTACACAAAATTGATCAATGACAAAAGGTTTCTCCAATTTAGGTGCAAAGTGAAATCTCACGAGAAGAATTTTTCTACACATTCTTGGAACAAACCAAGGCACAAAGCCAAAAATAAAAAAATATAAAAAATCCCTAATTAGAGAACTTATATTAATCCCAGGAGACTGACTCCAATACGAACTCGGGCTTTGTTCAATGGTTTCAATCTCGAGACATATTTATCAACACAAACAATGCTTAACTGTGCACCCACTTTATTCCCAACTGATTTCTCTTAATTGTGCACCCACTTTATTCCCATCTGATTTCTCAAATTCGATTTTTTAGCTAGACGAATGTGGCCTGCGTTTTGCCAGGTAGACATTTGTAGACATATCTAGTTTGGTTTGGCCTTATCCCGAACAAACCTTCTAAGCTTTGGTTTCTAGATATTTTGTCGCGCTCTCAACATGTGGCCAGAGGCGGGACTCGGTACCAAGGTTGCCGTGTGGGGCTCGTAGTGAGAACCAAATCGAAACAGTTGCTCTCAAGCCCCATCAACACTCCCCCTCGAACTCGCCTATATAAATTGAAGGATTGTCATTAACAATACTCACTCATTCCATCATAAAACTTTTAGAAATTCGCGATCTCACCATTCTTCTCAACTTTCTCTCACGAGTCATGGAGTACGGAACAGAACAAGCCCAGTTCGAAACATGCCAAGCGAATCAGCTGGAAGTCATGGGCACGATGCATCAAAGAAGATCAGCCAATTATAAGCCTAACATTTGGAATTACGATTTCCTGCAGTCGCTTAGCAGCAAACATGACTTCGTAAGATTATAATTTGTAGCTTCGGCACTATTTTATTGTCCTTTTTAACTCTAGCCATCTCTTCCTCATACGAGCGAATGGACATTGGCATGCAATCATGCAAGTATTTGCACATGAGACGCATATTGCTGTTTGAAATAGTACTTTGCTCCAAAGTCATTTGTAATATCACAATGCCGTACCTATTTGATGTAGCAAGCAATGTTAGAGTTTTGGTCAGTGTTATCATAAGTATCGGCCATCACAACCAGACTTGAGCTATCATATGATGTACCAAAACCAATTCATAGAGCTCTACATAGGCATGTACTAAAATAAAAACATCTTGGCATTGCTCTATAGATGGAATTATCTAAGGCCTTTTCAAGGTAGATTTTGATCTAACAAATATGACTCAATTTTGCAGAAAGAGGGAATTAAGGAGCGGATGGAAGGGCTCGTGGAGGAAGTAAGGCCAATGTTATCAGAAGCAGTTGATTCACTTGCCAAGTTAGAGTTAATTGATAGCATGACGAAACTGGGGTTGTCCAACCTTTTTGAAAATGAAATGAAAGAAGCTCTTGAAAGAGTTGCTTCCATCAACAACGGCATTTTCACCATGGAAGAACATCTCTATGCCAGTGCACTTCGGTTTAGACTCCTTAGACAACATGGCCATATCGTTTCACAAAGTGAGTTCAAAATATGGACCTATGTGAATTCGTAGGTGTAAGATGTTACTATCAAATCACAACAGAAAAAAAAAAAAAAAAAGCAATAAATAATCCTGCAGATACTAAAGATTACCATACAAAAGTTGGTTCTTTTTGGAGATATCATTGAAAAGTTGACAGACATCGGCCTCAATATTAGTTGTCGAGATTACAATTGAACTTTTTATTCATCGTATTGGAAAAGTCTTGCAATCAACATACCTATATGGACTTAGGGTGCATTTGGTTTCGCTTTAAGGGAAAGTTTTTGAAAAAATGCAAAAGCCTTTATGTTAAAGGGGTTTCTTGAAATGCAAGTAGTGTCTGGTCAATTGTAATTTAAAAGTGCATTGGAAAATAACTTTGGTTTAAATAGTATTTGGAAAAATCACACTTTGTAAAGTACTTTTGCTTTTTTCTTTAAAAAGAAAAAAAAAATTCAAAATCGGCAAAGGACTTAGTAGCTAGCAGGCAGCCGGCGAGGCCAAATCTGGTTGCTGACGAGCCGGATCTGGAGTTGGCAGCCCGTTGTGTGATATGGAGAAAGGAGAAAGAAAATGTAATGTAGATTAAACGGTGAAGAAAGTGTCGTCCCCATAGAGGTACTATGAAATTGGATGCACATAAGCCACTTAAAGCTCACGTGTCATTATTCCTTGACGGTAATATCTTCTGAGTCATCAGTCATCGTAGTTCTAATATTGGGTGTTATCAGCAATTATTCTTGGTTCTATCCAGTCATAAATCTTCAACTTTCAATCTGTAATCAGATGAATTAAGACGCTTCAAAGAAGGAAGCATCTTATTCAACAGAAGCAATGGCGAAGATGTTGAAACTATGATAGAGCTTCTTGAGGCTTCACATCTGGCTTTGGAAGGTGAAAACATTTTGCATGAAGCGAAAGCCTTCTCAACTGGGATTCTCCGCGAGAGAGTCTCCAGTTTGGATGGTCAGCTCTTCAAACGCTCCGTCCATGCTTTGGAGCTTCCGATGTATTGGAGGGTCCAGTGGTTCGACATCAAATGGCAAATAAGCTTGTGCGAGCAACGGGAGGACAAGCAAAGAAACCTGCTTGAGCTTGCCAAGCTCAATTTCAACACGGTCCAAGCCACACACCAAAGAGATCTTAGAGAGATATCCGGGTAATTTTATATTTATTGACAAATGATGTAGAAAATGTAGCGATTCATTTGACCAAGGTCATCTGTTTAAAGGAAAGGATGTCATGTTCTATTTTTGACTTATCTCAGGATGAAAACTCAGCAGACTCGGTCGTGATATATATGGTCTAAATTCACCCTGGGAACGTGCCTATTTTGATGATATCTCTACCAGATATGATGTGATTTTCCTAGCTTTTGATTCTGATCAGTTGCTTCGTTAAATTCAGGTGGTGGAGGGATCTGGGACTTATGGAGCACGTGGACTTCACGAGGGATCGGCTGGTCGAGAGTTTCTTGTGTGCCCTTGGACTCTCTCAGGAACCACGGCTCAGCTCGCTTCGCAAATCTCTCACCAAAGTCGTCATCTTGATACTGGTGATCGATGATGTCTACGACCTTTATGGTTCGTTGGAGGAGCTGAAATGCTTTACCAGTGCCATTACCTGGTAGTCGACGATGCCTCCCAATCTCTTCCTTTCGTCTCTGTCGAGTTTATTTTCGCTAACTGGAAAATCTGATGCTTCTAGATGGGACTCGGAGCAGATTCAACAGCTTCCCGAGTGCATGAAGGTGTGTTTCCGAGCGCTTAACGATGTTATTCACGAGATCGCTTATGATATTGGCAAAGATGAAGATTGGCATCGAGTGCTACCACATCTCGCGAAAGCCGTAAGTGAAAAACTTGTGGATAAGTCCATACATATGGACATGTCACCCCGAAATTTTTTTATCCTTACATAACTAATCAATCTCTGAATAAGTATTTTTTTTCCTTATTTTTTTACAGTGGGCAGACTTTTGCAAAGCCTTACTTACTGAAGCAAAGTGGGACAATATGGGCTACACACCATCGCTGGAAGAGTACTTGAGCAATGCGTGGACATCATCTTCAGGACCATTGATCATGTCTCACGCTAGTTTCTTCGTGGGACATATGAATTTGGAGGATGTAGCAGATTTGCTGGAGAGAAACAAGGATCTGATTTACAAAGTGTCCATGATAATTCGACTCTGCAATGACCTTGGAACGTCAACGGTAATTATCAAACTTCTGCGCCGAAGTTATAAACCAACTGAATTTGACATGATGTTAAGAATTCTTAGCCTGGGAAAAGAATCTTGAACTAACACGGCATATGGTGTAATTGAATCAAGGAGATCGAATCTGATAAGCACATTAAATTGATTTACTTGTTCAATTAGGCCGAAAGAGACAGAGGAGATGCTCCATCGTCAGTGGTGTGTTACATGCGAGAAGCGAATGTTCCGGAAGACGTCGCTAGGAAGCACATCAAGGAACTGATAAACCAGGCATGGAAGAGCATCAATGCTCATTGCTTTGGCAATGTCGAGACGCCCTTTGTCCGAACCTTCATTGATGTCACCGTGAACGCGTCTCGTGTTGCACATATGCTTTACCAGTTCGGAGATGGGTTTGGCGTCCAGGATGGTGATATTAGGCGGCAAATTTTATCTGCAGTGATCCACCCTGTCGCTCTTAACTGAGATAAAGCGCAAATGTAATCACATAGCAAGTGCATAAGGTAGACTAGCTGCTGCCAGTCAAAAGATTGAGTGCCCCGCGCAAATTGTATCCTATGCTGCATAATCATCTACTTGGGTTTAAAATGGTCAAATATCTGCAAGATGTCCATCTTACAATATCGCACGGAGTAACTATGTGCCTACTCAGTCTTATCCACATGAATCGCACTCTCAAAAGAGATACTCGAGATCATAATAATCTGATTGTTCTCATCTGATGCGACATGGAATGTTGTAATGGCTAGTGGCGGTAGATTATTTTCTCAGTAGAATTGAAATTATGATGAAACTTATTCTATTGAATCAAGTTAATTGCACGTAAAAAAATAATTGGACCACAATGGGTATGGGAAAATGAATGCCTTTCTCATAATTTCTCATCTTGTTATAGGACGATTTGTGAGGTTTTATTGGTGGCATCCATTATCCACTAACACGCAGCCTTATCAAATGTCAATGCATTTTCCCCTTGAAAGTTTGTCATCTGGTCTCTGTCCATAGAAAATGCTTCTTCGAGTTAGTAGATTTGAATTTTATGTCGTATTGACATGGTGAAAACGACAAAACTTGCCTGATCTAAAGGTATTTCCGGTTTGCAGTCTTCTTCTCCAACAATTTAAGTATGCTGCATTCATGGAGTAGATGTCAATGGCCTTGAGGCTTTCCTGGTGGACAAGGTAACTACTTGCTCTGGCTTTGTGGTTTATTATTTTCTAATTTGGTGCAATACATTTTTAGCACATGCTAATTTCAGACAAACGAAGGGAAAATAGAATTTCGCCAAATTCCTTAAACGGGCTCAACTCGCTTGACTCGTTAAGAGTGATTGATTTCTAGGTGAGTTGGTCCCGGCCTAGAACCACGAATTAATCTTGTGGCTCTCAATTCCAAAATTTTGGAAGTAGGAATTGGGATAAAATACAATTGTTCGAAACTATATTTTATGTTTTTTAAAATAGTTTATTAATTTATCCAAAAAATTAAAAAGAAAGATATCTCATTACTTTTTTGAGTCTTAGTGGAACAAAAAAACATTTTCCCCATGCAAGTGTGCGGAGGGGGAACTAACACACACTACAAGGAAAATATTTTTGGCGGTTTTCCTTTTCCTTTTATTATTAAAACACCCACATCTCACTCTCTCCACTTTCTCTCTACTTTCTCTCAGCTGCATTAAGCACCCAGTGGTCCCTCCATTGATGAACCTCTTTCATCTTTCTCTTTCACCCTCAGTTTCCACATGATGAGCTTAACTTCATCTAGCTTCACTGTTATGGCGACTTTACTTTCGTCTAGCTTGGCTGTGATGGTAGCTGCATGAGACCTTGGTGGTGGTTGCATGAAAGAGGGAGGTGAGCGTGCCATATGCAAGAAAGGGAGGCGAGGGGCGTTGATTGTCGAGCGTGAGAAAGGGTGGTGGGAAGCTAAGGTATAAAAGAAAGAGAAAGAGCTCTAATTTTAATTGAGGTGAGCCTTTGGCAAGTTTCGTTGATTTGGTTCAATTCAGCATGAGGAACCGAGAACCGAGCTGGTATTGGGTTGGATTAGACCGATGCACACTTCTAGGGCTTGTTTGGGCTTAACCTTGAAAGTTCAGCAAGTTCAGGGCCCAAATTCAATGTGGGATCACATATTGGGCCAATTCAATGCAATTTAATGGAAACACGTTATTCACGAATAAAAATGTTCCAAATTTTTAAATATAGACGAATGTAGTAGAGAATGAAAATGTAATACAATGCAAAAAGTGATGGGGCAGCGCTATTTCCACCCTCATTTTGGTTAAGAAACTATTTTTTTTTTCAATTAACCAGTCAAATTAACCTTCTTTTTCTCTTCAATTTACTATTTTTTTTATAATTCTAATAAAAAAAAACTGCATTTATCCCTATCATCTCTCTCATCAATTTCTTAATATAAATGTCCAATTACATCCAACAAGATATCATATTATCTTATATCCTATTATCACTTTGTCTAGAGAAGATTGTTAATTTTAATTCATTCTCTCATCTTTAATTCACAAAAGCCACATAGAAGATATTAAATTTATATTTCTAATGACTTATGAATACACAATTAATTGCTTATGTTTAATCAAATAGTTTGAGCAAACCTCTGTTTCAAAGTTGAGAATTAAAATTCAATCTAATTATCTAGCTGATCTTGACCTTGTGGTTGTTTTTCCGGAATAATATCTTCTAAAGTTAAACTTTGTTTATTTTGTGCTTTCTTTTGATTTTTTCACATTTTAATCTAAATTGCAAGATGGAGGTTGAAAGTCTTGTTACACATTCTTCACTTTCAAACTCACATTAGATTATTTAAGAGAAAATTTTTAAGCATAATTTATACTTTTGATCCACTTGTTATGAGATTGAATCTACAATTTGTAATATTTGGCTGGTGGGCCCAAAAGAAGAAAACAAAAGATGGGTTGAAAAGTCAAAAGAAAAAAAAAAAAAAAAAAGAAAGGAAAGAGAAAAAGGGGTGAGCAGTGGTTGCTCACTTTAAAGAGCCAAACCACTTCGGGAGAAAGAGAAAAGAAAGGAAAGAAAGAGAAAAGAAGAAAGAAGAAAAAGCAAAAAAAAAAAAAAGGGAAGAAAGGAAAGGGGCTTTGGTACGTGCATGTTGCGGATGCCTCACAAAGCTGACTCGACTCCATAACGTAGTGCCCGGTAAAGATTAGGCTCCTTGTTCATCCAATAGAAGTAATTTACAAGTTTAGAGCTTAAATTCGAAAATTTTGGAAAATCGAGCGTCGAAATCTGATTTTGAAGTCGTTGAGCCTCGTATTTGTATAGAAATCATAGTTTAGGATGTTGTGGAGTAACATTATACGGATCGTGATTTGAGCTTATGGTTTGTTCGAAACAAAATTTCAAAGTTTCCTGCACATAGTGAACAGTACGCGTCCAGCAGTTTTGGGCCCGTATTTTGTCATTTTTCAGCTTGATTTTGGGACGGTCAAGTTGGGATTCTTATAGTATGTTTGAAGGGCTTTCTTTTGACTATAATTATGTTTGGAATGGCGTTCGGAGGAGGAAGTTATAGTGTAACTAAGTTTTACACTTAAACTCCGTTTGATGAACAGCTTGAACAATCGCTTTGGTTATGTGATTTGTTAGCGCGTAGGAATTCTTTTGTTAGAGTTAAGGTGTAATTTAGTTGTTTTGTAGTTGAGATAGAGTTTTATTTGATTTTAACATTATTCCTCGATTATTTGATAAGGCCGTGAGTTCGACGATACGGGTATCGTTTGTCATTTGGTCATAAAAAATTAGGTGAGTGGTACTATATGTTCTTTAGTTTTGTAAAACCATGTCTTGAAGTATATAAGTATATGTATATTAAATTGAGGAGCATTTTTATTGCATAAAAGCTAGATCGAGCATTTGCTACTATTTGGTTGATTATGAATATTTGAAAAGCGTGTTATACAAAGTTCGTGGAGTAATATATATGAATTTGCTTTGCGACTGATTTATGGAAATATTAATGATGATTTGAGAAATGGATAGTAAATGGATGATGGGTTATGTTGCAAATGTTATTGGCTTGGTTTAAGATATTGATTTCTAGATTGGATTTTTGGTTTTATGCTAAATATAACTATAAACCCAGTGAAAGGTTTTTGGAGTATGCATACCAAGTTTAGGATATCCTTTTGAGTCCAGCCACCGGCTTTGTAAGTGGAGACCTTGCTAAGGGGAATCTTGATCGCATTGTCTCCAAGCGTTGCATCGTGACCATAGTAGGGTATTGAGTAATAGATTAGTCAATGGATGGACCAGTGATGTGTGATATTTGATGGAAATTATTCAATGGACTTGACCATTGATACTTGAATTGTGATTGTGATTTAAATGAGTTTTCATATTAGTATAAAGTTTTGATGATAAGGAATAACTCTTATATGATTTGATATGCATTTTATATATTGAGTTTGAGTTATGAAGTTTGATATTGCTTTGTATACATGCATAGTGGTTGCTCGATTTGTTTTAAAAATATGTACTTCTCACTAAGCTATAGTGCTCATTCCACTCATTCTTTAATCTTTTCAAGTTTCTCGGTTAGTGCTGAGTAGAGCAAAAGCGTCATCGGTGAGAAACTTTTGGAAGTGCTATTTCTGGGTATGGTTTAAGGAAATAGTGTACATAGTTATTGCTAGTGGTTGGATTGGCTAAGTTCTAATTGTATATTTCTTTTTGGTGGAGTATAAAAACTCTAATGTTGCAACCAACTTATTAGTTTATTTGATATGTATATATATGGCTTGATATATATATATATATATATATATATATATATATATATATATATATATATATATATATATATATATATATATATGTTGATATTAGGTTGTTGGTTGTATTTGAGGCTACATCTTTTGTGTGGAAGGATGGTCGAGTCATCCACATTCTTTGTAGTTTTGGGGTGTGACACAATTGATATTAATTACTTTCTTTATCGTAGGAGTCAAACAACAAGAAATTCCTTTCAATTTTTTTTTTTCCTTTTTTGCTTATCTTTTGTTAATATCTAGATATAAATTAATATGTTTAACATTTGATCATGCTTCTAAAACTCAACCTTTTTCATATTTTGATAATTTTTTCTCTTCCAAATTTGATCAAGATTGACTAGACAATTATCTTGAATTTTATTTTTGCACTTTGAAATATAGTTTCTCTCAAACTATTTTATAAATAAAAAGGCAATTAATTGTGTGTTCATAAGCCGTCTAAACTAGAAATTTCTAATTTTTTATGTGGCTTTTGTGATTAAAAATATGCTATCACAAAGCGAAATTAACAACTTTTTCTAGGCAAAGTGGAATAAGATGATATCTTGTTTGGTGTAATTGGGCATTTGTATTATGAAATTGATGAGAGCGATGATAGAAAGAAAGAAAATTTTGTTGGTTAGCTTATAAAAATCAAGAAAAAATAATTGAACAGAAAGAAAGGGTCGGTTCTTGGTTCAATTCGGTCTTAAACCTTTTAATAATACTAATTGAGTCATTAATATTTTCATTATTTCCATTTTTTTGGTAGGCAATTGCTGACATGGACACTAATTATTTTACGTGGCACATTTGAGGTCGATGTTGATAATTTTTACAATTTTTTAAATTTTTTTTTAAATAATTTTTTATTTCATTTTTCCTTTCCTTTTCGTTTTTCTTTTTCCTTTGCTAGTCACCATGCCTTGGCAATGGCTGGCAACCAGCCAGTGGTGATACCTAAATTTTAACTACTCATTTAGTAATAAATTTTACAGAAAATTAGGGGTTAAACTTTAGCCCCTAAACAAAATAGCAGGGGGGTGCTGAGAGAAAGTGAACTTTGTTTTCGGTTGAGTGTTGCCCGGCAATCTCGCCACAAACTGACGACTTCTAGCTGACACCATGTTTGTGGCCTGCTCTTCCACAACGCCTAAATTTCCAGTGAGGCTCTGGGTTCGATCCCCTTATATCTCAGGGATACTGGCTCGGAGACATTGAGGTGACTGACCATATCTCGATTGTTTGTGTTTGCCTTCCGACTGTCGTTGCCAAAATGAGTAAGGACCCATGGCCGATCCCCTTTAGGTGCTTTGTTCTTCCCCCATCTCGGCCAATTGGGGCCGAGACTCGTCAGCGCCGGCACATACTTGATTTATAAGCTTGTTCATGTGGGAATTGGTTCTGCAGAAATCAGAGGAATGCTTGACCAGGAAGAGGGTGAAAGAATAACAGGTCATTGAGATCTATCAGTTAGCTTGTTCCAATTGAATGATTCATCGATGTGAATTGAAAAGTGTAGCTCTTGCATCTTTTCTGAACCATGAACGCCAATGATGCCACAACGTTTCCAATTGGGACTCTTTACCAAATGTTATGGATCTGTTAACTCTGTAAGAGAAGTCGGTTCACCTCTACTGCATCTATCAGCTTAGTTTTTTCGCTTCATCTTTTGCAGTGATCAACAATGACACGATATACATAACCATGATTATATGCTTCCAGATTCAGAACTTGGTGAATAACCTCTGAAAATCAAACACAATGAAATGCAAATAAAACTATTTTGAACGAGACGAGACACAATATGAGATGAAATGAATCACATGCGAAATTATAGAAGATCCCATTTAAGATCAAACAATTATATCGAATTGAGTATGATTATACGTGTGATAGCATTCACCATACTAGGAATATCAACGAACCCTACCATTGCAAGTGGTCGGAGTATTCTTTTTTTAAGGTTCAGAATTTAGAGTTTAGGAATTATCAACATAAGCAGGCCCGACAAATTTGAAGCTAAATCCTAAACCATCGATTGTTTCGTGAAAGCAATGTACGAGCGTCTACCAAGTTGATGAACTGGTAGCTCCCAAAATCTGAGTTCTGCTTGCATATACATAGAAGGCACAAAAATGAGATCAAGTAAAAGTCCAGCTCTGTCTTTTCCAGAGGCCCCTCCTTTCTGTGCATTCCTGCCTGAGATCCATATGATCAACCATATTATTTTGCAGCAGTCTACATAGCCTGAAAAGGGCTTCGGACAATCTTAGCACATTTCAATCTTTTATGAGATCCAATGTCTTCTAAGTCCTAACGACAGTGCTGGACTCATTGTTTCTCGTAAAGTGATAAAGCAGTCTATAGAAGTACAAGGAGGGCCTTTGTGGGATGGAATGGTTCAGAAGATTAGAGGGAGCCCATGAAGATGACCAATGATGTTGTTCAAGGCCCAGTTTTCGGCTTTTGGTCCGACCGCAAGCATTCTTATTGTAGGGCAATGTGAAACTAAATTAACAATTGTGATTCACACGGTTTGAGTAGGTAAGAAAAATTTCAAGAACCATCCTCCTAAAAAGCACGAAATGTCATCCTACAAGTGTGAACCACGTGAAGGATGGGGTAACATGACAAATTATATTTGAAGTTTATGTAAATAAATAAACTAAAACCATAGAAGAAATCTATGAAGATCGAGGTGACCATGGCATGGCAGTGTGCATGGACCTGGCCATGTTTGATCAACCGAAAGGGCAACATGGGCAGGCATAGGCTAAAAATTCCATTCATGAATTGAGCCCTACCCACTTCAGGCCGCCCAGGCCCAATCAATGCTATGTAGAGTAGTGAAAAACTTTTAATCATTGAGATAGTGATAGGACATTGTGTAGTAGGGGTGTCCATTGGTCCGGTCCAATTCGTGAACTGGACTAGACTCGGCATGGCTGGTTCTAGGTGATTCATGTGGGAATTGGTTTAGTTTATGATTCTTAGAAAAAAATGGACTAATTGATCCGAACCGGCATAACCGATCATAGTGTATTATTAATGTTTTATTTACTAAGGGAAAAAAGTACATGTTATTTGCAAGAGTAATTTTTTTATTTACTAGTAACTTAACATGATTAGTAATTTTACCCAACACTAGAGTAACTTTCAATAAATTCATGAACTTTAAAAAGAAAGTAAAAATTTTAAAAAAAGGCAACACCATTAGTTCTTAGGGCAACTTGGGAACTAGACAGAGACTAGCCGGTTTTTAGGATGGACATTGTCAGTTCTTAGTTCTACAGACTTAGAACTAATTATGGTTCTCGATTCTAGGGACAGATCACCTTTATGGTGTAGAGATTTTCAAGCATCGTCCTACCTATTGATTAAGTCTTGTGTAGTAACTTTTTTCTTCCACTAATTGCATCATGTGAAAGTTTATGTAGAAAACAAAACAAAGCATGTAACGGAGATTCAAATTTTGTTGTCGATTGATTCTGTCATTAGATCTACTTGCCAATCACAAGAAAATTACAAAAAAACGTCAACCTTTTAATTATGCTAATTGAGTTCCTAACCTTTTCATAATTTTCATTTTTTGCCGAAAATGGCTTATAGCGACGCTAATCATTTTACATGACACATTCTATGTTGATGTTGATATTTTTTACAAATTTTTTTAAAATTTTGAATTTTAAATAATTTTTTTATTATATTTTTCCTTTATTTTTCTTTTTTTTTTTCTTCTTCCTCAGTTGGTCACCGTGCCTTGGCAATGGCTAGCGACCGGCCGCTATTGATATATTATTTTGACTACTCAAGTAATGAATTGCATAGAAAATTAAGGTTAAATTTTAGCCCCTAAACAAAATAGTAAAGAGTGGGGGGGGGGGGGAGGATGGGGATGGGTTGAGAGAAATCGAACTCCGTTCTCAGCTAAGTGATGCTCGGCAATCTTGCTGCAATCTGCCAACCTTTAGCCGACGCCCTCGAGTTTGAGCCTCCCCTTCCACAACGCCCAAATTTCCAGTGAGTTTTCTTTGGGTTCGATCCACTTTTATCTTGAGGATCCCGGCTTGAAAACATCGAGGAGAGGATCCTGGCTTGGAGAACATCAAGGTGACCGACCATATCTTGTTTTGCTTTGGGTTTGCCTTCCCGCCATCGTTGCCAAACTGGGTAAGGACCTGCGGCCGAGCCCCTTTGGGTGCTTTGTTCTTCCCTTGTCTCGGCCAACCGGGGCCGAGACTCATCGGTGCCGGCTCATACTTGATTCCGAGCTTTGGCGAGCTGGGCCCAGTCACCGTGGCGTGTTATCACCTAGTCTATGTCGACTGTTGATGTTGATCCTAGCTCTAATTGGCACCATCTCGCTTTTCCAATTGGTGCCCGCCATGTGTTTTTTGAAATGCCACAATGAGATCCAATTTTAGTTTCCTCGTTATGGATGAAATCGAGTTGGCTGCGCATGGCCTGGATTTGTTAACGCGTTCTAGTGATGTTTGGCAACCCTAGGTGTCGGCCATTTAGTCATTCGCCCCATGTTCCCACCTCTGCCATTGTTTCGTGTCGAGAATATAACGTGGAAACGGTAATGTTTTTTGCAATTAAACCAATGCGAAATCATCAAAGAAATAAACAAGGAACAATAAAGATACTGGATATTTACGTGATTTGATTCGAGTATTGGCATTTACATCCACATAGAAAGCTAGCAACAAATAATTAATCGTAATAAGAAATTACAAAGTTATAATTGTTCACACGCTCAAGTATTTCCTATGCCTAAATTATACCAAAATCTACATTGTTTATAAATAAAACAACTCAATGTAATATAAAATCATGGCACAAAATCATCTCGTGTTCAAGTCCAAATCAAAATGCTCATGTACGGCCGAAAACAAGAACGTCCCATGCGTTCCTTTTCTCTCCCTTCGAGCAACTGTGGCTTCTTCATTGTAGTTGTTCAGAATGGGGAGCCCACAGAGTCTTCCTCTTTTCCTTTCGTATGCATGCGTCTACCCAGTCAAAAGAAATAATAAAACCAAACCCCTGCAATGACCTTTTGCCCCCACAAGGAAATGGATATCATAAATCAAAGTGCGCCGATTAGTGGCAATTGATCATTTGAAAATCCTCATAGTGTCAATTTGACTTGACAATGAATATCTCAATGTCGCGCAATGCATGAGTTTGAAAAAACCCGCACCTAATCGAGGGTCGTAGGCCTACCTTTTAGGCAATTTCTCTAAACTTATATCTTTTTCAGTTTGGATAGAAAAGTTAGGTTGTGACAGTCACATGAGAGAGCCGGCGAGATTCCACCTTGGCCTGAACCCCACTAACTCTAGCCTTGGGAGCCTTGGGCAAGGCTCCAACAAGGTCAAGCTCGCACGCCCTAGTGAGCTCAAGCCTCACCTTGTCTTGCCAACCTTCGATTATGAAAGCTCAGTCGATAGATTCTCTCGTGTGTTGACACCTAAATTTTGATAACCCGATCATTCATTTATTGCATAAAAAATTAGGGACTGAACTTTAGCCCCTGAACAAAAATATGAAATCGTATTGCATTTTGCATTGGACCGGTAACAGATGGGTTTGAATTGATGTTTGCTTTAACTTGATGAGATTAGACTAAGCCCACAGTGAGAAATTTTTTGGCCAAGTCCATGTATGTTGAGATTGAGGCGAATTTGGAAAAAAGCAATATCTTAAAATCTTTTGATCACGTGACAAAGAGGGAAACAATCAGTGTAATCTTCATTTTGTTTGTGCGTAGTGGGCTATTTGAACAAAAACTATAAAGAGAGAGTGACATTTATGTGGCCACCGATTGCATATGAAGAGATCATTCATGTGCGCTTGGTCATTAAAAGATTTAGTCCAATATGAATATTGACTGAATATCTTTGCCAAATAGAAAAGGGAATAAAATATGTCAATATAATGCAGAGAAAAAAGAACATATAATTGAGACGCTTGAATCAAAGGGGGTTGGCTAATTTTTTTTTTTTTTTGGAGCACATAATATAGAGACACACAGATATATTCACATTCTGCCAGAAGAGAGAATAATGAGACTGTGGTTTTGCCTTCTTAGATGGTCTCATTGTGAGTTAGAGGGAAAATCGTGAAGTTCCTCTGGCAATTGCACGTGGTCTTTCACATCATGACATTTCCTCATGCCATTGTGCACCTTTTGCCGTCAAGCTCACTTATTCCGAAGGCCCAGCCCTGATGACCAACGAAGCACCAGCACTCACCAATTTCCCAATGTGTCAGATAAAACTATTTTAAACGAGACGAGACACGATATGAGATGAAATGAATCACATGCAAAATTATAGAAGATCCCCTTTAAGATCAAACAATCATATCAAATTGAGTATGATTCTACATGTGATAGCATCCACCATACTAGAAATATCAACGAACCCTACCATTGCAAGTGGTCGGAGTATTCTTTTTTAAGGTTCAGAATTTAGAGTTTAGGATTTATCGACATAAGCAGGCCCAACAAATTTGAAGCTAAATCCTAAACCATCGATTGTTTCGTGAAAGCAATGTACGAGCGTCTACCAAGTTGATGAACTGGTAGCTCCCAAAATCTGAGTTCTGCTTGCATATACATAGAAGGCACAAAAATGAGATCAAGTAAAAGTCCAGCTCTGTCTATTCCAGAGGCCCCTCCTTTCTGTGCATTCCTGCCTGAGATCCATAAGATCAACCATATTAATTTGCAGCAGTCTACATAGTCTGAAAAGGGCTTCGGACAATCTCAGCACATTTCAATCTTTTATGAGGTCCAATGTCTTCTAAGTCCTAACGACAGTTCTGGACTCATTGTTTCTCGTAAAGTCATATGGCAGCCTATAGAAGTACAAGGAGGGCCTTTGTGGGATAGAATGTTCAGAAGATTATAGGGAGCCCATGAAGATGACCAATGATGTTATTCAAGGCCCAACTTTCGGCTTTTGGGCCGACCACAAGCAATCTTATCGTGGAGCAATGTAAAACTTACTAAATCAATGATTGTGATTCACATAATTTGATTAGGTAAGAAAATTTCAAGAATCATCCTCCTAAAAAGCAGGATATGTCATCCTACAAGTGCAAACCACGTGAAGGATAGGGTAAAATGACAAATCATATATGAAGTTTATGTAAATGAATAAACTGAAATTACAAAAGAAACCTATGAAGACCAAGGCGACCATGGCTTGGCGCCATGCACGGCCTGGCTATGCTCGATCAATTGAAAGGGCAACATGGGCAGGTGAAGTCTAAAAATTCCATTCATGAACCGACCCTGCCCACTTCAGGCTGCCCAGGCTTGATTAATGTTATGTAGAGTATTGAAAAACTTTTAATCATTGAGATATGATAGGACATCGTGTAGTAGGGGTGTCCATTAGTCCAATCCAATTCGTGAATTGGATTAGATTGGGCCATGGTTGGTTCTAGGTAGTTCATGTGAGAATTGGTTCGGTTTCTGATTCTTAGAAAGGAATTGGACTAATTGGTCCAAACCAGCGGAACTGGTCCATAGTGTATTATTAATTTTTTATTCACTAAGGGAAAAGAGTACACGTTATTTGTAGGAGTAATTTTTTTTATTTACATAACTTCCCATGATTACTAATTTTACCCAATACTAAAGTAACTTTCAATATATATATGAACTTTAGAATGAAAGTAGAAATATCTTAAAAAGTAACATTGTTAGTTCTTGGGACAACTTGGGAACTACATAGAGGCTACCTGATTTTTAGGGTGGATAGGGTTGGTTCCTACTTCCATAGACTGAAAATTAATCTTGTCTAGTTTGGTTCTCGATTCTAGAGACAGATCACCTCTATGGTATAGGGATTTTCAAGCATCGTCCCACCTATTGATTAAGTCCTGTGTAGTTACTTTTTTCCCCCACAAATTGTGTGGTGTGAAAGTTTATGTAGAAAGCATAACAAAGCATGTAATGGAGATTCAAATCCTATCGATGATTGATTCTACCATTAGGTCTACTTGCCCATCATGAGAAAATTATTTAAAAAGTCTTAAGCTTATTGTACTTATATCAATTTGGTCTAAAACCTTTTAATTATGTTAAATGAGTCATTAACATTTTAATTATTCTCATTTTTTGTAGACAATTATTGACCCGGATGCTAATCATTTTACATGGCACAATTGATGTTGACATTGATAATTTTTATAATTTATTTTAAAATTTAAAATTTAAATAATATTTTATTTTATTTGTCCTTTCTTTTTCGTTTTTCTTCTTCCTTCACTAGTTAGCATGCCTTGGCAACGGCTGGCGATCGGCCAATATTAACACCCAAATTTTAACTACTCATTTAATAATAAATTGTATAGAAAATTAGGGGTTAAACTTTAGCCCCTAAACAAAATAGTAAAAAGGAAAGGAAGAGGGGGATGGGCTGAGAGAAAGTGAAGTGAACTTTGTTTTCAGCTGAGTGTTGCTCGGCAATCTCGCCACAAACTGACAACTTCTAGTTGACACCAAGTCTGTAGCCTGCTCTTCCACAACGCCTAAATTTCCGGTGAGTTTTCTTAAGGTTCGATCCATTTATATCTCTAAGGATATTGGCTTGGAGACATCGAGGTGACTGACCATATCTCGATTCGCTTTGGGTTTGCCTTCCGGCTGTTGTTGTCGAACCGAGTCAGGACCCGCGGCCGATCCCTTTTAGCTGCTTTGTTCTTCCCCCATCTCAGCCAACTGGGGCCGAGACTTGTCGGCGCCAGCGCATACTTGATTTCAAGCTTTGCAGAGTTGGGGTCGGTCACCGTGGCATGTTGTTACCTACTCTGTGTTGATTGTCGATTTTGCCCCTAGCTCTAATCCACTCCGTCTCGCTTTTCTAGTTGGTGCCCGCCATGTGTTTTTTGAAATGCCACAATGACACGTAGTTTTAGTTCCTTCATTTTGGATGAAATCGAGTTGGCCGCACATGGCCTCGTTTTGTCAAAGTGTTCCGGTGATGTTTGGTGACCCTAGGCATCGGCCATTTAGTTGTTTGCCGTCATTGTTTCGTGTCAAGAATATAACGCGAAAATGCTAATGGACTTTCCAATTGAACTAACGTGAAATCACCAGAGAAATAAACAATAAATAATTAAGGTACTAGAGATTTACGTGGTTCGATCTGAGTATTGACACTTATATTTACATAAAGATTTAGAGCAAACCGTAATTAGATCATTACAGAACTATAATTGTTTACATGCTCAAATATTTCCTATGTCTAAATTACATCCAAATTCACATTGTACTCAATTACATATAAGATCATTAGTACAAAATCACTGCATGTTCAAGCCCAAATCAAAACGCTCGTCTATGGCTGGAAACAAGGTGCGTTCCTTTTCTATCCCTTCGAGCAACCGTGGCTTCTTCATTGTAGCTGTTCAGAATGGGGAGCCCACAGAGTCTTCTGTTTTCCTTTTTGCATGCATGCGGCTACTCAGGCAAAAGAAATAATAAGACCAAACCCTCGTAGGGACCATTTTGCTCCCACAGGTGAAATAGATATGATAAAATAAAGTTTGCCGACTCCAGTATATTAGTGACGACTCGTCATTTGAAAATTCTCATAGTATCAGTTTGACTTGACATCGAATATCTTAATGTTACACAATGTATGAGCCTGAGAAAACCCCTGCCTAATTGAGGATTGTAAGCCTGTTTTTTAGGCAATTCCCTTATATTTATGTAATTTCTAGTCTAGACAGAAAAGTTAAATCGAGACAACCACAGGAGAGAGCCAGCAAGGTTCTACCTCGGCTCAAACCCTGCTAACTTGAGCCGCGAGCCTCAGGCAAGGCTCCACCCCTCTAGATCAACTGAAGTCAAGCTTGCACACCCCAGCGAGCTCGAGCATTGCCTCGCCTCGCTGGCCTCTGATTCTGAAAGCTCAGCCAACAGATTCCCTCGTGCATCACATTCGCATTTGGCTTACTGTGACGCGTGACCCTAAGCTTCTGTGTGAAGACTTTATCGAGAAACGTTCGAATGGTGCATCACTTTCGCATTTGGCTGATTATAGACGCGTTGTCCTAAGCGTCTAGCGAATACTTGATCGAGAGACACTCAAATGGCGCACGGCGGGCCATGTCGTGAAAATCATGGCATGTCTCTTTCACACTCCGCGGATGACTTCTCCGTGGCTGCTGCCTCCAAATCAACAGGAGGACACGGTAGTGCTAACACTTCCATGTAGTAGTCAGACTCATTTCACTGATGTTGCCAGCTTATTTGGAAAGTTTTGATGTCATATCTTAAAGGGTTAATTCAAAAAAAAAGCACAAACTTTAGGTGGATGGACAAATCTAGCCCGAACTTTTTTTTGTCTTGTAAAAAAGCACAAACTTTAGGTCAAGTGACAAATCCTACCCGAACTTTTTCTTGTCACATAAAAAGATCAACTTTAGGTCGAGTGACAATTTTGGCCCATTTTTTTTTTTTGTTTAAAAAAAAATCACCAACTTTCACTTAAATCCTAAATCTAGCCCCCCTTAACTTAAATTCATTGATTGTTTTTATCAATAAATCCATGCGCACTGACTGGCTAACACCATTAATTGTCTTCTTGTTTGAGCTACAGCTTGAAGAATAACGTGAAATTGTGTCATCTCACAAGTAAAAAAATCTACATATTGAATTTCTCTAGCTATACTTTATCGTTTTGTTGTAATATGAAGCTGTAGATCACCGCCTGTCGAGAGAAACCTTAGATGAGATCCACCAATCTCACAGCCAGAACATTTTCTCCTGAAATAAGGTTAACTTCAAATAGAAAGTTAATGGTAGGGGTTAGATTTTGGATAGAAGCGAAAGTTTGTGATTTTTTATGAGACAAAAAAAAAAAAAATTGGGCCAGAATTGTCACTTAACCTAGAGTTGGTGCTTTTTTACGAGACAAAAAAAAGTTCGGGCCAGATTTGTCCCTCGACCTAAAGTTTGTGCTTTTTCATGAGACAAAAAAAAGTTTTGGCCAGATTTGTCCATCAACCTAAAGTTGATGCTTTTTTTTTATTTTTATTTTTATTTTATTTTATGGAATTAGCCCTATCTTAAATGCTAAAAGTGATGGGGAAAGAGAAGACGAATGGAGGGAGAGGACGATGCGTATTGTTATATTTGTTTCTTGTATTTCGTTTGATTCTCTATATCTCTTAGAATTGTGTATATCCATAATTGATTTTGATAGATATTTTATTACCCTGATACTTTAAATAGTCTCATCTAATAAAACATACAATGCTAGTATACTTTTTATTGGAACACATTGAAATATACAGAAATTTCACATTTCTCAACTGCATATAATTATTTATTTATTTATTTATCTTAATATAAGAATTGAGTGATCTTGAGGAAATTGGTGCACCCCGAGTGTGCTTCCAATGCTAATCTCTCATATCGTCAGTCTTGTTTTCAATAACAACTAATATCCCCATTTTCTTTACGTGGAAAATGATGGGAAATATTCTTAATATCTGTAAGGCATCCTCCTCCTGCGACGGCACGCTCGTATCTAATGGTCGGAACTGGTGGTTGACTGGGGGTCGTGCACTATGCGGCTGCTGGTGGGAGTAGTCTTCGCAGGTCTCATGCTTTTTAACTTTGCAAAATAGCAACAGGAGAGACAGAAAGCTTGCTTGTGAAATCCCAAGTCCTTGGAGATAAAGCCTTTCGTCTGAGTGCAAAGTCATCCCCTCAAGCCTCTTCCAAACGCACCATAAATGTGGAAACAAATATGGAAAAGTATCCTAAATTAGTTGACAACTTATCTTTAAGATCAGTGTAGATCAGACAAGGTTAAGATCGGTGCCAAAACGAACTAAACCAATCCAAACAAAAAAATTCAGGTCTTTTTGGTTCGGATAGCAAATAGAAAAGTTTCTACCTTGATTTGGTTTGGTTCGATTTGGGTGGGTTTGGTTGCAGGTGAGCGTGGCCTTGCCCATATCTAGGAAGGGCCTTCATGCCCTTGCCTATCGTTAGCAAGGCCTTTGCAGGCCCATCGTTCGCTAGTGAAGGCCCTTGTGGCCATGAGCAAGGGCACGAAGGCCCTTGCTTGCAATCAGGGATGGCTTCATTAGGGGCCTTCGTGGCCACACCAGCCGAGGGTGAGGCCTTCGTAGCAGGCAAGTGACCCTCACCGGCATTGAAAAAAAGCAAAAACAAAAGGAAAAGAAATATGCAAAATAAAAATTCAAATAAAAAAATAAAATATTAAGAAATAATAAAAAATTAAGAAATGTTAAAAAATCAATGTGGAAAGGAAAATTGATTAAAAGATCAACATAGGGTGATTTGCTAGAAATGACACTTAAATGATCAATTTTACTTCGATATGGCATTAAAATGAGCGAAAAAGAAAAGAAAAGGTTATGACACTTAAGTAACCGTCGTACGAAAGTTATAGCACTCCTCCTATTTTTATCCCAAACAAAATGTGATTAGAGAGAGGGGGGAGTGCTCTTGAGTTGAGAATCACTGTGCACATGAAGCTGAAGAAGATGAGGGGAAAAAACTAGAAAAATAGAACTGACTAGAACTGTTACTGGTTTAGGTTTGGTTCTTGGGTCGGTTTGGGTCACGGTTTGCTTAAGTCCTTTGTATTTGGTTCAATTTGGGTATCAAGGATATCGGAACCGAATTGAACCGTTCACCCCTAGTTCAGACATGGCTCAACTAATTAATCACCTTTTTTTGAACATGTTTATTCCCAATTTAGAATTAAAATTAAGAGATTAAATTTATTAAAAACTTGGTTGGATCCATGGAAATCCTCTATGTGACATTGCAATTTGTTAAATATTCAATAATTGAATTGTCGAGATAGTGAACGCAAACTTAGGTTCCTATGAGGACCGATCGAATATGGAAACAAGAGTATTAAAGTATTACAAAGTTGAATTTGTAAAGGGTTTTGCTAGTATAATAATCTTTGGTTTACTTTAAGAATAATAACTTGTTGTGAGCCATACATTCTTGAAGGAATGACCCTATAATATTTTATAATTATTTGTTATTTAGTTTTTTGTGTGGTCTAGAATAAATTATTATTGTCACAGTAAATTAAAGGCTGTAACCTAATCATTTCTCATTTGTAAACTTCTTCTATTACGACCTAATCAATAAAACTCGAAGCATGCGCTTATGTCCTTCGCTTGAATTAGTAAAGCTTCGACCATGAGTGATTTGAAAAATCTCGGAGCTTTCCGGAGGAAATTTCCAAAGGAGAAAGTTGTCGTATAGGCTTGGTTTCTGTTGATCGACCCATCAGGGGCCGGACTCTCTCCCAAAAGGTCACCAATAATGCTGCTTGTCCAATGGAAAGCTCAGCCACCGGGAATTTCAGTGCATCACGTTCTCATTTGGTTTCTCATGCATGTATGGTTCGAAGTTTCAGATCGACTGATTGAGCAAGAGATATTCAAATGGTGCACGGCGGAGCAAAGTGGAGTTACATCAAGGATTTGCCAAGTTCATGAGGGCGTTATTAGGGTGACAAAATATCCCGATCTACTGCAGTAGAATCAGATCATTAGCTGAATGTGGCCATATAACGTGTGGCTCAGCAATGCAATGAATCGGTAGGTCCCCTGACGTTTGTTCGTTTTGAGGCTGCTACAATCGCTTAACCATCAATGGACAAGCATCTTCTTGGAAGGGGTAACCCCGATGCCCATCGCAATCCAATGTTGGATAGGTGAGCACGCGTTAGCGTGGCACATCGCTCTCACGCTCCTAGGATGACTTTTCTACACTAGCTTTGGAACTTCCATGTGAAGCACTAAGACTTTCATGTGATGCACGGATTCATTTCAACTTTATTGGCATATTTTCGAGATTGAATATGTAACCCATTTATTATAAAAAGAAGCATGTTCGCTTTAATTGTTTAGAGTGTTAGTTTCTATTGTATGTCCAAATTTATGGGGGAAAATTTTGAGAAATTTCGAAAGAAACAAAAACAGTTTAATGTTTTGTGTCTTGGAAATGTTTGGGAACATAAATTGATGCTGTACGTCAAGTGTTGAAATGATAGGGAAAAAGGGAACATCATGAATGCACCTCTTTTTGAATGAAGAGTGATGGAGATGACACGTGAATCGATAAATGAGAAATTATCCAGAAACAAATTTAAGATGGAACGTCGCACCGAGATCATATTATTATGTGTCAATTCAAAATGATTAAGTTTTTACTTGGAATGAGATGGCGGTGCATGCAATGGCTTATTCATAATCTCATAAATAAGTAATATTGCGATGAATTCCCATTTTGGCAATGCTTTAATTTTCCAGTTTAGACAATTAATCATCGACCGCCCCAAAAGTCAAAACACAGAAACTCGTTTTATATCATTATTTATTTATTTATTTTGCTAGGAATCGTTTTATATCATTATTGGTATGAAAATGGTTGAACTCTTGGAGCACGGGATAAAAAATCTCTTGCACGGTCAGCGCGTGGTCATCGACTCAAATTGCCATCCATCGAATGAAAAATCACTGTAGACACGTGACTAACGTTGCTCGCACGAGGTTAAAAGAGCATAGACGCCTGAGGAAGGTCTCCCATCGTTGAAAAATCACCACCCACATGTGACGTTGTCCCCCGTGCTTTTTAGTTCTAGCATTTATTCATATTGTTTATTTAGCCTAATAAGGTTTGACTAACCTTATAGCCTTCTAAGTTTAGCATAATTAATTACGGGAGTTGCGCTAGATGGCCACTATTCCCACATGAAAAATGGAAGGTGGGAATTTTGATTCCTCAATTTTTTAGAGGGGTTGGGGGGTAATAACGTTTTGTTTTAAGTGTGGAGTTCCATTTCTACACTTTGTAAAGAGATAGGGTAAAAATCTGAGAGTGAGTTAAAAGTTAAAGTAATACATACAAAAAGAAGTTTGGCATAATCAACAAGCCAAAAAAAAAAAGATCATTAATTCCATTAATACACACTAACTCGTTGTGAAGAAAATACATATATACATATATGTGTATGTGAAAGGTAGATTGAGTTGTTTTTGTACGAAAGCGAAGTTAGATTAAAGATTTTGAATAATTCACCTAAAGGGAACATAGTCATAGAAATCACAACAAATTTAGTATTTAATATCATAGAGTAAAGCATAGAAACTAATTTTTCAAATCTTGTGGGAGGCACGGATCGTCTACTAGTTTTATGTTGAATCACGCCAAGAAGCTAATAACCGAACAAGTGCAATTTGTTGTGAAAAAGCATGAGATTGGACAACAATAAACTAGAAAATTGAAAAGTAAACTTGATATCAAATTTACATAATTCGAGGTTGTGAATTACTCTTGGAAGAGAAGTATTGGATTTCATTATAGATCTAGTGAAAAAATGGATATTACAAACACATTCAAGTGATGGATTTTACAAAACATTCAAGTTACTTGAATGTTTCTAGTAACTTGCATCCACAATTGTTAAGGAAGCAATTTCTTAACCTCAAAAAAGAATATACAAAATTGATCAATGACAAAAGGTTTAGGTGCAAAGTGAACAAAACTCATGAGAATAATTTTTCTACACATTCTTGGCACACCAAGGCACAAAGCCAAAAAAAAGAAAAACCCACTTATATTAATCCCATCAGACCGACTCTAATACGAACTTGGGTTTAGTTCAATTGTTTCAATCTTGAGACATATCTATCAACACAAACAATGATTAATTGCGCACCCTGGTCAACATGTACAAATTGCGCACCCACTTTATTTCCAACTGATTTCTCAAATCTGATTTTTGGGCAAGATGAATGTGGTTGCATTTTGCCAGATAGGCGTTCGTAGATTCGTCTAGTTTGGTTTGGCCTTACCCTGAACAAGCCCTCTAAGCTTTGGTTTCAAGAGATCGTGTCGTGTTCCCAACGTGTGGCCGGAGACGGGACCCGGTATTGAGGTTGCCGTGCGGAGCTTGTCGTGAGGACCAAATTGAAACATTTGCTCTCAAGTCCCATCAACACTCCCCCTAGGACTCGCCTATATAAATCAAAGGATTGTGCTCAACAATACTCACACTCATTTCATCATAGAACTTGTAGAAATTCACGATCTCACCAATCTTCTCAACTTTCACTCACACGTCATGGAATACGCAACAGAACAAGCCCAGTTCCAACTATGCCAAGCGAATCTGCCAGAAGTTGTGGGCACGATGCACCAAAGAAGATCAGCCAATTATAAGCCTAACATTTGGAATTACGATTTCCTGCAGTCGCTTAGCAGCAAACATGACCTCGTAAGATTATAATTTGTAGCTTCCGCACTATCTTATTGTTCTCTTTAACTCTAGCCATCTCTTCCTTATATGAGCGAATGGACATTGGCATGCAATCATGCAAGTGTTTGCACATGAGATGCATATTGATGTTTGAAGTAGTACTTTGCTCCAAATTCATTTGTAACATTACAATGCTTGTACCTATTAAATGTAGCAAGCAATGTTAGAGTTTTGGTAAGTGTTATCATAAGTATCGGCCATCACATCCAGACTAGATTTATAGCAATCATATGATGTACCAAAACCAATTCATATAGCTCTACATATGCATGTACTAAAATAAAAACATCTAGGCATTGCTTTATAGATTGAATTATCTGAGTAGATTTTGATCTAACAAATATGACTCAATTTTGCAGAAAGAAGGAATCAAGGAACGGATGGAAGGGCTCATGGAGGAAGTAAAGCCAATGTTATTGGGAGTAGTCGATTCGCTTGCCAAGTTAGAGTTGATTGATAGCATGACCAAACTAGGGTTGTCCAACCTTTTTGAAAATGAAATGAAAGAAGCTCTTGAAACAATTGCATCCATCAACAAAGGTGTTTTCACCGTGGAAGAACATCTCTATGCCAGTGCACTTCAATTTAGACTCCTCAGACAACATGGCCATATGATTTCGCAAAGTGAGTTCAAAGTATGGAGCTGTGTGAATTCATAGGTGTAAGATGTTACTATCAAATCACAAAATAAATAAATAATCCTACATATACTATAGATTACTATACAAAAGTAGGTTCTTTTTTGGAGATATCATTGAAAAGTTGACACATGTTAGACTTCAATATCACTTGTTGAGATTATCATTGAAATTTTTATTCATCATATTGGAAAAGTCTTGTAGAGTGAGTTCAAAATATGGAGCTGTGTGAATTCATAGGTGTAAGATGTTATCAAATCACAAAATAAATAAATAAATAATCCTACATATACTAAAGATTACTATACAAAAGTAGGTTCTTTTTTGGAGATATCATTGAAAAGTTGACACATGTTAGACTTCAATATCACTTGTTGAGATTATCATTGAAATTTTTATTCATCATATTGGAAAAGTCTTGCAATCGACATACCTATATGGTCTTGGGGTATGTTTGGTTCAGCTTTTGAAAAAAGTTTTTTAGAAAATACAAAAACTTTGAGGTTAAAGGAATTTTTCGAAATACAAGTAGTGTTTGATCAATTGTAATTTAAAAGTGCATTGACAAATAACTTTATTTTAAATAATATTTGGAGAAGTCACACTTTGTAAAGCACTTTTTCGATTTTTTTTTTCTTTTTAAATTCAAAACAAGCCAAAGACTTAGCAGTTAGTGGGCAGCCGCCGAGGCCAAATCTGGCTGTTGACGCTGGCAGCCTGTTGCGTGACCGGGAGAAAGGACAAAGAAAATGTAATTGTAGATTAGACGGTGAAGAAAGTGTCGTCTCCATAGTGGTACGATGAAATTGGGTGCACATAAGCCACTCAAAGCTCATGCGTCATTATTCACTCCTTTACGATAAGACCTTCTGAGTCATCAGTCATCGTGGTTCTAATATTGAGTATTATCAGCAATTATTCTCGGTTCTGTCCAGTCATAAATCTTACTTTCAATCTGTAATTAGATGAATTAAGGAGCTTCAAACAAGGAAGCATCTTATTCAACAGAAGCAATTGCGAAGATGTTGAAGCTATGATAGAGCTTCTTGAGGCTTCACATCTGGCTTTGGAAGGTGAAAACATTCTGCATGAAGCAAAAGCCTTCTCAACTGGGATTCTCCACGAGAGAGTCTCTGGTTTGGACAGTCGGCTCTTTAAACGCGCCGTCCATGCTTTGGAGCTTCCGATGCATTGGAGGGTCCAGTGGTTCGACATCAAATGGCAAATAAGCTTGTACGAGCAAAGGGAGGACAAGCAAAGCAATCTGCTTGAGCTTGCCAAGCTAAATTTCAACATGGTCCAAGCCACACACCAAAGAGATCTTAGAGAGATATCCAGGTAATTTTATATGTATTCATAAATGATGTAGAAAATGTAGTGATTCACTCGACCAAGGTCATCTGTTTAAAGGATGTCATGTTCTTTTTGCAACTCATCTCGGGATGAAAACTCAACAAACTCGGTCGTGATATGGTCTAAATTCACCTTGGGAACGTGCCTATTTTGATGATATCTCTACCAGACATTATGTGATTTTCCTAGCTTTTGATTCTGATTAGTTGCTTCGGTAAATTCAGGTGGTGGAGGGATCTGGGACTTATGGAGCACGTGAACTTCACGAGGGATCGGCTGGTCGAGAGTTTCTTGTGTGCCCTTGGACTCTCTCAGGAACCACGGCTCAGCTCGCTCCGCAAATCTCTCACCAAAGTGGTCATCTTGATACTGGTGATCGACGATGTCTACGACCTTTATGGTTCGTTGGAAGAGTTGGAATGCTTTACCAGCGCCATTACCAGGTTGTCCACGATGCCTCCCAATCTCTTCCTTTCGTCTCTGTTGAGTTTATTTTCTCTAACTGGAATATCTGATGCTTCTAGGCGGGACTCGGAGCAGATTCAACAACTTCCCGAGTGCATGAAGGTGTGTTTCCGAGCGCTTAACGATGTTATTCACGAGATCGCTTATGATATTGGCAAAGATGAAGATTGGCATCGAGTGCTACCACATATTGCGAAAGCCGTAAGTGAAAAACTTGTGGATAATTCCATACATATGCATATGCCACCACAAAATTTTTTTATCCTTACATTATTGATCATCTCTGAGTAAGTATTTTTTTTTTCCTTATTTTTTTACAGTGGGCAGACTTTTGCAAAGCCCTACTTACTGAAGCAAAGTGGGACAATATGGGCTACACACCATCGCTGGAAGAGTACTTGAGCAATGCGTGGACATCATCTTCTGGACCACTGATCATGTCTCACGCTAGTTTCTTTGTGGGACATATGAATTGGGACGATGTAGTAGATTTGCTGGAGAGAAACAAGGATCTGATTTATAATGTGTCCATGATAATTAGACTCTGCAACGACCTTGGAACGTCAACGGTAATTATCAAATTTCTGCGTTGAAGTTATAAACCAACTGAATTTGACATGATGTTAAGAATTCTTAGCCTGCGAAGAAAACACGGCATATGATGTAATTGAATCAAGGAGATCGAATCTGATAAGCACATTAAATTGATTTACTTGTTCAATTAGGCCGAAAGAGACAGAGGAGATGCTCCATCGTCGGTGGTGTGTTACATGCGAGAAGCAAATGTTCCGGAAGACATCGCTAGGAAGCACATCAAGGAATTGATAAACCAGGAGTGGAAAAGCATCAATGCTTATTGCTTCAGCAATGCCGAGACGCCCTTTGTCCGAACCTTCATTGATGTCACCGTGAACGCGGCTCGCGTTGCGCATATGCTTTACCAGTTCGGAGATGGGTTTGGCGTCCAGGACGGTGATATGAGGCGGCAAATTTTATCTGCAGTGATCCACCCTCTCGCTCTTAACTGAGATAGCGCAAGTGTAACCACAAAGCAAGTGCGTAAGCTAGACTAGCTGCTGGCAGTCGAAGGATTTTAGTACTCCGCGCAAATTGTATCCTATGCTGCATATTCATTTACTTGGGTTTACAATGGTCAAATCTCTGAAAGATGTCCATGTTACAATATCGCACAAAGTAACCATGTGCGTAGTTGGCCTAATCCACATATATCGCACTCTGAAAAGAAATACTCGAAATCGTAATAATCTGACCCTTCTCATTTGATGCGACATTGAATGTTGTAAATGGCCAGTAATGGTACATTATTTTCTCAGTAGAATCGAAATAATCGTGAAACTTATTCTATGGAATCAAGTCAATCGCACGTAAAAAATAGAATTGGACCGCGATGGGTTTGGGAAAATGAACTCGTTTCTCATACTTTCTCCTCTTGTTATAGGATGATTTGTGAGGTTTTATTGGTGGGATCCGTTATCCACTAACATGCAGCCTTATCAAATGCCAATGCATTTTCCCTTGAAAGTTTGTCATCAGTTCTCTATCGATCGAAAATTCTTCTTCAAGTTAGTAGATTTGGATTTTATTTCGTGCTGACATGGTGAAAACGACAAACATGAATTAGAATTCGCAACCCACATTGACTAAATATGTACAAAATCAACCTTTGTCAAGCTAGAATTGATTTCAAAAAGTATTAAATCCATTAAACTATTGATACCTAAATTTAGACGACCAATTACTAATTCATTTTATAGAAAAATTAAGGATCAATCCTGACCTTTCAATAAAAATAATAGTTAAATTGCATTTAGGTATTAAGAGCAATTTTAGCATTAAACTTACACAAACTGCAACGAACCTGAATTTCGATTAAGCCCATTGAACTTGCTGACGTACCGGGAAATTCCACATGTGCATTGCACAGAGGGTGTTCTTAACTTAGAGGGTTGACTCTTTGATCCAGAGGCCATACTCTTTATAATGAAAAGGGTAAACACGGCAAATATGTACAATATCGGCTGAGCACGTGTGATTTTTGTCAAGATAGGGATAATGGGCAGAAAGATTTGGCCACTCACGGCAGAGAGAGATTCGCGGCCTGGTCATATGCAATCAACAGAGAAATATGATCAAGCCAAGCGTATAATTGGAAAGCAAAATACAAGTGTACGAGATTGGCCTTTGGCCTATAACGATTAGTGGCGTCTCTAAAGTGTAAGAGAATTTACATGATTGAATCAAGTGCCAAGTTGTGATTATGAGGGTTTGGGAGAGCCAGAACTACGCGCCATGCTTAGTAATCCATTAGCTTTTCTCAAGGTAGTTCATCTTTGAGAAGGTTGCGACATATATTAAACTGGAAGTCCAATGATAGGCCATGTCGACTTGACTCAAGTTAGTCATAACAGTTTCCTATATTTCAGAAATGAAAATTTATGAATGTGTATAGTGGGGACTTTGTCCCAAACTCATCGCTTCGTGTTTATCACTCATCGTCTTTCATTAGAATTTAAGTCTGAAATTGTAAAATGTGTTGACGTGTTATATGTCACAAGTTATTCTAATGGTTTGGTAGACATGTTTATCAGCGTGGATGAGATAAGGAACCACCTCAAATCATAGAGACCATACTTCTCTGTAAATAAGACACGCCCACACAACCTTGCTTCGTGTTCCCTCCATGTCCATTTATTTGTTATGATCCATGTTGTAAACTTAATGTGGAAAATATAGGATTTTTGCAATTGAATCAACATGAAAGCACCAAAGAAATAAATGGGAACAATAAAGGACAATAGAAATTTATATGGTTTGGTTTGAATATAAGTATTTACTGTACTTGATAGTCAATGATAAATAATTCACTAATAATTGGAGAATTAAAGTTACAATTACTTTTACGCTCTTAAAATAGACCCAAATGCATGATGTTTATAAATAAACAACTTGATATGGATGTAAAGCTCGCAGCAACAAATCTTCACGTCCTAACACAGCGGCCAAGAGAGAACTTCCCTGTGCGTCTCTTTCTATACTTCAAGTCTTGGCCAGAGGATCTCAACAAGACCCACGAAGTCCACACCCTTCGTCTTGGTCAACCCCTTTCTTTTGAAAAGGAAAATCCCAAATTATTATTTTGTGTGCCCCTTCCTTTATGCAATTTAGGAAACTTCTTTAACAGAGATTTTAAACCGTTTTGGGAATTGTTGTCAACGAATTCAGTTTATCATATGGATTGCATCCTCCAATCAGATCAAATATCGTATGGGGTTGAAATTAGACATATACTTTAACAATTATCCTATGTCAGAAAGTACTTTTGACCAGGAATAAAAATCAGAATCTCCAGCCTCTTTCTCAGTTCCCACTGACCTTCCCCTATCGAGTTAGTTAGTCCAACTCCACTTTTTTCCCTCGGGGAAAAGATCCCAAAAGTTCTATCTTTTTCATATGCAAAACTTTATTCCAAGAAGCAGTGAAGTTTTATTTCTAAAGGCGTTTCTGGCTTGCAGTCTTCTTCTCCAACAATTTAAGTATGCTGCATTCTTGGAGTAGATGTCAATGGCCTTGAGACTTTCCCAGTGGACAAGGTAATTACTTGCTCTGGCTTTGTGGTTTATTCTTTTCTAATTTGGTGCAATAATTTCAGTCAAACAAAGGGAAAAGGAAATGTTGCCAAATTCCTTAATAGGTTTGACTCGCTCGACTTGTTAAGGGTGATTGATTTCCAGATGAGTTGGTGCCCACCTAAAACCACAAACTAACCCTGTGGCTCTTGGTTCCAAAATTGTCGAAGTGGGAGTTAGATCGAGTGGTTTTGGAATTGGGAATCTAGGTAAAATACAGCGCCTAATACAGCTGTCCATACCTATATTTTATTTTCTTTAAAAATAGTTTATTAATTTAACCAAATTATTTTTTTAAGAAAAAAAGATATCTCATTACTCTTTAAGTCTTAGTGGGACCAAAAAGACATTTTCCATAGGCAATTATGTATAGAGGGAACGAAACACACACTACGAGAAAAACATTTTTGGCGGTAACCCTTTTCCTTTTATTATTAAAACACCCACATCTCACTCTCTACTTTCTCTTAGGGATGAGCTATGTAGCACCGACACGGACACGCGACACACGACACGACACCACACGATACGCCGACACGTCATTTTTTAAAAATAGAGAATTCCGACACATTCCGACACGTTATATGTTAAATATATTTTTATATATAAATACATGAATAAATAACAATAAAAATAGTCTAGAATTAATTTACACAAAAAATATTAAAGAATATCATTCATTATTTTAATTTGTTACAATAATACATAAAACTTAGAGGAAAAAAACATTGTTTAAAGAAAAATGTTGAAATGATATTTTTAAATTTACTTATTTATCATAAATAGTATTTTTATTACTTATTTCATAGTAAAAGACTTTTAAAAAAATAAACAATTCTAAAAAAAAAAAATTGAAAAACATGTATATTGGGAAAACATGTAAGAAACTCCTTTAAACCAATAAATCAAGTTTCCACTAACCGTGTACTGCAGCTTCTGCATATGGATCTCTTTGGACCAACCAAAACTCAAAGCATTGGAGGTAAGAAATATTGCCTAGTAATTGTGGATGACTACTCACGATTTACTTGGGTATATTTCCTGACAAGTAAGTTTGAAACTTTCTCTTACTTTGAAAAATTTGCTAAAAAGGTTCAAAACGAAAAGGGATATGCTATTTCAAGTATAAGAACAGATCATGGAGGTGAATTTGAAAATCAAGATTTTGCAAAGTTTTGTGATAAATCTGGTTTTCAGCATATGTTCTCTTCTCCATATACTCCGGAGCAAAATGGAGTTGTGGAAAGAAAGAATAGATCGCTTCTGGAAATGGCAAGAACTCTCTTAATTGAAAGCAACATCTCTTCACGTTTTTGGGCTGAAGCAATCTTTACAGCATGTTACATTATTAATAGAGTTTTTCTAAGGCCTATTCTAGAAAAAAAACCCCTATGAATTATTCAAAGAAAAGAAGCCCATCGTTTCGTATTTTCATGTATTCGGATGCAAATGTTTTATTCTGAAAAATGCAAATGATCGAATTGGTAAGTTTGAAGAAAAGTCAGATGAATGCATCTTCCTTGGATATTCGACCTCTAGCAAAGCATACAGAGTCTACAACAAGAAGACTCAAACAGTGGAAGAATCAATGAATGTCAAATTCCAAAATTCTACACAAAATGAATCCATTCAGACACATCTCGAAGAGACTGAACCTGCTCCAGACTCTACAAAGTCTAAATCTCAAGAAGCAGCTCAAACTTTGAAGGAACATCAGCAAGTGACTGTCGAAAAATCAAGCGAAGAAAGTAATCATCAATCTGACAAATTATCCAGCAAATGGAAGCATAAGTCCAGTCATCCCAAAGATCTTATCATTGGCGACATCAATGAAGGAATTTGCACAAGATCCAAAATGCGCGAAGAATCTAGTGCTGTGGCTCTTATTTCTGAAATAGAACCCAAGAGCATAGAAGAAGCTTTATATGATGAAAGCTGGATTGAAGCTATGCAAGAAGAACTCAGGCAATTCAGCATCAATGATGTCTGGGAATTGTCTCCAAAACCAAAAAGTAAATCTGTCATTGGAGCTAAATGGGTTTTCAGAAACAAGATGGACGAGAAAGGCAAGATCATAAGAAACAAAGCAAGACTCGTGGCCAAGGGATACACACAAGAAGAAGGGATCGACTATGACGAGACTTACGCACCAGTAGTAAGGTTAGAAGCAATTCGTTTATTACTTGCATTTGCTTGTCACAAAAATTTCAGGTTATTCCAAATGGATGTCAAAAGTGCTTTCCTAAATGGATTTATCCATGAGGAAGTCTCATGGAACAACCACCGGGTTTGAAGACCCAAGGAAACCAGACTTAGTATTCAGACTCAAAAAGGCCTTATATGGATTGAAACAAGCACCTCGAGCTTGGTATGACAGGCTGAGTAAGTTTTTAATTCGAAATGGTTTTGTTAAAGGTAAAGTAGACACTACTCTTTTTATTAAAAGAGAAAGCAAAAGTTTTATGCTTGTTCAAATATATGTTGATGATATTATTTTTGGATCCCCTAATGAAAGTCTGTGCAAGAAATTCTCTAAGACTATGCAAGATGAATTTGAAATGAGCATGATCGATGAGTTAACCTTCTTTCTTGGATTTCAAGTGAAACAACTAAAGGAATGAACTTTTATTCATCAAGAAAAATATGCTATTGATCTTGTCAAAAAGTTTGGACTGGACAATTGCAAAAAGACTGACATTCCAATGTCAAGTGCCTTGAAGATAGACAAAGATGAAGAAGGAAAGAAAGTCGATCGAAGCTATACAGAGTATCATTGGCTCACTTCTTTATCTTACTGCTTCTAGACCTGACATTTTGTTTAGTGTTTGCATTTGTGCTAGATTTCAAGCAGACCCTAAAGAATCTCATTTAAGTGCTGCAAAGCGTATTATCAAATACATTGCTTCAACTTCAAGCATCGGCCTATGGTATCCTCAAAAGGGAGACTTTACTCTTCTTGGATACTCAGACGCAGATCTAGCCGGTTGCAGAGTTGATAGAAAGAGCACCTCGGGTACCTGTCAACTACTTGGAGGCAGGACGGTGTCTTGGTTTTCAAGAAAACAGAGTACAGTAACTCTCTCTACAGCAGAACAAGAGTATGTAGCTCTTGGAAGTTGCTGTTTACAAATTCTATGGATAAAGCAATAGCTAAGAGACTTTGGAATTGAAGACTCATGCACAGAGATTAATTGCGACAACACCGGCGCTATCAATCTCACCAAAAATCCAATTCTTCACTCAAGAGCAAAGCATATAGAGATTCGACATCACTTCATCAAAGACCATGTTCAGAATGGAGAAATTTCGATTCAGTATGTTGATTCAAAGAACCAACTGGCGGATATATTCACAAAGCCCTTGGAGAAAAATCAATTTGAAATTATTCGCTCCGTACTCAACATATTAAGGTTTGAAGAAGTTAAAGTCTAGAGACTCTCGACTCGCACAAACAAGACCTTGACTGAAAGTTAGTCTCTCTCTATCTCTCTCTCATAGTATCTTGAAAAGGTACGATCGTCGAACCGTGTCTTTTTATTGCTATCTTTAATCAGCGTAATTACTGCATCGTTTCCTTTTCGAAAAAGAAGTTTTTTTTTTTAAATAACTATTTTCGCGGAAAAAGGGCAGTTATTTTTGAAAAGGCATCTTTTTATTTCTGACGATTCGTATACATCTCTTTAATCGATTGTATACTGGTGCTTCCTCCTCACTTTACTCTCAAAAACCCTAAAAAGCTCCGATCCTCCATTCCTGTTTTTATCTCCTGCCTAATCTTCGAAAAAGTTGTCATTTTTCTTGGGGGAAGTCAAGCAAGGAATCTCTCAAAGTGCGAGAAAAATGTCTTCTTCAAGGAAGTCATCAAAGATCGCAAGCAGGGGACCACGGCGGATGAATGAGGGGCCTACGCATTTCGATCTTACTGAAGAAGAAGTGTCTCCAGAACAGCGACAGAGCCCACAACATTCTCAACCGCGTCATTCTCCTCCTCCTAGTCCTCAAGACGTTGATCATAAACAAGAGGAAGAAATCATTGAGGATGCAGATCCAGTAAGAGCTCAAAAGCCCGCTTTTATTTATAAGTTGTATCGTGCATTAAAAGGAACTTTTACTCCCTTGAACTATGTCGATAATTTTCTTAAAGACAAAGGATATGGCAACGAATATATCTTTTTGCGAAAAATGGAAAGTTTGGGAATTGCTCGACAAGGGGTGGCTGAGGAAACCCTTGCAAATATCCCAAGTGATCCTCGTGATTGGGGACCGAATCCTGTAGATGGGAATGATGATGACAAGTTGTACAGTCAATTTCAACCAAGAATGGGTGTTGCGGTAAAAAGTCGAGGAAAAAGGGGAGATTTGTTCAGATCGAAGGAACAAAAGGATTTGTACTCGAAATTGCTGAAGCGTGGGGTAATAAACCCTAGGAGTGTGGATTTTGATGTTCTAGATGCTGTGAATGTGAACTTGCGGGAGAAGTTCGGTTATCTTCAGCTTGAAACGTTCTGCTCCGACACTACAGAGGCCTATGCTGAACTGACCGCATATTTCTATTCAAATCTTAGCTTTTTGGATGCAAATAGATTTTCTTTCAGTGTCAAAGATCAAGACTATGTTGTGGATATGAATATGCTGGCGGATGTGTTAGGAGTTGAAAGAGGAAGATATCAACCGATCAAAGTTTCCATTGCTCGGGCCACACCGGAACTTGTGAAGGATAGGAGAACGAGGAGAAGATCACCTACCTAAGGATGAGTGCATTCAATATCTTGCTTCACAAGATTGTAATTAATTGCCTTTGACCTAAATCAACCTCCAAGACTGATGTTTCAAGTTCAGAGGCAAAGTTGATGTATGCCATCCTCACTGGGAAAAGGTTTTCTCTCCCTCACATTATCATGTTTCACATGTATAGAGCGATGATGAAAGACAGAGGTCAACTCCCTTACCCAAGCCTTGTGACGAAGTTATTCCGACATCTGAATATTCAGCCTCCGCAAATCTTCTGTGTTCGATCGTGCGATCATATGGTGGTAGGACTCGAAGATGGTGACCAAAATGCGTCCGGGGAACCGAACAAGGAGTTGGAGAAATTCAAGGAGAAGACTCCAAATGATCTCATCAAACCTCTTCTTCAAAAAGGAAAGGAAAGGAGCCCTTGGTTGCTTCAAAAACCGAAAAGAAGAGCTCTTATTGTGGAAGATGATGAAGATGATGACCTTACCATTTCGGCCATAGCTTTGAAAAAGCTAAGTCGTACTGTTCCAGAATCAATGGAACATCGTGAGACATAAGAAGATGAAAGAGAAGGTCAAGAAAAGGAGAGAGAAGAAGAAGCAAGAGAGGAAGAAGAGAAAGAAGAAGAAAGAATGGTTGGCGAAAAAGAAGCAGAGGAGGAAAGATCTGGAAAAGAAAGAAGAGAAGAAGGAGAACCTGAGGAACACTCTTCTCCACCTATAGGCATGGAAACAGGGGGAGATCAAGAGAAAGGAAAAGAAGTCCTCATATCCTGATGCAAGTGAAGGAGCGCCGCTCTCCCGCACCCGGAGGACGTCTATGCCTCTCAATTTCTAGAAGAAGGTCATGAAGTTTCATCGCCAAACCTCCGAGATTATTCCTCGATATGCCATCATCTCGCGTAACGTGCCGAAGCTAGTACGCAGACCGACAACACCGATCTTCACAAAATTCTCGATATTCTCTTGGAGATGCGCGGTCAAATTTATGCCTTGGGATGCGAGATTCAAAACTTGCAGAATGCTGGTCAAGTTTCTTCAGTGTCATTACAAGATCAGATCCAAGCCCTCTCTCGTTCGCATTCAGCCAATGCCAAGGGTGAGGAGATTGCTCAACCAAGGAAGACTTGAAAAGGCTGGAAGGGATTGTTCAATCCATGGGAGATTTCCAGCTTGTCCGCGTTCCCAAGCAATCTTGACTTCACTCCATTTTCATCTTAACCTTTTTTAATGCGGACAAAAAGGGGGAGAAGTGCAAGATTTGAATCAAAACTTTGAATTTTTAATCGTTTGGATTGTTTAATTTGATTAATGTTTGACTTAATTTTGTGTCTGGATTTGGATTTGGATTTGACTACTATTGATATTGATATCTTATGGTTGGCTTTATGGCTTTATCTTATTCAAGACTAACCTATTTTCTGTGACTGCAGATTGTAGTGTTATTCATTTAGCCATTTATCTCTATAAGATATGCATATGTGTTTGAGAAATGTTTTGCAGGTCAAAGTTGTCCAAATCTGTAGGAAAGTTTTGTCACCATCAAAAATGGGGAGATTGTTGGAGAAATTTTCTTGAAGTGTTTTGAAGCTGACAAATCGTTTCCATCAGCCTAGTCTAAAGGTTTGCGTACTGCTATTTAAAGTCTCGAAGACTGCGGATAGCCGACGCAAGACTCAAAGTCTATCCTCATCGACAGTCTCTAATCCGTTGAAGAAAGGTTATCCAGAACTGGATGTTTCATTAAGGGTATGACCTTATCAACTGGAGAAGATCTCGTGGCTGGAAAAGACATAACAGAATTCTTTGATTGATTGAGATTGAATCGATGATTGAAGATTTGATGATTGACTGAATATTCTTGGAAGGTTCTACTTATGGAAACTGAGATCCTAATTGTATGGGCGAACAGGATTGATGGGCTATCGACACGTTCCTTTAATAGCTCGAATTATCTTCTTAATTGATTCCGTCCAACGGATAGATTGGAGGAATTCCTTTGGTAAGTGCCAACGGGTATGATGTCATAAATGAGTATATAAGGAAGATGTTCCAAAGTTATTAGAGAAGTGCGCTGTCACGCCCCGATCCTCCGAGCGCGCGCACATCCCACTCTGGTCGATACAAATGCGACTTCCCAGGACACGTCGCCGACCCATTCAATTTTTATTATGCATGCGGAAGCGAAATAAATCCCCTGTCGACATTTAACTTGGGATAGAAAAGCAGGCAATCAATCATAACCAAACAAGCTTTCTTATAAACACATAGGTTTATATACAACACTGGATGGTCTATAAAATAGACAGGCTCAACAACTAGGGAACTGTCCTATGACCAACTCGTCAGACACGTTCACCGATTCTTCAGCCTCCACCTTCCGAACTCCAGGACTTCCGGTCCTCCACGACCGTCATCTAGGGACCTGAAATTTTATCCCACAACCGGGATGAGACTACGTCCTCGCCGAGTCCTACCTCTAAAACTCAATTAGGAAGAAAATACGCCTCGGGCGCCTAGCCACACAAATAGGATAGAGGGCTTACCTCGCCTCGCCCCTTTCCCCGCACGCGCACATAAATTCATATTCAAACAATGCTCGCACAAGCTGAAACTACCAATATACCCATCGGTCTATCAATTCACAAATCCAATTGATATCATACGATCCACACATCTATCAATCCATATCATCTATTAAACCATACCATCTATTCATCCATCAATACAATTACGGCTCGCACAAGCCGAAATGGATGCAATGCTCTCACAAGCCGATATAGATGGTAGCTCGCACAAGCTGATATATACATAGATGATAGCTCGCACAAGCTGATATATGGATCGTTGCTCTCACAAGCTGATAAACGATCATTGCTCTCACAAGCTGATAAATGATCATTGCTCTCACAAGCTGACATACAGTGCTCACACAAGCTGACAATGATACTCACACAAGCCGATACATATATAAACCAATTGCTCGCCAAAGCCGATAATTCAATAATGAATCAACTCATATCTCAATTCAATCAATCAATCAATCCAATCGATTCAAACTAGTCATACAAACCAATTACGGTGCTAAAGCCAACACCGGGTATTTTCAAGTTAAATACCACAACTTCATCAATATCATTCAATGCCACACTTTTGGAATAATTAACCATAATCATCAATCACTCAATTTCTCAATTTAAACATACAATTAACACAAACCGACCGCACTGCTGCGATCAGCGCGAAATTCTAACAACCTACATCCCAAGATAATTTTCGAAATTATTAAATAATTAAATTTAATTCCGAAAATTAAATAATTAAATATTATTTTATAATAATATAATTTAATAAAATAATATTTATAAATTCGAAATAATTATTTAATTAAAAATAATTAATTAGGGCTTAAACTAGATTACACTAATTTAAACATACAATTAGCCCTAATTAAACATCCATTAAGCTAATCATACAACTAATCTAATTTACATTAAAATAATCTAATTTAATCACATAAACCTAATTAGACTAATCTAAACACCCTTAAGCGTCATTAACTCACTAAGCAAGAATTAGAGGATAAACCCACCCGATTAACGATCCGAACGGCTCAAAACGACGGGGACGATGCGAGGATCAATAGTCTCAAGGCGGGCCTAGCTTCCGGTCGGGAAGCTGGCCAAAACGGGCCAAACCTTCGCTGCGATACCCATTTTTCTCGCTCTCCGTCCGCCGCTGGTTGAGGCCGAAAATGAGCAGATCCGGGGTGGTTGGGGTCGAGAATGGGCGGAGGAGCCGAACCGGACCTAGGCGGGGCTTCACCGTGGCCGGAGATGGGCTGGACGGCTCCGCCGAGCTTCCCATCTGGAATCGCCGCCGGAACAGAGGAGCCGGCGAGATGGAGACCGAGACGAACGGAGATGCACGCGGGTAGGGCGACGGCGTCGCGGTGGCGCGCGGAGATGAGAGGCGCTGCTCGGCCGGCTACGACGTAAGAGGGAGCTGCCGAGGTTTTCTTCGACTTGCTGGGTTCTTCGACAAAAGAACACGAGCAGCAAGAACAGAGATGGAGAGAGGCAACACGGGAGGGGGAGAAGGAAACGGAGGCGTGCGGGCCGGACGAGCGACGGCCTCCTACTGGGGCGAACGGCGACGGGCGGAGCCGCTGCTCCGGCGTTCTTCGGTTGCTGGTCTTTCGGAGTGAAGAAGATGGAGGGGAGGTCTCGACGGAGGAGAGAGGGAGAGAACCGGTTTCTCTCTCTTTCTTTTTCTTTCTCTTTCTCTTTCTCTCTCTCTCTTTGGCCCCACCATGACCTCATGGGTGATGTCACCTTCCACTATCTCCCACAACCTCATTCCAATGGGTTCAATTTCATTTTCCGCCGGGGTCCAATTCTTGTACACTTAATTTAATCAATTCTCAATCAATTCCATTCAATTGAAGCTCAATTAAATTAACCCATGTGTCCTCGGCCTTCTCACGACATTTCCCCATCAAATGATCCAACTTGCATCCCGAAGATTCAATTACAAACGGCCCTCTGACAATCTCAAACAAAAACGGCATTACTTTGCTTTTCTGCCAAAAATCTCGGTTTGTAGAAAAAATCTTCTGGAGATGAGTCGACATTTCTAAAATGAATTGTGACTTGACAGAACTTCCAATTTCGTAATCGGGTTCAATTTCACGGTTAAATTCAATCCGGCGCGACTTTAGCTCGTCCTAATCTACCGGGTAGCTTTTAGGAATTTTCTCAGTGCAATTGACTGTGGTTGATTATTCTCAAGCCACAAAGTGCATCTTCGACACCTTGGCGACTCTCGATTGTCGTAGAAATCTCGAGGTTTCAAATACGTACACAGGTACCAAAACGATAGAGAAATCGGTCTAGTGCCGATCAACAAGAATTGTGCAATTAGGTGGAATCACCCACACCGAATTACATGGTTCTGTTGAATCGACCTATCTCCGGTCTCTAATCGATCTGTGCCGTAATGACCCTTGCAGATTAGTACGGTCGAGTAGCCGATTCATGGTCGAATTCTCAAGTCTATTGCGTTTAGATTCCTTAACGGCTTCACCTGATAGACTAGTTATCTCGTGAGTGATCAGCTCAGAGAAGAAAGCTATAGACGCGAAGATGAAATGCCCGACTTATTTAATTGAAACCAGAATTGGAAAATCGGGATGTCACATGCGCAATAGAAAAATTCCAAAGTCTGAAAGCTTCAAGTTGTTTAGACAATTTTCTTTGAGCGAAACATTGTATTGAAAAGAGAGTCTATATTTGTGAGAAACCTTGAGGAGGTGTGGTAGAACATCTACACTGTGGAATCAAGGGAAAGCTGTGGTGTAACTTCTCTTTTATTCATAGTGGAATCCAGCCGGTGGGTGTGTCGGTGCGAAAGAGTGGACGTAGGCTTGGAATAAGCGAACCACTATAAACCTTGTGTTTAATTTTCTCTCCTTACTGCCTCTACCTTGATCGTATTTCATTTTGTTAATTCAGAAAGAATTTTCTTTCTATCGCTTGCCAAGAATCGCTTCCGTATCTCGATAAATTGTTTATGCACCTATTCACCCCCCTCTAGGTGCTCATATTAGCTATCTTAGTTATGACCCATGTTGTAAAATTAACTTGGAAAATATAGGATTTTTCAATTAAATCAACATGAAAGCATCAAAGAAATAAATGAGAACAATAAAGAATCGCGTTATGACCCATCCAAATAGTACCGGATCCTGATTTTTTGTTCTCGGGAGTAGTTTGGAACAGAATTGCGTTTGATAAAATTTTTGTTTCCGGGAACAGATTTGGAGAAGAATCAAGAATAATAATAAAAAAAAAGAGTTGATTATTTGTTCTTGGGAACAATTCTAGAATCAAATCTACCTAATTTTTCCTTTTTCCTTCTCTTTCTTTTTTTATTATTTTTCCCTCTCTTGTTCCTCAAGTGTTGTCGCTGCTGCCATTGCTGTCTCATCGTCGCCATCGCCCCCCGCCGAACGCCGCAGTCCGCCGCCCACCACCGCCAGTCGTCGGCAAGCTCGCCAGAGCCTTGCCCAGCTGCCGGTGAGGCTTGGCGAGCTCGTCAGCGCCTTGCCCAGCCGCCGGAGGCTCGCCTAGATCTGGCGAGGCCGAGCTCACCCAGCCAAAGCTTAGTCGAGCCTTGCCCCACCGCCGTTGAGGCTCAGCTGACGAGGCATGGCCTCATCGAGGGTTGGCGACATTTCGGTAAGGTCCCGACCCTCGTCCGGCCGGTGTCGGTCGTCCCAAGGCCGGCGACCGGCCGAAGAAATTACAAAAGAAAGGAGAAAAAAAGAAAAAAAAAAAAAAAAAAAGGAAAAATTAATAAAATTATTTAAAAATAAAAAAATGATTTGAAGTATAAATGGAAATTTTGCTATATATAGAATACATATTTAATTTTGTATTTTAATTTATTATTTATATTTATAGTTTATACTATAGCTTATTATTTACTATTTAATAAAAAAATTGATTAGTTAATATGTTTATTACTTAGTATAAATATAATTAATCAATAGAATTTCTACAATTTGATAAAATTTTAGAATTGGAATAGAAATTTTATGTAGTTACCAAACGCATTTATGTTCTTTTTCTATTCCGTAATCGAAATTTTGTACAGCTACTAAGCGCGTTCTTTTGTTTCCGATATTGTTTTCGGGAACAGAATAAAAAGAATTATTTTTTATCAGAATCTATTCCCGGAAACATAATGGTTACCAAACATGTCCTAAGTGGTTTATTCCGAATATCAATATCTACTATATGGGAGAGTCAATGATAAATAATTTATTAATAATTGGAGAATCAAAGTTACAATTGCTTTTATGCTTTTAAAATAAATCCAAATTCATGATGTTTATAAATAAGCAACTCAATATGGATGTAAAGCTAATGGCAAACAAATCTTTGCGTTTTAACACAGCGGCCAAGAGAGAACTTCCCTGTGCATCTCTTTTTATACTTCCAAGTCTTGGCCAGAAGATCTCCACAAGACCCACAAAGTCCAGCCTTTGTTTTAGTCAACCCTTTTTCTTGAAAAGGAAAATCCCCAATTTGTGTGTGAGTGTGTCCATTCCTTTATGCAATTTAATACACTCTTTCAACAGAGAGATTCTAAAACCGTTTTGGGATTTTTTTCCTCAACAAATTCAGTTTATCATACGGATTGAATCCTCCAATCAGACTTAATATCATATAGGGCTCCAATTCGATATATACTTTAATAATTCCTTAGGTCATAAAGGACTTTTGACCAAGCATAAAAGTCAGAATCTCCAGCCTTTCTCCATTCCCACTAACCTTTCCGTATGGAGTTACTTAGTCCAACTCTTCACTTATTTCCCTCGTGGGAAAGATCCCAAAAGTCCTATCATTTTCATATGCAATTCTTTTTTTTTTTTTTCTGGGAAGCAGTGAAGTTTTATCTCTAAAGGTGTTTCTGGCTTGCAGTCTTCTTCTCCAACAATTCTAAGTATGCTGCATTCATGAAGTAGATGTCAATGGCCTTGAGACTTTCCTAGTGGACAAGGTAATTACGTGCTCTGGCTTTCTAGTTTATTATTTTCTAATTTGGCGCTATACTTCTTTAGCACATGCTAATTTCACACAAATGAAGGGAAAATGGAATTTCGCCAAATTCCTTAAACAGTCTCAACTCACTCAACTCGTTAAGAGTGATTGATTTCTGGATGAGTTGGTCTTGGCCTAGAACCACGAATTGATCATGTGGCTTTCAGTTCCAAAATTTTGGAAGCGGGAGTTAGTTCGGAGGGTTTTGGAATCAGGAATTGGGATAAAATACAACTGTCCGAAACTATATTTTATGTTCTTTTAAAATAATTTATTAATTTAACCAAATAATTAAAAAGAAAGATATCTCATTACTTTTTGGAGTCTTAGTGGGACAAAAAAAAACATTTTCCCCAGGCAAGTGTGTGGAGAGGGAACTAACACACACTACAGGGAAAATATTTTTGGCGGACTCATTGTTTCTCGTAAAGTGATATAGCAGACTATAGAAGTACAAGGAGGGCCTTTGTGGGATAGAATGGTTCAGAAGATTAGAGGGAGCCCATGAAGATGACCAATGATGTTATTCAAGGCCCAGCTTTGGGCTTTTGGGCCGATCACAAGCAATCTTATTGTGGATCACTGTAAAACCTACTAAACCAATGATTGTGATTCACATAATTCGATTAGGTAAGGAAAATTTCAAGAATAATCCTCCTAAAAAGCAGGATATGTCATCCTACAAGTGCGAACGGCGTGGAGGATAGGGTAAATTGACAAATTATATTTGAAGTTTATGTAAATGAATAAAATGAAATTACAAAAGAAACCTATGAAGATCAAGGTGACCATGGCTCGGCGCCGTGCATCGGTCTGGCTATGCTTGATCAACCAAAAGGGCAACATGGGCAGGCGAAGGCTAAAAATTCCATTCATGAACCGAGCCCTACCCACTTCAGGATGCCCAGGCCTGATCAATGTTATGCAGAGTATTGAAAAACTTTTAATCATTGAGATAGTGATAGGATGTCGTGTAGTAGGGTTGTCCATTGGTCTAGTTTAATTCGTGAATTGGATTAGACTGGGCCATGGTTGGTTCTAAGTAGTTCATATGGGAATTGGTTCGGTCTTTGATTCTTGGAAAAGAATTGGACTAATTGGTCCGAACTAGCGGAACCTGTCCATAGTGTATTATTAATTTTTTATTCACTAAGGGAAAAAAGTACATGTTATTTGTAGGAGTAATTTTTTTATTTACTAGTAACTTCCCATGATTACTAATTTTACCCAACACTAAAGTAACTTCCAATATATATATATGAACTTTAGAAGGAAAGTAAAATTTTTTAAAAAGTAACACCGTTAGTTCTTGAGACAACTTGGGAACTACACAGAGGCTACCTGGTTTTTAGGGTGGATAGGGTTGGTTCCTAGTTCTATAGATTGAAAACTAATCTTGTCTAGTTTGGTTCTCGATTCTAGAGATAGATCACCTCTATGGTATAGGGATTTTCAAGCATCGTGCCACCTATTGATTAAGTCTTGTGTAGTTACTTTTTTTTCCCCACAAGTTGCGTGGTGTGAAAGTTTATGTAGAAAACATAACAAAGCATGTAATGGAGATTCAAATTCTGTTGGCGTCATTAGGTCTACTTGTCCATCATGAGAAAATTATTTAAAAAGTCTTAAGCTTATTGTACTTATATTAATTCGGTCTTAAATCTTTTAATTGTATTAATTGAGTCCTTAACATTTTAATTATTTTCATTTTTTGTCGACGATTGCTGACATGGATGCTAATTATTTTACGTGGCACAATTGATGCTAACATTGATAATTTTACAATTTTTTAAAATTTTAAATTTTAAATAAATTTTATTTTATTTTTCCTTTCTTTTTTGTTTTTCTTCTTCCTTTGCTCGTCAAGGTGCCTTGGCAATGGCTGGTGATCGGCCACTATTGACACCCAAATTTTAACTACTCATTTAATAATGAATTGTATAGAAAATTAGGGGTTAAACTTTAGCCCATAAACAAAATAGTAAAAAGGAAAGGAAGAGGGGGATGGGCTGAGAGAACGTGAAGTGAACTTTTTTTTCGGCTGAGTGTTGCTCGGCTATCTCACTGCAAACTGACGACTTCTAATTGACACCAAGTCTGTAGCCTGCTCTTCCACAACGCCTAAATTTCCGATGAGTTTTCTTTGGGTTCGATCCACTTATATCTCAAGGATACTGGTTCGGAGACATTGAGGTGAGTGACTATATCTCGATTCGCTTTGGGTTTGCCTTCTGGTTGTCGTTGCCCAACCGAGTCAAGACTCACGGCCAATCCCCTTTAGTTGCTTTGTTCTTCCCCCATCTCAGCCAACTGGGGCCGAGACTCGTCGGCGCCGGCGCATACTTGATTTTGAGCTTTGCAGAGTTGGGGTCGGTCACCGTGGCATGTTGTTACCTACTCTGTGTTGATTGTCGATTTTGACCCTAGCTCTAATCGATTCCATCTCGCTTTTCCAGGTGGTGCCCGCCATGTGTTTTTTGAAATGCCACAATGACACATAGTTTTAGTTTCCTCATTTTGGATGAAATCAAGTTGGCCGCACATGGCCTCGTTTTGTCAAAGTGTTCCGGTGATGTTTGGTGACCCTAGGCATCGGCCATTTAGTCGTTTGCCACATGTTCCTACTTCTGCCGTTGTTTCGTGTCAAGAAAATAATGCAAAAACGCTAATGGACTTTACAAATGAACTAATGTGAAATCACCAGAGAAATAAACAAGAAATATTAAAGGCACTAGAGATTTACATGGTTCGGTCTGAGTATTGGCACCTATATTTACGTAAAGAATTAGAGCAAATCGTAATAAGATAATTATAGGACTATAATTGTTTACCTGCTCAAATATTTCCTACGCCTAGATTACATCCAAGTTCACATTGTACTCAATTACAGATGAGATCGTAGTATAAAATCCCTGCATGTTCAAGCCCAAATCAAAACGCTCGTCTGTGGCTGGAAACAAGGTGCGTTCCTTTTCTTTCCCTTCAAGCAACCGTGGCTTCTTCATTGTAGCTGTTCAGAACGGGGAGCCCACAGAGTCTTCTGTTTTCCTTTTTGCATGCATGCGGCTACTCAGGCAAAAGAAATAGTAAGACCAAACCCTCGTAGGGACCATTTTGCTCCCATAGGTGAAATAAATATGATAAAATAAAGTTTCCCGACCCAGTAGGTTAATGGCAACTCGTCATTTGAAAATTCTCATAGTATCAGTTTGACTTGACATCGAATATCTTAATGTTGCACAATATATGGGCCTGAGAAAACCCGCACCTAATTGAGGGTTGTAAGCCTGTTTTTTAGGCAGTTCCCTTATACTTATGTAATTTCCGGTCTGGACAGAAAAGTTAAGTCGCGACAACCACAGGAGAGAGCCAGCAAGGTTCTACCTCAGCCCAAACCCTGCTAGCTCGAGCCACGAGCCTCAGGCAAGGCTCCACCTCTCTAGATCAACTGAGGTCAAGCTTGCACACCCCAGCGAGCTCGAGCATTGCCTTGCCTCGCTGGCCTCTGATTCTGAAAGCTCAGCCAACAGATTCCCTCGTGCATCGCATTCGCATTTGGCTTACTGTGGACGCGTGACCCTAAGCTTCTGTGTGAGGACTTTATCAAGAAACGTTCGAATGGTGCATCACTTTCACATTTGGCTCATTATAGACGCGTTGTCCTAAGCGTCTAGCGAATACTTGATCGAGAGACACTCAAATGGCGCACCGCGGGCCATGTCGTGAAAATCATGGCATGTCTCTTTCACACTCCTTTGGATGACTTCTCCGTGGCTGCTGCCTCCAAGTCGACAGGAGGACACGGTAGTGCTAACACTTCCATGTAGTAGTCAGACTCATTCCACTGATGTTGCCAGCTTATTTGGAAAGTTTTGATGTCATATCTTAAATGCTAGAAGTGATGGGGAAAGAGAAGACGAATGGAGGGAGAGGACGATGCGTATTGTTATATTTGTTTTCTATATTTAGTTTGATTCTCTATATCTCTTAGAATTGTGTATACCCATAATTGATTTTGATAGATATTTTATTACCCTGATACTTTAGATAGTCTCATCTAATAAAACATACAATGCTCGTATACTTTTTATCAGAACACATTGAAATATACAGAAATTTCACATTTCTCAACTGCATATAATTATTTATTTATTTATTTATCTTGATATAAGAATTGAGTAATCTTGAGGAAATTGGTGCACCCCGAGTGTGCTTCCAATGCTAATCTCTCATATCATCAGTCTTGTTTTCAATATTAACTAATATCCCCATTTTCTTTACGTGGAAAATGATGGGAAATATTCTTAATATCTGTAAGGCATCCTCCTCCTGCGACGGCACTCTCGTATCTAATGGTCGGAACTGGTGGTTTGACTGGGGGTCGTGCACTGTGCGGCTGCTGGTGGGAGTAGTCTTCGCAGGTCTCATGCTTTTTACTTTGCAAAATAGCAACAGGAGAGACAGAAAGCTTGCTTGTGAAATCCCAAGTCCTTGGAGATAAAGCCTTTGGTCTGAGTGCAAAGTCATCCCCTCAAGGCTCTTCCAAACGCACCATAAATGTGGAAACAAATATGGAAAAGTATCCTAAATTAGTTGACAACTTATCTTTAAGATCAGTGTAGATCAGACAAGGTTAAGATCGATGCCAAAACAAACTGAACAGATCCAAACAAAAAAATTCAGGTCTTTTTGGTTCGGATAGCAAAATAGAAAAGTTTCTACCTTGATTTGGTTTGGTTCGATTTGGGTTGGGTTGGTTGCGGGTGAGCGTGGCCTTGCCCATATCTAGGAAGGGCCTTCATACCCTTGCCTATGGTTAGCGAGGCCTTTGCGGGCCCATCGTTCGCTAGTGAAGGCCCTTCTGGCCATGGGCAAGGGCACGAAGGCCCTTGCTTGCAATCGGGGATGGCCTCAATTGGGGCCTTCGTGGCCACACCAGCTGTGGGTGAGGCCTTCGTAGCGGGCAAGTGACCCTAGCCGGCATTGAAAAAAACAAAAACAAAAGGAAAAGAAATATGCAAAATAAAAAATTCAAAAAAAAAATAGAATATCAAGAAATAATAAAAAATTAAGAAATGTAAAAAAATCCATGTGGAAAGGAAAATTGATTAAAAGATCAACATAGGGTGATTTGCTAGAAATGACACTTAAATGATCAATTTACTTCGATGTGGCATTAAAATGAGTGAAAAAAAAAGTTATGATACTTAAGTAACCGTCGTACGAAAGTTATAGCACTACTCCTATTTTTATCCCAAACAAAATGTGATTAGAGAGAGGGGGGAGTGCTCTTGAGTTGAGAATCACTGTGCACATGAAGCTGAAGAAGATGAGGGGAAAAAAACTAGAAAAATAGAACTGACTAGAAATGTTACTGGTTTAGGTTTGGTTCTTGGGTCGGTTTGGGTCACAGTTTGCTTAAGTCCTTTGTATTTGGTTCAATTTGGGTATCAAGGATATCAGAACCGAATTGAACCGTTCACCTCTAGTTAATACATGGCTCAACTAATTAATCACCTTTTTTTGAACATGTTTATTCCCAATTTAGATTTAAAATTAAGAGATTAAATTTATTAAAAACTTGGTTGGATCCATGGGAAATCCTCTATGTGACATTGCAATTTGTTAAATATTCAATAATTGAATTGTCGAGATAGTGAACACAAACTTAGGTTCCTATGAGGACCGATTGAATATGGAAACAAGAGTATTAAAGTATTACAAAGTTGAATTTGTAAAGGGTTTTGCTAGTATAATAATCTTTGGTTTACTTTGAGAATAATAACTTGTTGTGAGCCATACATTCTTGAAGGAATGACCCTATAATATTTTATAATTATTTGTTATTTAGTTTTTTGTGTGGTCTAGAATAAATTATTATTCTCACAGTAAATTAAAGGCTGTAACCTAATCATTTCTCATTTGTAAACTTCTTCTATTATGACCTAATCAATAAATCTCGAAGCACGCGCTTATGTCCTTCGCTTGAATTAGTAAAGCTTCGACCATGAGTGATTTGAAAAATCTCGGAGCTATCAGGAGGAAATTTCCAAAGGAGAAAGTTTTCGTATAGGCTTGGTTTCTGTTGATCGACCCATCAGGGGCCGGACTCTCTCCCAAAAGGTCACCAATAATGCTGCTTGTCCAATGGAAAGCTCAGCCACCGGGAATTTCAGTGCATCACGTTCTCATTTGGTTTCTCATGCATGTATGGTTCGAAGTTTCAGATCGACTGATTGAGCAAGAGATATTCAAATGGTGCACGGCGGAGCAAAGTGGAGTTACATCAAGGATTTGCCAAGTTCATGAGGGCGTTATTAGGGTGACAAAATATCCCGATCTACTGCAGTAGAATCAGATCATTAGCTGAATGTGGCCATATAACGTGTGGCTCAGCAATGCAATGAATCGGTAGGTCCCCTGACGTTTGTTCGTTTTGAGGCTGCTACATTCGCTTAACCATCAATGGACAAGCATCTTCTTGGAAGGGGTAACCCCGATGCCCATCGCAATCCAATGTTGGATAGGTGAGCACGCGTTAGCGTGGCACATCGCTCTCACGCTCCTAGGATGACTTTTCTACACTAGCTTTGGAACTTCCATGTGAAGCACTAAGACTTTCATGTGATGCACGGATTCATTTCAACTTTATTGGCATATTTTCGAGATTGAATATGTAACCCATTTATTATAAAAAGAAGCATGTTCGCTTTAATTGTTTAGAGTGTTAGTTTCTATTGTATGTCCAAATTTATGGGGGAAAATTTTGAGAAATTTCGAAAGAAACAAAAACAGTTTAATGTTTTGTGTCTTGGAAATGTTTGGGAACATAAATTGATGCTGTACGTCAAGTGTTGAAATGATAGGGAAAAAGGGAACATCATGAATGCACCTCTTTTTGAATGAAGAGTGATGGAGATGACACGTGAATCGATAAATGAGAAATTATCCAGAAACAAATTTAAGATGGAACGTCGCACCGAGATCATATTATTATGTGTCAATTGAAAATGATTAAGTTTTTACTTGGAATGAGATGGCGGTGCATGCAATGGCTTATTCATAATCTCATAAATAAGTAATATTGCGATGAATTCCCATTTTGGCAATGCTTTAATTTTCCAGTTTAGACAATTAATCATCGACCGCCCCAAAAGTCAAAACACAGAAACTCGTTTTATATCATTATTTATTTATTGATTTTGCTAGGAATCGTTTTATATCATTATTGGTATGAAAATGGTTGAACTCTTGGAGCACGGGATAAAAAATCTCTTGCACGGTCAGCGCGTGGTCATCGACTCAAATTGCCATCCATCGAATGAAAAATCACTGTAGACACGTGACTAACGTTGCTCGCACGAGGTTAAAAGAGCATAGACGCCTGAGGAAGGTCTCCCATCGTTGAAAAATCACCACCCACATGTGACGTTGTCCCCCGTGCTTTTTAGTTCTAGCATTTATTCATATTGTTTATTTAGCCTAATAAGGTTTGACTAACCTTATAGCCTTCTAAGTTTAGCATAATTAATTACGGGAGTTGCGCTAGATGGCCACTCTTCCCACATGAAAAATGGGAGGTGGGAATTTTGATTCCTCAATTTTTTAGAGGGGTTGGGGGGTAATAACGTTTTGTTTTAAGTGTGGAGTTCCATTTCTACACTTTGTAAAGAGATAGGGTAAAAATCTGAGAGTGAGTTAAAAGTTAAAGTAATACATACAAAAAGAAGTTTGGCATAATCAACAAGCCAAAAAAAAAAAGATCATTAATTCCATTAATACACACTAACTCGTTGTGAAGAAAATACATATATACATATATGTGTATGTGAAAGGTAGATTGAGTTGTTTTTGTACGAAAGCGAAGTTAGATTAAAGATTTTGAATAATTCACCTAAAGGGAACATAGTCATAGAAATCACAACAAATTTAGTATTTAATATCATAGAGTAAAGCATAGAAACTAATTTTTCAAATCTTGTGGGAGGCACGGATCGTCTACTAGTTTTATGTTGAATCACGCCAAGAAGCTAATAACCGAACAAGTGCAATTTGTTGTGAAAAAGCATGAGATTGGACAACAATAAACTAGAAAATTGAAAAGTAAACTTGATATCAAATTTACATAATTCGGAGGTTGTGAATTACTCTTGGAAGAGAAGTATTGGATTTCATTATAGATCTAGTGAAAAAATGGATATTACAAACACATTCAAGTGATGGATTTTACAAAAACATTCAAGTTACTTGAATGTTTCTAGTAACTTGCATCCACAATTGTTAAGGAAGCAATTTCTTAACCTCAAAAAAGAATATACAAAATTGATCAATGACAAAAGGTTTAGGTGCAAAGTGAACAAAACTCATGAGAATAATTTTTCTACACATTCTTGGCACACCAAGGCACAAAGCCAAAAAAAGAAAAACCCACTTATATTAATCCCATCAGACCGACTCTAATACGAACTTGGGTTTAGTTCAATCGTTTCAATCTTGAGACATATCTATCAACACAAACAATGATTAATTGCGCACCCTGGTCAACATGTACAAATTGCGCACCCACTTTATTTCCAACTGATTTCTCAAATCTGATTTTTGGGCAAGATGAATGTGGTTGCATTTTGCCAGATAGGCGTTCGTAGATTCGTCTAGTTTGGTTTGGCCTTACCCTGAACAAGCCCTCTAAGCTTTGGTTTCAAGAGATCGTGTCGTGTTCCCAACGTGTGGCCGGAGACGGGACCCGGTACTGAGGTTGCCATGCGGAGCTTGTCGTGAGGACCAAATTGAAACATTTGCTCTCAAGTCCCATCAACACTCCCCCTAGGACTCGCCTATATAAATCAAAGGATTGTGCTCAACAATACTCACACTCATTTCATCATAGAACTTGTAGAAATTCACGATCTCACCAATCTTCTCAACTTTCACTCACACGTCATGGAATACGCAACAGAACAAGCCCAGTTCCAACTATGCCAAGCGAATCTGCCAGAAGTTGTGGGCACGATGCACCAAAGAAGATCAGCCAATTATAAGCCTAACATTTGGAATTACGATTTCCTGCAGTCGCTTAGCAGCAAACATGACCTCGTAAGATTATAATTTGTAGCTTCCGCACTATCTTATTGTTCTCTTTAACTCTAGCCATCTCTTCCTTATATGAGCGAATGGACATTGGCATGCAATCATGCAAGTGTTTGCACATGAGATGCATATTGATGTTTGAAGTAGTACTTTGCTCCAAATTCATTTGTAACATTACAATGCTTGTACCTATTAAATGTAGCAAGCAATGTTAGAGTTTTGGTAAGTGTTATCATAAGTATCGGCCATCACATCCAGACTAGATTTATAGCAATCATATGATGTACCAAAACCAATTCATATAGCTCTACATATGCATGTACTAAAATAAAAACATCTAGGCATTGCTTTATAGATTGAATTATCTGAGTAGATTTTGATCTAACAAATATGACTCAATTTTGCAGAAAGAAGGAATCAAGGAATGGATGGAAGGGCTCATGGAGGAAGTAAAGCCAATGTTATTGGAAGTAGTCGATTCACTTGCCAAGTTAGAGTTGATTGATAGCATGACCAAACTAGGGTTGTCCAACCTTTTTGAAAATGAAATGAAAGAAGCTCTTGAAACAATTGCATCCATCAACAAAGGTGTTTTCACCGTGGAAGAACATCTCTATGCCAGTGCACTTCAATTTAGACTCCTCAGACAACATGGCCATATCATTTCGCAAAGTGAGTTCAAAGTATGGAGTTGTGTGAATTCATAGGTGTAAGATGTTACTATCAAATCACAAAATAAATAAATAAATAAATAAATAAATAAATAATCCTACATATACTATAGATTACTATACAAAAGTAGGTTCTTTTTGGAGATATCATTGAAAAGTTGACACATGTTAGACTTCAATATCACTTGTTGAGATTATCATTGAAATTTTTATTCATCATATTGGAAAAGTCTTGCAGAGTGAGTTCAAAATATGGAGCTGTGTGAATTCATAGGTATAAGATGTTACTATCAAATCACAAAATAAATAAATAAATAATCCTACATATACTAAAGATTACTATACAAAAGTAGGTTCTTTTTTGGAGATATCATTGAAAAGTTGACACATGTTAGACTTCAATATCACTTGTTGAGATTATCATTGAAATTTTTATTCATCATATTGGAAAAGTCTTGCAATCGACATACCGATATGGTCTTGGGGTATGTTTGGTTCAGCTTTTGAAAAAAGTTTTTGAGAAAATACAAAAACTTTGAGGTTAAAGGAATTTTTCGAAATACAAGTAGTGTTTGATCAATTGTAATTTAAAAGTGCATTGACAAATAACTTTATTTTAAATAATATTTGGAGAAGTCACACTTTGTAAAGCACTTTTTCGATTTTTCTTTTCTTTTTAAATTCAAAACAAGCCAAAGACTTAGCAGCTAGTGGGCAGCCGCCGAGGCCAAATCTGGCTGTTGACGCTGGCAGCCTGTTGCGTGACCGGGAGAAAGGACAAAGAAAATGTAATTGTAGATTAGACGGTGAAGAAAGTGTCGTCTCCATAGTGGTACGATGAAATTGGGTGCACATAAGCCACTCAAAGCTCATGCGTCATTATTCACTCCTTTACGATAAGACCTTCTGAGTCATCAGTCATCGTGGTTCTAATATTGAGTATTATCAGCAATTATTCTCGGTTCTGTCCAGTCATAAATCTTACTTTCAATCTGTAATTAGATGAATTAAGGAGCTTCAAAGAAGGAAGCATCTTATTCAACAGAAGCAATTGCGAAGATGTTGAAGCTATGATAGAGCTTCTTGAGGCTTCACATCTGGCTTTGGAAGGTGAAAACATTCTGCATGAAGCAAAAGCCTTCTCAACTGGGATTCTCCACGAGAGAGTCTCTGGTTTGGACAGTCGGCTCTTTAAACGCGCCGTCCATGCTTTGGAGCTTCCGATGCATTGGAGGGTCCAGTGGTTCGACATCAAATGGCAAATAAGCTTGTACGAGCAAAGGGAGGACAAGCAAAGCAATCTGCTTGAGCTTGCCAAGCTAAATTTCAACATGGTCCAAGCCACACACCAAAGAGATCTTAGAGAGATATCCAGGTAATTTTATATGTATTCATAAATGATGTAGAAAATGTAGTGATTCACTCGACCAAGGTCATCTGTTTAAAGGATGTCATGTTCTTTTTGCAACTCATCTCAGGATGAAAACTCAACAAACTCGGTCGTGATATATATATATATATATATATATATATATGGTCTAAATTCACCTTGGGAACGTGCCTATTTTGATGATATCTCTACCAGACATTATGTGATTTTCCTAGCTTTTGATTCTGATTAGTTGCTTCGGTAAATTCAGGTGGTGGAGGGATCTGGGACTTATGGAGCACGTGAACTTCACGAGGGATCGGCTGGTCGAGAGTTTCTTGTGTGCCCTTGGACTCTCTCAGGAACCACGGCTCAGCTCGCTCCGCAAATCTCTCACCAAAGTGGTCATCTTGATACTGGTGATCGACGATGTCTACGACCTTTATGGTTCGTTGGAAGAGTTGGAATGCTTTACCAGCGCCATTACCAGGTTGTCCACGATGCCTCCCAATCTCTTCCTTTCGTCTCTGTTGAGTTTATTTTCTCTAACTGGAATATCTGATGCTTCTAGGCGGGACTCGGAGCAGATTCAACAACTTCCCGAGTGCATGAAGGTGTGTTTCCGAGCGCTTAACGATGTTATTCACGAGATTGCTTATGATATTGGCAAAGATGAAGATTGGCATCGAGTGCTACCACATATTGCGAAAGCCGTAAGTGAAAAACTTGTGGATAATTCCATACATATGCATATGCCACCACAAAATTTTTTTATCCTTACATTATTGATCATCTCTGAGTAAGTATTTTTTTTTTCCTTATTTTTTTACAGTGGGCAGACTTTTGCAAAGCCCTACTTACTGAAGCAAAGTGGGACAATATGGGCTACACACCATCCCTGGAAGAGTACTTGAGCAATGCGTGGACATCATCTTCTGGACCACTGATCATGTCTCACGCTAGTTTCTTTGTGGGACATATGAATTGGGACGATGTAGTAGATTTGCTGGAGAGAAACAAGGATCTGATTTATAATGTGTCCATGATAATTAGACTCTGCAACGACCTTGGAACGTCAACGGTAATTATCAAATTTCTGCGCTGAAGTTATAAACCAACTGAATTTGACATGATGTTAAGAATTCTTAGCCTGCGAAGAAAACACGGCATATGATGTAATTGAATCAAGGAGATCGAATCTGATAAGCACATTAAATTGATTTACTTGTTCAATTAGGCCGAAAGAGACAGAGGAGATGCTCCATCGTCGGTGGTGTGTTACATGCGAGAAGCAAATGTTCCGGAAGACATCGCTAGGAAGCACATCAAGGAATTGATAAACCAGGAGTGGAAAAGCATCAATGCTTATTGCTTCAGCAATGCCGAGACGCCCTTTGTCCGAACCTTCATTGATGTCACCGTGAACGCGGCTCGCGTTGCGCATATGCTTTACCAGTTCGGAGATGGGTTTGGCGTCCAGGACGGTGATATGAGGCGGCAAATTTTATCTGCAGTGATCCACCCTCTCGCTCTTAACTGAGATAGCGCAAGTGTAACCACAAAGCAAGTGCGTAAGCTAGACTAGCTGCTGGCAGTCGAAGGATTTTAGTACTCCGCGCAAATTGTATCCTACGCTGCATATTCATTTACTTGGGTTTACAATGGTCAAATCTCTGAAAGATGTCCATGTTACAATATCGCACAAAGTAACCATGTGCGTAGTTGGCCTAATCCACATATATCGCACTCTGAAAAGAAATACTCGAAATCGTAATAATCTGACCCTTCTCATGTGATGCGACATTGAATGTTGTAAATGGCCAATAATGGTACATTATTTTCTCAGTAGAATCGAAATAATCGTGAAACTTATTCTATGGAATCAAGTCAATCGCACGTAAAAATAGAATTGGACCGCGATGGGTTTGGGAAAATGAACTCGTTTCTCATACTTTCTCCTCTTGTTATAGGATGATTTGTGAGGTTTTATTGGTGGGATCCGTTATCCACTAACATGCAGCCTTATCAAATGCCAATGCATTTTCCCCTTGAAAGTTTGTCATCAGTTCTCTATCGGTCGAAAATTCTTCTTCAAGTTAGTAGATTTGGATTTTATTTCGTGCTGACATGGTGAAAACGACAAACATGAATTAGAATTCGCAACCCCCATTGACTAAATATGTACAAAATCAACCTTTGTCAAGCTAGAATTGATTTCAAAAAGTATTAAATCCATTATACTATTGATACCTAAATTTAGACGACCAATTACTAATTCATTTTATAGAAAAATTAAGGATCAATCCTGACCTTTCAATAAAAATAATAGTTAAATTGCATTTAGGTATTAAGAGCAATTTTAGCATTAAACTTACACAAACTGCAACGAACCTGAATTTCGATTAAGCCCATTGAACTTGCTGACGTACCGGAAATTCCACATGTGCATTGCACAGAGGGTGTTCTTAACTTAGAGGGTTGACTCTTTGATCCAGAGGCCATACTCTTTATAATGAAAAGGGTAAACACGGCAAATATGTACAATATCGGCTGAGCACGTGTGATTTTTGTCAAGATAGGGATAATGGGCAGAAAGATTTGGCCACTCACGGCAGAGAGAGATTCGCGGCCTGGTCATATGCAATCAACAGAGAAATATGATCAAGCCAAGCGTATAATTGGAAAGCAAAATACAAGTGTACGAGATTGGCCTTTGGCCTATAACGATTAGTGGCGTCTCTAAAATGTAAGAGAATTTACATGATTGAATCAAGTGCCAAGTTGTGATTATGAGGGTTTGGGAGAGCCAGAACTACGCGCCATGCTTAGTAATCCATTAGCTTTTCTCAAGGTAGTTCATCTTTGAGAAGGTTGCGACATATATTAAACTGGAAGTCCAATGATAGGCCATGTCGACTTGACTCAAGTTAGTCATAACAGTTTCCTATTTTTCAGAAATGAAAATTTATGAATGTGTATAGTGGGGACTTTGTCCCAAACTCATCGCTTCGTGTTTATCACTCATCGTCTTTCATTAGAATTTAAGTCTGAAATTGTAAAATGTGTTGACGTGTTATATGTCACAAGTTATTCTAATGGTTTGGTAGACATGTTTATCAGCGTGGATGAGACAAGGAACCACCTCAAATCATAGAGACCATACTTCTCTGTAAATAAGACACGCCCACACAACCTTGCTTCGTGTTCCCTCCATGTCCATTTATTTGTTATGATCCATGTTGTAAACTTAATGTGGAAAATATAGGATTTTGCAATTGAATCAACATGAAAGCACCAAAGAAATAAATGGGAACAATAAAGGACAATAGAAATTTATATGGTTTGGTTTGAATATAAGTATTTACTGTACTTGATAGTCAATGATAAATAATTCACTAATAATTGGAGAATTAAAGTTACAATTACTTTTACGCTCTTAAAATAGACCCAAATGCATGATGTTTATAAATAAACAACTTGATATGGATGTAAAGCTCGCAGCAACAAATCTTCACGTCCTAACACAGCGGCCAAGAGAGAACTTCCCTGTGCGTCTCTTTCTATTCTTCAAGTCTTGGCCAGAGGATCTCAACAAGACCCACGAAGTCCACACCCTTCGTCTTGGTCAACCCCTTTCTTTTGAAAAGGAAAATCCCAAATTATTATTTTGTGTGCCCCTTCCTTTATGCAATTTAGGAAACTTCTTTAACAGAGATTTTAAACCGTTTTGGGAATTGTTGTCAACGAATTCAGTTTATCATATGGATTGCATCCTCCAATCAGATCAAATATCGTATGGGGTTGAAATTAGACATATACTTGAACAATTATCCTATGTCAGAAAGTACTTTTGACCAGAAATAAAAATCAGAATCTCCAGCCTCTTTCTCCTAACCTTCCCCTATCGAGTTACTTAGTCCAACTGCACTTATTTCCCTCGGGGGAAAAGATCCCAAAAGTTCTATCTTCTTCATATGCAAAACTTGTTCCCAAGAAGCAGTCAAGTTTTATTTCAAAAGGTGTTTCTGGCTTGCGGTCTCCAACAAGGTAATTACTTGCTCTGGCTTTGTGGTTTATTCTTTTCTAATTTGGCGCAATACATGTTTAGCACATGCTAATTTCAGTCAAACAAAGGGAAAAGGAAATGTTGCCAAATTCCTTAATAGGTTTGACTCGCTCGACTTGTTAAGGGTGATTGATTTCCAGATGAGTTGGTGCCCACCTAGAACCACGAACTAACCCGGTGGCTCTTGGTTCCAAAATTGTTGAAGTGGGAGTTAGATTGAGTGGTTTTGGAATTGGGAATTGGGGTAAAATATAGCTGTCCATACCTATATTTTATTTTCTTTAAAAATAGTTTATTAAATTAACCAATTTTTTTAAAAATGATATCTTATTACTTTTTTAAGTCTTAGTGGGACCGAAAAAAGATTTTCCATAGGCAAGTGTCACGGGCCGAGAGTTTCCTTGGCCTCGAAACGACCCGCAGGCGTCTAGCGAGCGAAATTCACCAGGCCAACCCTTTCTTTAGTTGTTCCACGAACGATACGGTAAATGATTCTTCGTACGAGATCCTACCACGCCCAGCTTCGCTTGGACGTCTAGTCCATCGAGTAAGACAGCAGTTATCTTTAGGCACAACAACTGGTTTCGGCCCGCCATAGACTCGTCAGGAGAGCGGCATCAGCTCCCGACCAGTTTGTGCACGGGAGGCCTACCCTGTCTTCAGAGCTCCCGAGTGATATAATCCTTCTATCCCAAAACTCCTAGCACCAACCGTCCTGACGCCACTCCCACGAACTAGTTGTGTTCTACCCTTATGCCTCACACTCTTCACTAGATAACCCCAAGCGCCACTCACAAGTGTCACGGGTACAGGAGGATTCACGAACCGTGACACAAGTATGTAGAAAGGAAACTAACACACACTATGAGGACAATATTTTTGGCAGTAACCCTTTTCCTTTTATTATTAAAACACCCACATCTCACTCTATCTACTTTCTCTTAGGGATGAGCATTGGTTCAGGGTCAACCTTGGGCCGACTCTAGACCAGCCCAACCCGGCTGGTCCTAGTTTGGTTCCAAGGGGTACTAGGTTGGTCCTTGATCTTGGGACCCTTGGATCTTCCACTATACGGGTTCGTACTCGATTATGGAAGTTTAGGGTTGGTCCAACTTGAACTAACCCTATACATAATGTATATTATATATTACTTTGATTAAACAAATAATAGGCTTGAATATTTACCAAGTGTTGCAATTTGCGATTGATACGGCTTGTTAGGACGTCTGGACCTACTTCAAGCGAAACTTTTTCTCTTTTCCCCTTTTTCCTTCGTCTTCTCTCTTTTTGGTTCACGGATTAGCACCTCTTCTCACTTCTTTGTTTTCTCTATCGGTGGTGTCTTTCCATTTTTACCCTCACATGTGCTTTCGATGAAGAATTGGTGAAAGTGGGCTGAGTTTTTTAGGATAAAATTTTGAAAGGCTTTTGGCCTGGGCTAACAAATAATGAGCTTGGATTTACTAACAAAATAATGAGCTACTTAAGCCCATTATTACATCATTAGGACCTATTGAATATGAAAATGAGAATTTGAAGTTTAATGATTCGAAAATTCATTCCGTGTGGCATCCCAAAATTCAATGACAAGTCATAAGGTGTGTTAAAGTTTTTAATTAGGTGTTAAATTTTCCATGGCTTATGCTTTAGCCAATTAGTCTTTTAATTAGATGATTTATGCGTATGATTGTGGAAATTTAGATTTGATGGATTAATAATCTATGCTTGGCCATAAGATTTATAAATTTAATTTCAATGAACAAAAATGTCCCAAGACTTTGGCCAAGATGAAAATTGGAATTTAAAAATATTTATAGAAGAATTTCAAAAAAAAAAGAAAGAGGAAAAGGTCAATTTTAGGATGGACCTTAAGCCCATTGGCCTAAGCTTAATGGGCCAAGCTAGTCGGCCCAATAGTGGCCCAAGAGGGAGCAGTCGCCGGCCCAAATGGAGGCCCAATAGAAGCCCATGCATGGATCTTGCCAAGTGGCAAGAAGAGTCCCCATGCATTGGTCCATTTAAGTGGTGGCATGTAATCATTAGCGATGATGGACATTTGGGGGTATAAAAGGGGAAGGAAAGGAGAGAGAATGGCTGGTTAGCCATTCGGCCAAGAGAGAAAGGGAGAGAGAGAGAACCGTGCGAGAGAGAGAGGAAGAGGGTGCGGCCGAGAGAGAGAGGAAGGAGGTGGAGCCGAGGGGTTGTCGCCGTCCGTCCGCCGTGTTCGCCGCCGTACGCCGTCGACCGACCGGTCTAGAGGCAAGTGGGAGTCCTCTAGCTTCTCTTGCATGCTTGTATGTTGTTTGCATGTTGAAATTTTGAGTGTTAGATGTCAAAAACCGAAGCTTGGATGTGTGGTGTGTGAGTAGTGTGACTGTTTTCGTTCGGATCATGTGAGTCAGAAACTTGTTTGACTTTGCATGTGTGTTTGGAGTCCGATTTTGGCTTCGATTTCTTCACAAAAGTTGTAGCTAACATCTTGTAATATAACATACTAAAATTTCTTGGAAAATGATGTAAATATGAGGGGTTAAAGTTCTATCCTACGGAGACCCCAGATCTGTGAAGTTTTCACTGACTTCTTGCTGGATTCTTGATTGCATGTTGATTTTTGTTGAAGATATGACTTTGATGTCTTCATAAAAGTTGTAGGTAACACCTTAAACTACAACATACTCCAATTTGAAGATAAATGAACAAGTATAGCCTAGTAAATCGGCTAGATCTTGGAGACGATGATTCTGGTGATGTGTTCCGAGACACCCGAGACTTCATGGACTTAAATGGTGACCATAATTTGGTTATTTGACCTAGATCTATTCATGAAACTTGTAAAGGACACCTTGATACATAACATATCAAAATTTCAGAGAAAAATAAAGAGATTAGGTAGGTTAAACCTCAATATTTCGGAGATGTGTATTCTGGACGATGCGGTAAGGGTTCGAGAAGCTTCGTGAGGTTGAATAAAATAATCTATAAGTAATATGACTTGGAGTTCTTCATAAAAGTTGTACGAAAATTTCTTGGCTATAACCCAATAAAATTTCATAATTTTTGGAGGCCATATGGATATTTTAACTGAATTTATTCGGAAACCGTACATTCTGGTTTAACCCGAGAATCATAGGATGTTTTGGGAAAATTGTGAGATCTAGTAAAAATTCAATTTGGCCATGAATTTTGCAAGTAATTATCATCCTATGGGTTTGTTTAATAATTTCTTGAATTTCGATAATTTTAGGAATTTATTGATATTAAATAAATAAATAAATAAATAAAATAAAATAAAATGAAATAGATTTTATTTGGCCATGGATTCAATTTGATTTGTGTGGCATATGTGTGATGAGGTCTTTGTACATGTATTGAATCGAGATGCCTGGCTAGAAGGGTAAAGGCCGGAAGCCTTGTCGGAGGTTTCTGCCCGAAGGGAATGCCTCGCGATGCCAGGATTGGGGTGCGAGATGCCTGGCTAGAAGGGTAAAGGCCGGAAGCCCTGTCGGAGGTTTCTGCCCGAAGGGAATGCCTCGTGATGCTAGTTGAGATGCGAGATGCCCGAAATGTGGGAGGCCGGATGCCCGGTGGCCATGGGATGGCTGAATGCCGGAAGCCTCGGAGGTCTTTGCCCGAGAGGATGATTAAAATGATGATGATATGCATGATGATATGCATGACGATATGATGATGATATGCATGACGATATGATGATGATATGCATGATGATGATGAGGATAATGATGTGGCATGATGATATGCATGATGATATGCATGATGAGATGCATGGTGATGATGATAATGATGATGGTATGCATGATGATATGCATGATGATATGATGATGATATGCATGATGATATGCATGATGATGATGATGATGATGATGATGATGACGTGAATGATGTAATGATGTCACAATGATGATGACGTGTATGTTATGATGATGATACACATGTACGTGTTACGATTATGATGATGATGCATGATAGTATGTGCATGGCTTGGAGGTAAGTAACGCCTGCAATGCATGTATGAGTTGCATGATGCATTGAGTTGTTATTGGGTTCATTATCTGCTAAGTAGTTGTACTCACCCCTTTTGGGGTGCATTTTACGGGTTACCATCCGACGTTGAGGTAGAGTGTGAGGAGTTCAGCTGTCCTTCCGTGCCTGGACTCACCTACATACGCGTGCGTTGTTTTGTCTCTTACGACATAGGCCTGGCTGGGAGCCTAGTTGTTCAGAAGTTTGTTTCTATCCACATTCGCCGCAATGGGGTGATGAGAGGGATGCTGCCGCCGCCACCGCCTGACGCACCGGACTGGGTGTGAGGCCCGAGCGTGATGAGTAGGGGCTATGTTTTTTGGGAGCTAGTTTGCCGACACATATGATGGGAGGTTGTGTACGCTTGATGTAGAGGGTCGAGGGTCTTTTTTGAGATTTTAGACAGGACATGGCAGAGTCCTAGCTTTTCTTGTTTTGTATCGACCCGAGAGAAAAAGAAGTCCCATCCTAAAAGAATATGTAAATAATGTGTCGATGTTTGTTTATAAAATCCTGATGTTTAGCTGGTATGTATTGATATCATGATTGGTAGGGGGATAGATGGTGATGCTTAATTTACTTCCGCTATGAGTCGCGCTGGACCGCTTTTATAAAAAAAAAAAAAAAAAATATATATATATATATATATATATATATATATATATTTGTGATTAACGACGCTTGTTCTAAGTACAAGATAGAAAAATGTAATAAGGTGTAACATCGGTGCTTGTGGCGACCCTCGAAGGGTTCGGGGTGCTACATTCCATGTGACTCAATTTTTAAATATGGTTCATGTCTCGTTCTCGTCGTATTAGAGATTCGACAGGGTGGGGACTTTGAAAAGTCTTTGAGCTCCATAGAGAATATTTTTGATTGAAAAGGTTGGAATCCCTTTTTTGTGATCATTCAACCTATTAAAGCATTTGTATCTACCTTACGTCTATTTCTTGTGATGGTAGAGATTAAGAATGTGGTGTGGCACCCCTCGACGGCCCCCGATCCGATTAGGGTCGCCACAATTCGCTTACCATTCACTTTTCCTAATAACATGTCACTCTGATACCATTTCAATTGCAGCGGGTCCATACAACCTGGGGGTTTACATCTTTTAGATCGGTCCCTATCGCAATTTATATATGGAAGCACATCCAACAACTCCATTCCCTATATTCAGAAAACGATGCACACTAACTAAACATTTATATGTAAAAGCCGTACACTTTTATTCACTTAAATCATATGGATATCATTCATCGGTACATCAAATAGCCATAGTTTTCTATACTAGGCTATACTTCAAAAAATGACCGACTTCTCCTCCAACAGTCGTCTACTTAAAGTCCATCGATCAGTGTTGGCGCCCAAAGTTCCCTCATTTGCTATCCTCCTCCTCGCGATCATATCCAACCGCTCAATCCATCTACTAATCTGAAATGTTGGTCCCCGAAGGGGTGAGTACAACCACTCAGCAGGTAAAGGACCAATAAACCACTCCATGCATCATGCCACACAATCATCACAATCATAGCATCACATGTCATTAAGGCATCCATGCATAACTTACCTTGGCATCATGCACATGTCATCATACCTCATGTACATACATCATCATATAGTCATTTCCATCATATCACATGTACCATCATCATTGCCATGCATCCATGCATGTAACATCATCATCATATCACATGTACCATCATCATTGCCATGCATATATTATCATCATCATGTCATGCATATATCATCATGCATAATTCAATTTCAATTTCATTTTGGACCGTCACATTTCTCTTTTCGGGACCAATGTTTGCATCCCACATTCATCACTTGCGCTCAATCCTAGCGTCGCGAGAACCCTCCGACACAATACCTGCCGAGCATCCGACACCCCCACGCTCCAGGCATCTCGTATCCCAACTAGCATCACGAGGACCCTCTGGCACAATACCTGCCAGGCAACCGGCCGTACCCTTCTAGCCAGGCATCTCGCATCCCAACTAGCATCGCGAGGCATCCCTCGGCACAATACTTGCCGAGCATCCGGAATTATGTACCGACATACCACCAGGCATCCCCCCTAGAATTACGTACCGTATACCACCGGGCATCTCGAAACTCTCGAGGAAATCTCCGGGGCTCACCATGAAAATGGTTTCCCCTACCCTCCAGAATTACGTACCAACATACCACCAGGCCTCCCCTGGAATTACGTACCGTATACCACCGGGCATCTTGACACTCCTGGGGCATCGTCAGCTCACACCTCTGACAGTCTTCTCATCACCACGATGCATATTCTCATACATCTCATTTTCAATTTCACATTCACAATTATGGCTCAATTTTAACATGGCATGTGATGTGATGGCAATCAAGATCATATTCATCATTGAATTCATACATGCATCTCAAATCATTATCATGCATGCAGCAAGACACCATCATCCATAACAATACAATTCATGGAGTCCATGCAATTTAAAATGGTCCATATTTCATGCCTTTTCAAAGTTACAAAATTCCAGCATGTACCATTTTTAGAAAATATTTAAATTAAATATCCATATGCTTCTCAAAAATCATGAAATCAAGGCATGTAATAGATAAGATAATAAGATAATAATTTCATGAAAAACACATGCCCAATAGAGTTCCATACAAACGATATAATTCACATGATTTCAGCATGCAATTTCGGATAGAAACAGAATGTGCAGTTTTCGAAATAATTCGATTAAAATACCCGAACGACCTCCAAAAATTATGAAATTTTACCAGGTTGTACTTAAGACACTAAAGTAAATTTTTCATGAAGACTTCTAGGCCAGATTCGTTTTAGATCATTTTCTATAGTCGTACGAAGCTTCTGGTTCTCGCACCGAAACGTCCAGTGTAGGTGTCTCCGAAATATCGAGTTTTCACCCCTTTATTCTTCTTCGTTTCCTCTGAAATTTGGATATGTTTTACTTCAAGAGGTCCCCTACAACTTTCATTAAGGGATATAAGTCAAATTTCCAAAGAATAGTCACCATATGGGTCCATGGAGTCTCGGGTGTCCAGTACCGTGTCTCCAGATTTACCGTCTTCAAGAGTAAGTCGATTCACTAGGTTACACTTGCTCATTTTACTTCAAATTTGAGTATGTTAATCTTTAGGATGTTCTCTACAAGTTTCATGAAGAAGTGGAAGAGAGATTCTTGGTAAAAATTGACATGCAGCCCACAAAACTACCAAAAGGTCAGCAAAACAGTTCCAGATCTAGTGTCTTCGTAGGATGAGGGTTTGACCCCTTAAATCTCCATCATTTTGTCCCAAATTTAGTATGTTGTAGTTTAAGATGTTGGCTACGACTTTCATGAAGGAATCAAGGTCAAAATCCAACTCGAAACATGCATGCAAGCTCTCACAAGATTCTGGTTCAGGTGGTTCATACGAAATCAGCATGCAAACTCTAGAACAAGTCTTCTTTATCAAATTGTCCTATAGCACCAACCTTGATCATCCATTAACATTTTCTACTTAAATAAATACCTAACTTGCAAAAATAATAAGGCCATTAAACTTGTAGTCACAAATCCATAAATTCCAATTTATGATGCACATGGCCAATGATAGAATTTTCTTTCCTCTCACATAATTATCCCTTAAAAGCTTGGCCATAAATCTTATTGCAAATTATGGATTAAATGACCATAACTTGATGATACTTCCATCACCTATTCATAGACTTTAAATGTAACTAGAGGTCATTATGAATTTTGGGATGCCACATGTGGGGACCTGAAAAGCCTTTGAGCTCAACAGAGAATACTATTGAAGGAGAAGTTCGAATCTTCTTGCTCCCGCGACTCAATTGATGAAACTCACACGCACGCTTATGTCTTTTTCTTGTGATCTTATGAGACTAAATACAATAATGTGCGGACATGAGAAGCATTTGAGCTTGACAAAGTATATTTCCGAAGAAAAAGTATATCAATTTCGTTTGTATAAATCAACATCGTCGTATCAATGGCTGCGATGGTGTCATCGTGCATCAAGTCCTCATCTGGCTTATCATGCATGTGCGGTCCTAGAATTCTGGGTGAATAATCGACAGAGGTATCAAACTTTATGCCGTTCGTATGTTATATTTTATGATAGCCATCGATGGACATGCATCGGGGGCCCGTCACAATTCATGAGGAACTAGCGCGCATTCTATGGAAAATCGTCGAAAGTTGGGCCGATCATCATGTGAAAATCTAGGCTTGTCTCCCTCGCACACCGAGGATGAGTTTTCTGTGGCTCCAATTTAGCAGTGCACGGCAGTGCTGACAAGCCCATGCGAATGGTTCAGAAGATTAGAGGGAACCCATGAAGATGACCAATGATGTTATGCAAGGCCCAGCTTTTGGCTTTTGGGCCGACCGGGCAAAGTGAAACTTACTAAATTAGTGATCATCATCACACGGTTCGATTAGGTAAGAAAAATTTCAAGAACCATCCCCTAAAAAGCACGTTATGTCATCCTACAGGTGTGAACCATGTGAACGATAGGGTAAAATGACAAATTATATTTGAAGTTTATGTAAATGTATAAACTAAAACTACAGATTAAACCTATGAAGATCGAGGTGACCATGGCTTGGTGGCGTGCACGGGTGTGGCCATGCTCAATTAACCAAAAGGGCAACATGCGTAGGCGTAGGCTAAAAATTCCATTCATGAACTGAGTCCTACCTACCCACTTCAGGCCGCCCTGAGATCCGGCCAGGTCAAGCTTGCACACCCTAGCGAGCTCGAGCCTCATCTTGCCAGCCTCTGATTCTAAAAGCTTTTCCAACAGATTCTCTTGTGCATCGCGTTTGCATTTGGCTTACTACTTTTTGAGTGAGCACTTGATAAAGGGACGTTCGAATGGTGCATCACGTTCGCATTTGGCTCATTATAGACGCGTGATCCTTAACGTCCAAGCGAGTGCTTGACCGGTAGACACTCAAATGGCGCACCGCGGGCCATGTCGTGAAAATCATGGCATGTCTCTTTCACACTCCTCGGATGACTTCTCCGTGGCTCCAGCCTCCAGTCAACAGGAGGACACGGCAGTGCTAACACTTCCATGTAGTAGTTAGACTCATTCCACTGATGTTGCCAGCTTATTTGGAAAATTTTGATGTCATATCTTAAATGCTAAAAGTGATGGGGAAAGAGTTGACGAATGGAGGGAGAAGACGATGCATATTGTTATATTTGTTTCTTATATTTCCTTTGATTCTCGGTGTCTCTTAAAATTGTGTATATCCATAATTGATTTTGATAGATATTTTATTATCATGATACTTTAGATAGTCTCATCTAATAAAACATACAGATATGCTCTATACTTTTTATCATAATATATTGAAATATATAGAAATTTCACATTTCTCTTTGCATATATATATATTTTCTTGATAGAAGAGTTAAGCGATCTTAAGGAAATTTTGAGTGCATCGGGTGCACCCCGAGTGTGCTCCGAAAGCTAACCTCACATACCGTCAGTCTTGTTTTCAACAACAACTAAGAAAGTGTTTGTTTCACAAAAAACGTAACGTTTTTGGAAAATGTTTTCCGAGAAACCCTTTTCCAGGAAAACGGTTAGTTTTCCTTTATTTTGTGATACGTGACTGAAAATATTTTCTGGTGTTTGGATTGCATTTAAAAAATGATTGAAGGTGTAGAAGACGCTGATGAAGAGGAAGAGGATGGAGCGAAGTCAATGGGAACACATGAGGTGCTAGGGTTGGAGGAGGCGGTGCTAACGAAAGGGAGGGGGTGAAGGAGAAGGAGAGAGGGAAGGAGTAGTTAGGGTTTACATTCACAGGCAAAAAAGAAAAGAGAAAACAAGAAAAAAGAAAGAAGAAAGAAAAGAAAAATATAATAATAACAAATTAGAAATTTTTAATTAGAAATTCTTTTTAACAATAAATTTTTCATTAAGCAAAGACCTTAAACATTTTGGAAAACGTTTTCCGGTTCTTTCAAAAGGGAAATCATTTTTTTGAATTTAAGCTTTGGATTAAAACATTTTATGTTGACTGGGAAAATATTTTCTGTTGACTCATTTTCCTAAATGAACCAAACGCTGAAAAAATGAGGAAAATGTTTCCTCGAAAATTGTTTTTCGCAAAACAAACACACCCTAATATCCCCATTTTCTTTTTATGGAAAATGATGGGAAGTATTCTTAATATCTGTAAGACATCCTCCGGCTGCGATGGCACGCTCGTTTGTAATGGTCGGGGCCGGTGGTTTACTGTGGGTCGTGCACTGTACGGCTGCTGGGGGGAGTAGTCTTCGCAGGTCTCATGCTTTTTACTTTGCAAAATAGCAACAGGAGACACAGAAAACTTGCTTGTGATCGTGAAGCCCGAAGTCCTTGGAGACAAAGCCTTTGGTCTATGTGCAAAGTCATCCCCTCAAGTCTCTTCAAACACACCATAAATGTGGAAACAAACATGGAAAAGTATCCTCAATTAGTTTGACAACTTATCTTCAAGATCAGCGTAGATCGTACAAGGTTAAGATCACGGGTGCCAAAATGAACTGAACCAATCCAAACTGAAAAATTCAGGCCTTTTTGGTTTAGGTAGCAAATAGAAAAGTTTCTGCCTCGATTTGATTTGGTTCAATTTGGGTTGGTTTGGGTTTGTTGCGGGTGAGCGTGGCCTTGCCCATATCTGGGAAGGGCCTTCGTGCCCTTGCCCGTGGTCAGTGAGGCCGCAATGACCCTTGGCAAGGCCTTTGTGGGCCCACTGTTCGCTAGAAAAGGCCCTTGTGGCCATGGGCAAGGGCATGAAGGCCCATGCTTGCAATCGGGGATGGCCTCGTTTGGGGCCTTCACGGCAACACCAGCCAAGGTGAGGCCTTCGCAGCGGACAAGCAACCCTCACCGACATTGAAAAATAGTAAAAGGAAAAGGAAAAGAAATATGCAAAATAAAAATTCAAAAATAAAAAAATGTAAAAAAAAAAAATGTTAAAAAATCCATGTGGAAAGGAAAATTGATTAAAAAATCAATATAGGATGATTTGCCAGAAATGACACTCAAATGATCGATTTCACTCCGATGTGGCACTAAAGTGAGAAAACAAAGTTATGGCACTTAAGTAAGTGTCATAAGAAAGTTATAACATTCATACTATTCTTATCCCAAACAAAATGAGATTAGAGAAAGAGAGAGGGGACTGCTCTTGAGTTGAGAATCACTGTGCACTATGTAGTGAAGCTGAAGAAGACCAGGGGGGAAAAACCAAAAAAAGGGAACCTACTCAAATTGTAATAAGTTTAGGTTTGGTTCTCGAGTCAATTTGGGTCACAATTTGCTTAAGTCCTTTGTATTTGGTTCAGTTCGGGTATCATAGATATTGGAACCGAACCAAACCGTTCACCTCTAGTTAAGACATGGCTCATCTAATTAATCACCTTTTCCGAACATGTTTATTCCCAATTTTGAATTAAAATTAAGAGATTTAATTTATTAAAAACTTGGTTGGATCCATGTGAAATCCTCTATGTGACATTAAAATTTGTTAAATAAGCCATAATTGAATTGTCAAGATAGTGAACACAAACTTAGGTTCCTATGAGGATTGATCGAATATGGAAACAAGAGTACTGAAGTTCTACAAAGTTAAATTTGTAAAGGGTTTTGCTAGGTTAATAGTCTTTGGTTTACTTTGAGAATAATAACTTGTTTTGAGCCACAAATTTTTGATGGAGTGAACCTTACAACATTTTTATAATTTTTTGTTTTTTATTTTTTTTCTGATTCAGAATAGATTATTATTCTCATAGTAAATTAAAGGCTGTCACCCAATCATTTCTCATTTGTAAACTTCTATTGTTGCAACCTAATCAATAAAATTTGTAAACTTCTTCTGTTGCAACCTAATCAGTAAAACTCAAAGCACATGCTTATGTCCTTCTCTTGATTTAGTAAAGCCTCGACCATGCGTGATTTGAAAAATCTTGGTGCTCTCCGGAGGATATTTCCCAAGGAGAAAGTTGTTGCATAGGCTTGGTTTCCGTTGATCGAGACATCAGGGGCCGGACTCTTTCCCAGAAGGACACCAACAATGCTGCTTGTCCAATGGAAAGCCTCGACCATGCGTGATTTGAAAAATCTTGGTGCTCTTCGGAGGATATTCCCAAGGAGAAAGTTGTTGTATAGGCTTGGTTTCCATTGATCGAGACATCAGGGGCCGGACTCTTCCCAATAGGTCACCAACAATGCTGCTTGTCAAATGGAAAGCTCAGCCACTAGGAATTTCTGTGCATCACGTTCTCATTTGGCCTCTCATGCATGTCCGGTTTGAAGTTTCAGATCGATTGATTGAGCAAGAGATATTCAAATGGTGCACGGCGGAGCAAAGTGGAGTCACATCAAGGATTTGCCAAGTTCATGAGGGCGTTGTTAGTATAACGTGTGGCCCAGCAATGCAATGAATCGGTAGGTCCCTTGACGTTTGTTCATTTTTAGGCTGCTACGATCACATAGCCATCAATGGACATGCATCTTCTTGGAAGGGGTAGCCCCGATGCCCATCGCAATCCAACGTTGGACCGGTACGCATGTGTTAGCGTGGCAGATCTCTCTCACGCTCCTAGGATGACTTTTCTACACTAGCGTTGGCACTTCCATGTGAAGCGCTAGCACTTTCACATGATGCACAGATTCATTCCAACTTTATTAGCATGCTTTCGAGACTGAATGCATGACCCGTTTATTATAAAAATGAGCATGTTTGCTTTCATTGTTTAGAGTGTTAGTTTCTATTGTATCTCCAAATTTATGGGGAAGAATTTTGAGAAATTTCAAAAGAAACGGAAACAGTTCCATGTTTTGTGTCTTGGAAACGTTTGGGAACATAAATTGACGCCATACCTCAAGTGTTGAAATGATAGGGAAAAAGGTAATGTGATGAATGCATAATCGACACCTCTTTTTGAATGAAGAGCGTGATGGAGATGACACGTGAATCGATCAATAAGAAATCATCCACAAGAAACAAATTTTAGACAGAACGTTGCACCGAGACCATATTATTTGTTGAATCGAAATGACTGAGTTTTTACTTGGAATGAGATGGTAGTGCATGCAATGTCTCATTCATAATCTCATAAATAAGTAATATTGCGATCATGTTTTGATTAGAGAGAATTTCCATTTTGGCAATGCTTTAATTTTCCAGTTGAGACAATTAATCATCGACCGCCCCAAAAGTCAAAAGAGTGAAACTCGTTCTATATCATTATATTTCTTTTCTTTGGCTAGGAATCGTTTTATATCATTATTGGTATGAAAATGATTGAACTCTTGGAGCACGGGATAAAAACTCTCTTGCTATTTGCTTTAATTACGTACGTCCACGGTCAGCGCGTGGTCATCGACTCAAATGGCCATCCATCGAATGAAAAATCACTGTCCACACGTGACTAACGTTGCTTGCATGAGGTTAAAAGAGCATAGATGCCTGAGGAAGGTCTACCATCGTTGAAAACTCACCATCCACATGTGACGTTGTCCCATCAACACTCCCCCTCGGACTCGTCTATATAAATCAAAGAATTGTGCTCAACAATACTCACACTCATTTCGTCATAGAACTTGTAGAAATTTGCGATCTCACCAATCTTCTCAACTTTCACTCACACGTCATGGAGTACGCAACAGAACAAGCCCAATTCCAACCATGCCAAGCGAATCTACCAGAAGTTGTGGGCACGATGCACCAAAGAAGATCGGCCAATTATAAGCCTAACATATGGAATTACGATTTCTTGCAGTCGCTTAGCAGCAAACATGACCTCGTAAGATTATAATTTATAGCTTCCGCACTATCTTATTGTTCTCTTTAACTCTAGCCATCTCTTCCTTATATGAGCGAATGGACATTGGCATGCAATCATGCTAGTATTTGCACATGAGATGCATATTGATGTTTGAAGTAGTACTTTGCTCCAAATTCATTTGTAACATTACAATGCATGTACCTATTAAATGTAGCAAGCAATGTTCGAGTTTTTGTCGGTGTTATCATATGTATCGGCCATCACATCCAGACTTGATTTATAGCTATCATATCATGTACCAAAGGTCCAAAACCAATTCATATAGCTCTACATATGCATGTACTAAAATAAAAACATCTAGGCATTGCTCTATAGATTGCATTATCCGAGGCCTTTTCAGGGTAGATTTTGATCTAACAAATATGACTCAATTTTGCAGAAAGAAGGAATCAAGGAACGGATGGAAGGGCTCGTGGAGGAAGTAAAGTCAATGTTATCGAAAGTAGTCCATTCACTTGCCAAGTTAGAGTTAATTGATAGCATGACCAAACTCGGGTTGTCCAACCTTTTTGAAAATGAAATAAAAGAAGCTCTTGAAACAGTTGCATCCATCAACAACGGTGTTTTCACCATGGAAGAACATCTCTATGCCAGTGCACTTCAGTTTAGACTCCTCAGACAACATGGCCATATCATTTCGCAAAGTGAGTTCAAAATATGGAGCTGTGTGAATTCATAGGTGTAAGATGTTAGTATCAAATCACAAAATAAATAAATAAAATCCTACATATACTAAAGATTACTATACAAAAGTAGGTTCTTTTTTGGAGATATCATTGAAAAGTTGACACATGTTAGACTTCAATATCATTTGTTGAGATTATCATTGAATTTTTTATTCACAATATTGGAAAAGTCTTGCAATCGACATACCTATATGGTCTTGGGGTATGTTTGGTTCGGCTTTTGAAAAAAGTCTTTGAGAAAATACAAAAACTTTAAGGTTAAAGGAATTTTTCAAAATACAAGTAGTGTTTAATCAATTGTAATTTAAAAATGCATTGACAAACAACTTTATTTTAAATAATATTCGGAGAAGCCACACTCGGTAAAGCACTTCTTTGATTTTTTTTTCCTTTTTAAATTCAAAACCGGCCAAAGATTTACCAGCCAGTGGGCAGCCGCCAAGGCCAAATTTGGCTATTGACGCTGGCAGCCCGTTGCGAGACCGGGAGAAAGGACAAAGAACATGTAATTGTAGATTAGACGGTGAAGAAAGTGTCATACCCATACTGGTACAATGAAATTGGGTGCACATAAGCCACTCAAAGCTCATGCGTCATTATTCACTCCTTTACGATAAGATCTTCTGAGTCATTAGTCATCGTGGTTCTAATATTGAGTATTATCAGCAATTATTTTCGGTTTTGTCCTGTCATAAATCTGACTTCCAATCTATAATCAGATGAATTAAGGAGCTTCAAAGAAGGAAGCATCTTATTCAACAGACGCAATTGCGAAGATGTTGAAGCTATGATAGAGCTTCTTGAGGCTTCACATCTGGCTTTGGAAGGTGAAAACATTTTGCATGAAGCGAAAGCCTTCTCAACTGGGATTCTCCACGAGAGAGTCTCTGGTTTGGACAGTCGGCTCTTTAAATGCGCCGTCCACGCTTTGGAGCTTCCATTGCATTGGAGGGTGCAGTGGTTCGACATCAAATGGCAAATAAGCTTGTACGAGCAAAGGGAGGACAAGCAAAGCAATCTGCTTGAGCTTGCCAAGCTAAATTTCAACACAGTCCAAGCCACACACCAAAGAGATCTTAGAGAGATATCCAGGTAATTTTATATGTATTCATAAATGATGTAGAAAATGTAACGATTCATTCGACCAAGGTCATATGTTTAAAGGATGTCATGTTCTTTTTGCAACTCATCTCAGGATGAAAACTCAACAAACTCGGTTGTGATTTATATATGCTATAAATTCACCCTGGGAACGTGCCTATTTTGAAGATATCTCTACCAGACATTATGTGATTTTCCTAGCTTTTGATTCTGATTAGTTGCTTCTGTAAATTCAGGTGGTGGAGGGATCTGGGACTTATGGAGCACGTGGACTTCACGAGGGATCGGCTGGTCGAGAGTTTCTTGTGTGCCCTCGGACTCTCTCAGGAACCACGGTTCAGCTCGCTCCGCAAATCTCTTACCAAAGTTGTCATCTTGATACTGGTTATCGACGATGTCTACGACCTTTATGGTTCGTTGGAAGAGTTGGAATGCTTTACCAGCGCCATTACCAGGTCGTCCACGATGCCTCCCAGCCTCTTCCTTTCGTCTCTGTTGAGTTTATTTTATCTAACTGGAATATCTGATGCTTCTAGGCGGGACTCGGAGCAGATTCAGCAACTTCCCGAGTGCATGAAGGTGTGTTTTCGAGTTCTTAACGATGTTATTCATGAGATCGCTTATGATATTGGCAAAGATGAAGATTGGCATCGAGTGCTACCACGTCTCGCGAAAGCCGTAAGTGAGAAACTTGTGGATAATTTCATACATATGGACATATCACCCCAAAAAAATTTTATCCTTACATAATTGATCACCTCTGAATAAGTATTGTTTTTTCCTTATTTTTTTACAGTGGGCAGACTTTTGCGAAGCCTTACTTACTGAAGCAAAGTGGGACAATAAGGGCTACACACCATCGCTGGAAGAGTACTTGAGCAATGCGTGGACATCATCTTCGGGACCACTGATCATGTCTCACGCTAGTTTCTTTGTGGGACATATGAATTTGGAGGATGTAGCAGATTTGCTGGAGAGAAACAAGGATCTGATTTATAATGTGTCCATGATAATTAGACTCTGCAACGACCTTGGAACGTCAAGGGTAATTATCAAATTTCTGCGCTGAAGTTATAAACCAACTGAATTTCACATGATGTTAAGAATTTGTAGCCTTCGAAAAAAAACATGGCATATGGTGTAATTGAATCAAGGAGATCAAATCTGATAAGCACATTAAATTGATTTACTTGTTCAATTAGGCCGAAAGGGACAGAGGAGATGCTCCATCGTCGGTGGTGTGTTACATGCGAGAAGCGAATGTTCCGGAAGACATCGCTAGGAAGCACATCAAGGAATTGATAAACCAGGCATGGAAGAGCATCAATGCTTATTGCTTCAGCAATGCCGAGACGCCCTTTGTCCGAACCTTCATTGATGTCACCGTGAACGCGGCTCGCGTTGCGCATATGCTTTACCAGTTCGGAGATGGGTTTGGAGTCCAGGACGGTGATATTAGGCGGCAAATTTTATCTGCAGTGATCCACCCTCTCGCTCTTAACTGAGATAGCGCAAGTGTAATCACAAAGCAAGTGCGTAAGCTAGACTAGCTGCTGCCAGTCGAAGGACTTGAGTACTCCGCGCAAATTGTATCCTATGCTGCATATTCATTTACTTGGGTTTACAATGGTCAAATCCCTTAAAGATGTCCATGTTACAATATCGCACAGAGTAACCATGTGCGTAGTCGGCCCGATCCACATATATCGCACTCTGAAAAGAAATACTTGAGATCGTAATAATCTGACCCTTCTCATCCGATGCGACATTGAATGTTGTAAATGGCCGGTAATGGTACATTATTTTTTTGCTAGGATAATAGTCTTTGGTTTACTTTGAAAATAATAACTTGTTGTTAGCTACAAATTCTTAATGGAGTGAATTTTACAACATTTTATAATTATTTGTTATTTGATTTTTTTGTGGTTCAGAATAGATTGTTATTCTCACATGCGGTCACCAAATCATTTCTCATTTGTAAACTTCTTCTGTTGCCACCTAATCAATAAAACTCAAAGCACACGCTTATGTGCTTCTCTTGAATTAGTAAAGCCTCGACCATGCGTGATTTGAAAAATCTTGGTGCTCTCCGGAGGATATTTCCCAAGGAGAAAGTTCTTGTTAAGGCGATAGAGTATCTCGATCTACTGTACTAGAATTGGATCATCAGCAGAATGTGTCCATGTGACGTGTGGCCCGGCAATGCAATGAATCGGTACGTCCCCTGACTTTTCTTCATTTTCAGGCCGTTGCAGTCGCTTAGCCATCAATGGACACGTATCTTCTTGAAAGGGGTAACCTGGACGCCCGTCGCAATCCAACGTCAGATCGATGTGCAGATGTTAGTGTGGCACGTCTCTCTCATGCTCCTAGGACGATTTTGTTACTTTAGTGCCGACACTCCCACATGATGCCCAGACTCATTCCAACATTATCGGTATGCATTCGAGATTAATTAAATAACCCCATTATTCTAACAATGAGCATGCTCTCTTTCATTGTTTAGAGTGTTAGTTTCTATCGTACGTCAAAATCTATGGGGTAAAACTTTGAAAATTTTTGAAAGAATCGAAAAAGGTTCCTGTATTGTGTCTTGGAAACATTTGAGAGCATAAATTGACATCATACCTCAAATGCTGAAATGAAAGGGGAAAAAAGGGAATGAGACGAATGCGGAATCAACACCTCATTTTTCAATGAAGAGTGTGATAAAGATGGCATGTGAATCGATGAATGAGGAATCATCCACGTGAAATAAATTTAAGATGGAATATTGCACCGAAACCATGTTATTATATGTCGAATTGAAAAGATTGAGCTTTTACTTAAAGTGAGATGATAAGGCATGCAAAGATTCATTCATAATCCCATAAATGAGTGATATCACGATCATGTTTTGATTAGAGAGATTCCCATTATTTTGGTAGTGCTTTAATTTTTCAGTTGAGACAATTAATGATCGATCGAGAAAAGTCAAAACTGACAAACTTGTTTTATATCATCATTGGTATGAAAATGATTGAACTCTTGGAGTACGGTATTTGCTTTAATTGCGTACATCAATGGTCACAGCGTGGTCATCGACTCAAATCGCCATCCATCGAATGAAAAATCACTATAGACAAGTGACTAACATGTAGACAAGTGACTAACATTGCTCGTACGAAGTACGAGGTACGAGCTTAAAAGAGCATAAACACCTGGAGAGGGTCTCCTGTCGGTGAAAATTCACTATCCACTTGTGACATGTCTCACGTACTTTTTTGTTCCATGCATTTATTCATCTTGTTTATTTAGCCTAATAAGGTTTGACTAACGTTATAGCCTTCTAAGTTTAGCATAATTAATCACAAGTGTTGCTCCAGTAGCCACTTTCCTCACATGAAAAAAGAGAGGTGAGAAGTTTTTAGGGGGCTAAGGATGTGAACCTTTAGTTTCAAGTGTGGAATTTGACTCCCACACTCTATAAAAAGACATGACAAAAGTCTAAGAGTGTATTGAGAGTTAGAATATGATATATATAAAAAAGTTTAGCATAATCAATAAACCAAAAAAAAAAAAAAATCATCATTAATTCCATTAATACGCACTAACTCGTCATGAAGAAAATCCATATGTATGTGTGCGTATTTGGAAGGTAGATTGAGTTATTTTTGTATGAAAATAGAGTTAGATTAAAGATTTTGAATAATTCAACTAAAGGGAACATAGGCACATAAATCACAACAAATTTGGCATTTAATATCATAGAGTAAAGCATAGAAACTAATTTTTCAATCTAGTGGGAGGCACGGATCCTCTACTAGTTTCATATTGAATCATGCCAAGAAATTAATGAATGAACAAGTGTAATTTCTTGTGAAAAAGCATGAGATCAGACAATAATAATCTAGAAAATTGAAAGGTAAATGAGACATCAAATTTACATCATTCGGGGGTGTGAATTACTTTTGGAAGAGAAGTATCGAATTTCATTATAGATCTAGTAAAGAATGGACATTACAAACACATTTGAGTTACTCAAACGTTTCTAGTAGCTTGTATAGTGTTTAGCCCTCACAATTCTTAACGAAACAATCTCTCAATCTTACAAAAGAATAAACAAAACTGATCAATGACAAAAGGTTTCTCACGAGAAGAATTTTTCTACACACTCTTTGCACAAACCAAGGCACAAAGCCCCCCCAAAAAAAAAAACAACCTAATTAGAGAACCTATATTAATCCCAGAAGACCGACTCTAATACGAACTCAGGTTTCGTTCAATGATTTCAATCTCGAGACATATTTATCAACACAAACAATGATTAATTGTGCACCCACTTTATTCCCAACTGATTTCTTAAATTCAATTTTTTAGCTAGACGAATGTGGCTTGCATTTTGCCAGATAGGCATTTGTAGACATATCTAGTTTGGTTTGGCCTTACCCCGAACAAGCTTCTAAGCTTTGGTTTCAAGATATTTTGACGCGCTCTCAACATGTGGCCGGAGGCAGGAACCGGTACCGAGGTTGCCGTGTGGGGCTCGTCGTGAGAACTAAATTGAAACAGTTGCTCTTAAGCCCCATCAACACACCCCCTCGAACTTGCCTATATAAATCGAAGGATTGTGCTTAACAATACTCATACTCATTCCATAAAAAAACTTGTAGAAATTCGTTATCTCACCATTCTTCTCAACTTTCACTCACGCGTCATGGAGTACGGAACAAAACAAACCCAGCTCCAAACATGCCCAGCAAATCAGCCGGAAGTCGTGGGCACGATGCATCAAAGAAGATCGGCCAATTATAAGCCTAACATTTGGAATTACGATTTCCTGCAGTTGCTTAGCAGCAAACACGACCTCGTAAGATTATAATTTGTAGCTTCCGCACTATTTTATTGTCCTTTTTAACTCTAGCCATGTCTTCCTCATACGAGCAAATGGACGTTGGCATGCAATCATGCAAGTATTTGTACATGAGACGCATATTGATGTTTGAAATAGTACTTTACTCCAAATTTATTTGTAACATCACGATGCATGTATCTATTTGATGTAACAAGCAATATTAGAGTTTTGGTTAGTGTTCTCATATGCATCAACCATCACATCCAGACTTGAGCTATCATATGATGTATCAAAACCAATTCATATAGCTCTACATATGCATATACTAAAGTAAAAACATCTTGGCATTGCTGTATAGATTGAATTTTCTGGGGCCTTTTCAAGGTAGATTTTGATCTAACAAATACGACTCAATTTTGCAAAAAGAAGGAATAAAGGAACGGATGGAAGGGCTCGTGGAGGAAGTAAAGCCAATGTTATCAAAATCAGTCGATTCACTTGCCAAGTTAGAGTTAATTAACAGCATGACCAAATTGGGGTTGTCCACCCTTTTTGAAAATGAAATGAAAGAAGCTCTTGAAAGAGTTGCGTCCATCAACAACAGCGTTTTCACCATGGAAGAACATCTCTATGCCAGTGCACTTCAGTTTAGACTCCTTAGATAGTATGGCCATATTGTTTTGCAAAGTGAGTTCAAAATATGGATCTGTATGAATTCGTAGGTGTAAGATGTTACTATCAAATCACAACAGAAATTTAAAAAAAGAAAAACAATAAATAATCCTACAAATACTAAAGATTACTATACAAAAGTTGGTTCTTTCCGGAGATATCATTGAAAAGCTGACACACATCGGCTTCAATATCAGTTGTTGAGATTACAATTGAATTTTTTATTCATCGTATTGTAAAAGTCCAGCAATCGACATACCTATATGGACTTAGGATGCGTTTGGTTTTGCTTTTGGAGAAAGTTTTTGAGAAAATGCCAAAGCCTTTACATTAAAGAGGTTTTACGAAATGCAAGTAGTGTTTCGTCAATTGTAATTTAAAAGTCCATTGGAAAACAACTTTAGTTTAAATAGTGTTTGGAAAAATCACAATTTGTAAAGTACTTTTGCTTTTTTTTTTTCAAAAAAAAAAATTCAAAACTGGCAAAGGACTTAGCAGCCAGTAGGCAGCCGGCAAGGCCAAATCTGGCTGCTGACGAGCCAGATATGGAGTTCGCACCCTGTTGCGTGATATGGAGAAAGGACAAAGAAAATGTAAATGTAGATTACACGGTGAAGAAAGTGTCGTCCCCATAGAGGTACTATGAAATTGGATGCATATAAGCCACTCAAAACTCATGTGTCATTATTCCTTGACGGTAATTGTCACGCCCCGATCCTCCGAGCGCGCCAACATCCCACTCTGGTCGATACAAATGCGACTTCCCAGGACGTGTCGCCGACCCATTCATTTAATTACACATGCGGAAGCGAAACAAATCTCCTTACAACATTTAACTTGGGATAGAAAAGCAGGCAATCAATCACAACCAAACAAGCTTTCTATAAACACATAGGTTTATATACAACACTGGATTGTCTACAAAATAGACAGGCTCAACAACTAGGGAACTGTCCTAGGACCAACTTGTCAGACACGTTCGCCGATTCTTCAGTCTCCACCTTCCGAACTCCAAGACTTCCGGTCCTCCACGACCCTCATCTAGAGACCTGAAATATTTTCCCAAACCGGGATGAGACAATGTCTCAGCGAGTCCTACCCTCTAAAACTCAATTAGGAAGAAAATACGCCTCAGGGCGCTCTAGCCACACAAATAGGACAGGGGACTTACCTCGCCTCAATTCCTTCCTGCACGTCAGTTTAATCAATAAATATTGACAACCACATCATCCAAACAATTCAATTACTCGGATCGATTCAACGATCAATCGACTTAGTCGATTACATGTCATCGAAATATCACACGGTCATTCGACTATTCATTCTCGACTCTCAATCACGGCCTTACGGGTAGTGGCATTAGTCTAATGTAATATGTAGTGGCATTACGGCCCCACTCGGCAATGTTATATGTAGTGGCATTACGGCCCCACTCGGCAATACATATGTAGTGGCATTACGGCCCCACTCGGCAATGTTATATGTAGTGGCATTACGGCCCCACTCGGCAATGTAATATGTAGTGGCATTACGGCCCCACTCGGCATAATTTAGATTTGATGGCTTTCTAGGTTCAACTCACAACCTCTCACAGTCATTTTCCCATCAAAACCAACACTAATCAACTTTGGGATAAATCCCCACATAAACATACATTCAATCAATCGATACAAACCGAACCTACCAACCAATTACGGTGCCAAAAGCCAACACCGGGTATTTTCAAGTTAAATACCAAAACTTCATCAATATCACTCAATTCCACACTTTTGGAATAATTGACCATAACCATCAATCACTCAATTTCTCAATTTAAGCTTACAATTAACACAAACCGACCGCACCGCCGCGATCGCGCGAAATTCTAACGACCGCCATCCCGGCATAATTTTCGAAATTATTAAATAATTAAATTTAATTCCGAAAATTAAATAATTAAATATTATATTATAATAATATAATTTAATAAAATAATATTTATAAATTCGAAATAATTATTTAATTAAAAATAATTAATTAGGGCTTAAACAAGATTACACTAATTTAATCATACAATTAGCCCTAATTAAACATCCATTAAACTAATCATACAACTAATCTAATTTACATTAAAATAATCTAATTTAATCACATAAACCTAATTAGACTAATCTAAACACCCCTTAAGCGTCATTAACTCACTAAGCAAGAATTAGAGGATAAACTCACCGGTTTTGCGCGCCGGTGAGTTCACGGCGACCACGACACCAAGGCGGTCGATAAACCCCAAAGCGGCGACACCAACGGAGGCCGGGAAGACACTGAAAACGGGCCTCGAAGACCTCACGGCTTTCTGGTTTTCTGCTTCTGATCTGGGCTGAACTGCAGAGAAGAAACCAGCAACTTCAACGGCGAAAACGGGCTGATCGGAGCTCCGGCGAGCGGGTGGTTGGCAACCGGCGGCTCCCGGGGGTCAAGGGGATCTTGCTGGAGGTTGGGATGGGCAAAGGAAGGGTCGGAAAGGGGCGAAACAGCAAGAAAACGCGGAACAGGCGGAGCAGGGCGGAACCAGACGGTCCGGCGAGCGGCGGCTTCGGGCGGCCGTACGGGACGGCCGGAGAATCGTTCCGGCGAGCGGCGAGGTGCTCCGGAACGGTCTGGATGTCTTCTTCACGGAGATGGGTGGCTCGTTCGCTGATTCAACCGGTAAGTTAACTTTTACTCGGATCTTTGGCGAAAGGTCGGCTGGAGCAGAAACTGGAACGAGGGGAAAACAGAGGAGGAAAACGGCCGACGATGGCCTTCCGGGCGTGCGACGATGGAGGGGCTGGTGCTGCTCGGTTCCTCTGGTTTTTGCTGAGCTTCTCTCCTTCAACAATAATGGAGAAAGCCACAAATTAAGGGAGAAGAAGGCTGCTTAGCAAGGGGGTCTCCTTGGGCTCTTTAGAGCTCAACACTTGCCATTCTCTCATTGGCTTTGCCCCCACCATGACATCACATGACCTCAGCCACTCTCTCTCCTCAAGCTTCCTCCACAAGCTTGTTAATAGGTGCAAAATGTCCCTAGCCCCATGGCATACGAATTTGTTACATTTCCTCTTCAATCTCAATCAATTTCATCCAATTCTCAACCAAACACATCCAATTGAAGCCCAATTAAATCCATCAAGGTATCCTCGTCCGTCTCATGACTTTTTCCCATCAAATGATCCAACTTGCATCCCGAAGATTCAATCAAAACGACCCTCCGACAATTCCGAACAAAACGGCCTTACTTTGCTTTTCTGCCAAAAATCTCGGTTTGTAGAAAAATCTCCCGGAGATGAGTCGACATTCCTAAAATGAATTGTGACTTGACAGAACTTCCAATTTCTGTAATCGGGTTCAATTTCACGGTTAAATTCAATCTGGCGCGACTTTAGCGCGTCCTAATCTACCGGGTAGCTTTTAGGAATTTTCTGTGCAATTGACCTGTGGTTGATTATTTTCAAGCCACAAAGTGCATCTTCGACACATTGGCGACTCTCGATTGTCGTAGAAATCTCGAGGTTTCAAATACGGACACAGGGTACCAAAACGATAGAGAAATCGGTTTAGTGCCGATCAACAAGAATTGTGCAATTAGGTGGAATCACCCACACTGAATTACATGGTTCTGTTGAATCGACCTATCTCCGGTCTCTAATCGGCCTGTGCCGTAATGACCCTTGCAGATTAGTACGGTCGAGCAGTCGTTTCTGTCGAATTCTCAAGTCTATTGCGTTTAGATTCCTTAACGGCTTCACCGATAGACTAGTTATCTCGTGAGTGGCCAACTCGGAGAAGAAAGCTATAGACGCGAAGATGAAATGCCCGACTTATTTAATTGAAACCAGAATTGGAAAATCGGGATGTCACAACTCTTCCTCTTATAAAAATTTCGTCCTCGAAATTTAAACCATTAAAATTCTTCTTCAAAATGGTGGGGTATTGTCGTCTCATCAATTCTATTCCTTCATTCTCCGGACTTACGCTGGCTGCTATCCAAGATCCTCGGTGCCGACGAAACATTTCCAAATTAACCAAACCAATTCTTGATTCCCAAAAGGCTAAGCACTTGTCCATCTTCACAAAAATTGAAAACTGTAAAAATTTTGGTTCTCTTTTCTTTTCTTTTTTTTTTTTTTCTTTTTATTTTTCCACAAAGCGGCTAACTGCCGCGTCGGGATTCGAACTCCCGACTTCGGACCTGCGGCTTCATCCGGATACCACTCGGCTAGAGGCGCCGACGGTGCTCCAAACTGCTTTCTTTTTCTATTTAAGGCCAAATTTCCTATTTGAACCCAAACGTGAAATATTCCAGCATTTAAACAGTTCCGGCTCTCCTTTCTTAACAATTCGAGATGTCCCTATCCTAGGCGACATCCAAGGATAAATAGGATTCTCAACTTGAAAATTCAAAGATTTTCGACACTTAACTGCGTAAATTTCCCGACGGCTCTGAGTGGTCCTTAATCTGTCACTGATAACTGCAACTGAATCACCGATTTCGAACCAACTCGGACTGCGATTTTCTGATCTCGACCTCAACTCAACCGATCAAGATTCTGAACACTCGCTCCGCACCGACTAAAAAGAAACTATCTCGACTGATGCTGAAACCGAGAACCTCTCGGTCAAGATCTCGATATAACTCGACACGACACTCTATGCAAACGAATTATCTGATGCGCAAACACGTCCGCATGCCTAATCCAATCAAGATCCTTCCGCACAGCCACCGGGTGGGCTGATTTCATCAATCTGTCAATTACTACCCAAAATGCAATTATTTACACACTGACTGATCGATAGATCTGAAATGCCATCTCAGATTGGCCATCGGTCTGAGGATGATAAACATTACTATATTGTAACTTCGTTCTCAAAGCACTCTGCAAAATTTTCTAGAGGGTAACCATGAACCTCAGGTCTCGGTCTAGAATAATCGTCACCGGCATTCCAAATAGACGAACTCTCTGACGCACGTACAACTTAGCGTACTTGTCCAGAACAAGGTCATTTTCTATTGCGATGAAGTGAACCGACTTCATCTATCTATTCACCACTATTCCAATCGAAATCATTACTCCTCTGGTTCTTTGATAAGCCTGTCACAAGATCCATTGTGACACCATCCCATTTCCACACGGGGATCTCGAGAGATTACAAAGGTCCTCTCGAATTGCAAAACCGTGCTTTCTCTTGCTAGCACATCTGACACTTGGGACCTGTCAGTGATATCTGTCTTCACAACGGTCTACTAATCCTGTTGATGCAAATTCGGACTCATCTTCGTACTGTCTGGATAATGTTGAAGCTGCTAGGACAAGTTTCCGATAAGATCTCTTCTTTAATCTCGGTATCATCAAGTACACTCAATCGTACTCAGAAATCTGAAAATCAGTTCTCCTCTTCTCGGTATCCTCTTGCAGGATCTTTTGCATTTCTGAGTCTTTGAAGCGTCTGATTCTAACCTGAATATCCGGTTCAATTCTGAGGGTGGCCATAAAATTCGAAGGTGGCCTACCTCGATTTGAAAACCGAATTTTGAACTTTCTCAAGTAAGGTCCATACTTTAACCAACATATGCACAAATGAAGACTTTCGACTCAACGCATTAGTGACCTCTTTCATCCTTCCAAGGTAATACCAGATACCACCATTATAGTACTTCAAACGATCTGGTTCACAGTGGCATCTCATATTCAATTCCTTCCGAGAAAATAAATACTTTGAGACTTTAATGGTCAGCGAAGATTTGGAGTCTTTCTTCACACCAACAATATCTCTAAATCTTCAAAACAAACATTATTACTGCAAGTTCTAAGTCATGCGTCGGATAATTCAGTTTATGAGGTCTCAACTGACAGGATGCGTATACAACAACCTTGCCATGCTGCATTAGCACGCAACCCAATCCTCTAAACGACGCATCACTATAGATCTCCTATCCTCCAAGACCAGATAGTATGGTCAGCACAAGTGCGGTAGTCGGCTTCTTCTTAAGCTCTTGAAAACTACTCTAGCACTTGTCCGTCCACACGAACTTCTTTTCTTTCTTTAGTAATCTTGTCAACGGCGACGCTAAAGCTGAAAACCCTTCTACGAACCTTCTGTAATACTCTGCTAAACCCGGAGAACTTCTGATCTCTTTCACTGTAGTCAATCTTGGCCAACTGATTACTGCTTCAATCTTGAACAGGGTCCACGGAGATTCCTTCTCCTAAAATCACATAACTTAGGAACGCAACACGAGTCATCCAACTCACATCTCGCTAAGCTCATTGTAAAATTCAAGAGTCCTCAAGGTCTTGAAGTATCATCCTCTAATGTCTCTCGTGCTCCTCAACACTCTTCGAACGCACCGGGATAAAGTCAATGAACACGATCACAAACTGATCCAAGTACCCTTTGAACACTCGTTCATCGATTCATACAAACAGGCTGAGTGATTGTCAAACCGAACGATAATACAGTGAACTCACAATTACCGTATCAAGTACGCAATGCTAACTTCGGTATGTCTTTCTTCCTGATTCTCAGCTGATGATATCCTGTCCTCAAGTCGATCTTGGAGAATATCAATACACAAACACAACAAACCATCTTTCTTCTTCACAACAAGAACGGTGCTTTCCAAGGTTATGCACTGGGACGTAAGAATCCCTTATCTAACAATTCTTGCATCAACACTTTCAGTTCTTTCAACTTTGATAAAGCCATCCGGTAAGGAGCCTTAGGGACTGGCTCTAATCCGGTTGCTAATTCAATCACAAACTTTATTTCCTTTCGACAAAGAAACTTGGCAATCTTCAGAAACACCTCGAAAACTTCGTACCACGCTATGTTCTCCATATTCGGTTCCTCAATTGTCACATCCACTATAGTTGCCATATCGATTAGGCAACCTACATCCATAAACTAGGTCGTCTTCAGTGACGAACAACAGGATCGAAGGTCTTTTTTCACTTCCGGTAAATCAAAACTTCCGTACACTAACTGAACAAACTGGATTACATCACTGCCACAATTCATAACGGCGTAAAAGCTCCTCGAGCCACACCTTTTATAAATGACTCCCGTGTCATATATAAGCAAACCCTTCAGTACAACTATAGTCGAGATTCATCTTCATTTTACTTTATTATAACAACGGAAACTTCACAACTTTCACTCAAAATCCAGCTGAGCTACTCTGATAATACACCTCAAAACATTCTTCCCTAGATCGATGCATGGTCAATCCATTCCTATTCCTTTCGCCATCCTAGTGGCGTCTTGTCGGCGGTAGCGATGCTCGAGTCCTCTTGGACTTACACGAATGCAGTTCCTAGCCCAATGGCCATGCTAGCCCACATTCAAAGCATGTTCCCGTTATACTTGGTCACCAAGCCGACTCACACTTCCTTTCGAAACTCGGCACACAATCAATGAGTCCCTTACCTACCGTCGATGACAACATGCACTCTTTCTTGTACCGAAGGCCTGCTCTACAAACCCCACGATGCGTTCTATGGTGCATTCCTTTCGATCTATCCCATCGACTTTCCAAGACCATTTCTCGGCCAGTAACCTTGTTGGTTACACACAAAACAAGCACCCGTCTTACCAGGACACGGGGCTAACCCATGTCGGCTTCCGTCAGCGCGACACACTCCATTCTGATCCATTGTTGACCTGACCATCCCACATTTCCAGTTGGACGGAAATGGGATACTTTTCCCCAATCATAGACTCCTTCGCAAACTGGTTCCCATCTCTACTGAATCTGAACCTCGACTCGGATGCAACGGCTTGCTCCCATATCACAATTCCAGGTTGGGCCTCAACAGACGCGACAATAACAACGGTTACAACACTGGCGGCGGTAGAAACAGCGGCAACAGCGGCGGCTCGGTCCTGAGCTTACTGACCCAACAAGCTTTCAAGGGACACTAGCGCCTGAACGATCCCATCAAACCTAGGATCGCTCGGTGCTGCTACACTAGTACCGACCTGCAGCGGTACTCTTACACTCGCGCTGGTCTAAGCCAGTGCTCCACCACGACCACCTCGGGTACCGATCCCTATCGGCACACCACCCCGAGTAACTGGTCTAAAGGTTCTCTCTAGGAGTCCTCTACTCCTGATCACTCATCTACAGGATCTTTACAGAAACCTGTTTCCCAATTCTAATCCCAGATTAGAATTCGAGTGATCCATGCCAAACAATTTACCAAACAACTATCAGCCACATGCACCAAAGATGAAATAAAAGTCATTCCTACTAACTATCCCATAAACAATCGCACCTTATCACTCCATTCACAGACCCGCTCTGATACCACTTAAACGGGGATGTCACGCCCCGATCCTCCGAGCGCGCCAACATCCCACTCTGGTCGATACAAATGCGACTTCCCAGGACGTGTCGCCGACCCATTCATTTAATTACACATGCGGAAGCGAAACAAATCTCCTTACAACATTTAACTTGGGATAGAAAAGCAGGCAATCAATCACAACCAAACAAGCTTTCTATAAACACATAGGTTTATATACAACACTGGATTGTCTACAAAATAGACAAAGCTCAACAACTAGGAACTGTCCTAGGACCAACTTGTCGACACGTTCGCCGATTCTTCGCCTCCACCTTCCGAACTCCAAGACTTCCGGTCCTCCACGACCCTCATCTAGAGACCTGAAATATTTTCCCCAAACCGGGATGAGACAATGTCTCGCGAGTCCTACCCTCTAAAACTCAATTAGGAAGAAAATACGCCTCGGGCGCTCTAGCCACACAAATAGGACAGGGGACTTACCTCGCCTCAATTCCTTCCCCGCACGTCGCTTTAATCAATAAATATTGACAACCACATCATCCAAACAATTCAATTACTCGGATCGATTCAATCGATCAATCGACTTAGTCGATTACATGTCATCGAAATATCACACGGTCATTCTGACTATTCATTCTCGACTCTCAATCACGGCCTTACAGGCAAGTCTATATGTAGTGGCATTACGGCCCCACTCGGCAATGTAATATGTAGTGGCATTACGGCCCCACTCGGCAATGTAATATGTAGTGGCATTACGGCCCCACTCGGCAATACATATGTAGTGGCATTACGGCCCCACTCGGCAATGTTATATGTAGTGGCATTACGGCCCCACTCGGCAATGTAATATGTAGTGGCATTACGGCCCCACTCGGCATAATTTAGATTTGATGGCTTTCTAGGTTCAACTCACAACCTCTCACAGTCATTTTCCCATCAAAAACCAACACTAATCAACTTTGGGATAAATCCCCACATAAACATACATTCAATCAATCGATACAAACTGAACCTACCAACCAATTACGGTGCCAAAAGCCAACACCGGGTATTTTCAAGTTAAATACCAAAACTTCATCAATATCACTCAATTCCACACTTTTGGAATAATTGACCATAACCATCAATCACTCAATTTCTCAATTTAAGCTTACAATTAACACAAACCGACCGCACCGCCGCGATCGGTCGCGAAATTCTAACGACCTAGCCATCCCGATAATTTTCGAAATTATTAAATAATTAAATTTAATTCCGAAAATTAAATAATTAAATATTATATTATAATAATATAATTTAATAAAATAATATTTATAAATTCGAAATAATTATTTAATTAAAAATAATTAATTAGGGCTTAAACAAGATTACACTAATTTAATCATACAATTAGCCCTAATTAAACATCCATTAAACTAATCATACAACTAATCTAATTTACATTAAAATAATCTAATTTAATCACATAAACCTAATTAGACTAATCTAAACACCCCTTAAGCGTCATTAACTCACTAAGCAAGAATTAGAGGATAAACTCACCGGTTTTGCGCGCCGGTGAGTTCACGGCGACCACGACACCAAGGCGGTCGATAAACCCCAAAGCGGCGACACCAACGGAGGCCGGAAGACACTGAAAACGGGCCTCGAAGACCTCACGGCTTTCTGGTTTTCTGCTTCTGATCTGGGCTGAACTGCAGAGAAGAAACCAGCAACTTCAACGGCGAAAACGGGCTGATCGGAGCTCCGGCGAGCGGGTGGTTGGCAACCGGCGGCTCCGGGGTCAAGGGGATCTTGCTGGAGGTTGGGATGGGCAAAGGAAGGGTCGGAAAGGGGCGAAACAGCAAGAAAACGCGGAACAGGCGGAGCAGGGCGGAACCAGACGGTCCGGCGAGCGGCGGCTTCGGGCGGCCGTACGGGACGGCCGGAGAATCGTTCCGGCGAGCGGCGAGGTGCTCCGGAACGGTCTGGATGTCTTCTTCACGGAGATGGGTGGCTCGTTCGCTGATTCAACCGGTAAGTTAACTTTTTACTCGGATCTTTGGCGAAAGGTCGGCTGGAGCAGAAACTGGAACGAGGGGAAAACAGAGGAGGAAAACGGCCGACGATGGCCTTCCGGGCGTGCGACGATGGAGGGGCTGGTGCTGCTCGGTTCCTCTGGTTTTTGCTGAGCTTCTCTCCTTCAACAATAATGGAGAAAGCCACAAATTAAGGGAGAAGAAGGCTGCTTAGCAAGGGGGGTCTCCTTGGGCTCTTTAGAGCTCAACACTTGCCATTCTCTCATTGGCTTTGCCCCCACCATGACATCACATGACCTCAGCCACTCTCTCTCCTCAAGCTTCCTCCACAAGCTTGTTAATAGGTGCAAAATGTCCCTAGCCCCATGGCATACGAATTTGTTACATTTCCCTCTTCAATCTCAATCAATTTCATCCAATTCTCAACCAAACACATCCAATTGAAGCCCAATTAAATCCATCAAGGTATCCTCGTCCGTCTCATGACTTTTTCCCATCAAATGATCCAACTTGCATCCCGAAGATTCAATCAAAAACGACCCTCTGACAATTCCGAACAAAAACGGCCTTACTTTGCTTTTCTGCCAAAAATCTCGGTTTGTAGAAAAATCTCCTGGAGATGAGTCGACATTCCTAAAATGAATTGTGACTTGACAGAACTTCCAATTTCTGTAATCGGGTTCAATTTCACGGTTAAATTCAATCTGGCGCGACTTTAGCGCGTCCTAATCTACCGGGTAGCTTTTAGGAATTTTCTGTGCAATTGACCTGTGGTTGATTATTTTCAAGCCACAAAGTGCATCTTCGACACATTGGCGACTCTCGATTGTCGTAGAAATCTCGAGGTTTCAAATACGGACACAGGGGTACCAAAACGATAGAGAAATCGGTTTAGTGCCGATCAACAAGAATTGTGCAATTAGGTGGAATCACCCACACCGAATTACATGGTTCGTTGAATCGACCTATCTCCGGTCTCTAATCGGTCTGTGCCGTAATGACCCTTGCAGATTAGTACGGTCGAGCAGTCGTTTCCTGGTCGAATTCTCAAGTCTATTGCGTTTAGATTCCTTAACGGCTTCACCTGATAGACTAGTTATCTCGTGAGTGGCCAACTCAGAGAAGAAAGCTATAGACGCGAAGATGAAATGCCCGACTTATTTAATTGAAACCAGAATTGGAAAATCGGGATGTCACAGTAATATCTTCTGAGTCATCAGTAATCGTAGTTCTAATATTGAGTATTATCAGCAATTATTCTCGGTTCTGTCCGGTCATAAATGTTGAACCTTGCGGAAACGTGGTTCAAATATAACTTTCACTATTACAATAATTTCTCACACCACATACAATACTCAGACAACTCTACACAATTTCTCTCACTCACGTGCATACATAGCACACTCTACTCAACACACTCTCAAGACCCCTACACACACACCCACACACCCCTTGGACTTCCTACTCACACACTCTTAGTTGGACACTCAAATGAGGAGCATCTTGCTCCTATTTATAGGGTGGAAAGTCGGTGACTTTCCTAACTTTCTACACTATTCTAGAAGTATTATTTTATTATAGCCTGACAACTAGATTTCTATGGAGAAGTCTAGAAGTGGCGCAACTTATGGATTTTGCTAGAAGATTCTAGAGAAGGGAGAGTTCTAGAGAAATCTAGAGGAGTGAGATATGGAGAACTCTAGAGAAAGTTCTAGAGAACTCCAGGAGAGAGAGAGAGAGGCGGTGATCTTCAACAATAAATCTTTGACTTTCAATCTGTAATCAGATGAATTAAGGCGCTTCAAAGAAGGAAGCATCTTATTCAACAGAAGCAACTGCGAAGATGTTGAAGCTATGATAGAGCTTCTTGAGGCTTCACATCTACCTTTGGAAGGCGAAAACATTTTGCATGAAGCGAAAGCCTTCTCAACTGGGATTCTCTGCGAGAGAGTCTCCAGTTTGGATGGTCGGCTCTTCAAACGTACCGTCCATGCTTTGGAGCTTCCGTTGCATTGGAGAGTCCAGTGGTTCGACATCAAATGGCAAATAAGCTTGTACGAGCAACGGGAGGACAAGCAAAGCAATCTGCTTGAGCTTGCCAAGCTCAATTTCAACACGGTCCAAGCCACACACCAAAGAGATCTTAGAGAGATATCCAGGTAATTTTATATGTATATTCACAAATGATGTAGAAAATGTAGCGATTCATTTGACCAAGGTCATCTGTTTAAAAGATGTCATGTTCTATTTTCGATTTATCTCAGGATGAAAACTCAACAGACTCGGTCGAGATATATATGGTCTAAATTCACCCTGGGAACGTGCCTATTTTGATGATATCTCTACCAGACATGATGTGATTTTCCTAGCTTTTGATTCTGATTAGTCGCTTCGGTAAATTCAGGTGGTGGAGGGATCAGGCACTTATGGAGCACGTGGACTTCACGAGGGATCGGCTGGTCGAGAGTTTCTTGTGTGCCCTTGGACTCTCTCAGGAACCACGGCTCAGCTCGCTCCGCAAATCTCTCACCAAAGTTGTCATCTTGATACTGGTTATCGACGATGTCTACGACCTTTATGGTTCGTTGGAAGAGTTGGAATGCTTTACCAGCGCCATTACCAGGTTGTCCACGATGCCTCCCAATCTCTTCGTTTCGTCTCTGCTGAGTTTATTTTTGCTAACTGGAAAATCTGATGCTTCTAGATGTGACTCGGAGCAGATTCAACAGCTTCCCGAGTGCATGAAGGTGTGTTTCCGAGCGCTTAACGATGTTATTCACGAGATCGCTTATGATATTGGCAAAGATGAAGATTGGTATCTAGTGCTACCACATCTCGCGAAAGCCGTAAGTGAAAAACTTGTGGATAATTCCATACATATGCACACGTCACCCCAAAATTTTTTTATCCTTACATAATTAATCATCTCTGAATAAGTATTTTTTTTTTTTTTTGCTTATTTTTTTTACAGTGGGCAGACTTTTGCAAAGCCTTACTTACTGAAGCAAAGTGGGACAATATGGGGTACACACCATCGCTGGAAGAGTACTTGAGCAATGCGTGGACATCATCTTCAGGACCATTGATCATGTCTCACGCTAGTTTCTTCGTGGGAAATATGAATTTGGAGGATGTAGCAGATTTGCTGGAGAGAAACAAGGGTCTGATTTACAATGTGTCCATGATAATTCGCCTCTGCAATGACCTTGGAACGTCAAGGGTAATTATCAAACTTCTGCGCCGAAGTTATAAACCAACTGAATTTGACATGATGTTAATAATTCTTAGCCTGGGAAAAGAACCTGGTACTAACACGGCATATGGTGTAATTGAATCAAGGAGATCAAATCCGATAAGCACATTAAATTGATTTACTTGTTCAATTAGGCCGAAAGAGACAGAGGAGATGCTCCGTCGTCAGTGGTGTGTTACATGCGAGAAGCGAATGTTCCGGAAGACGTCGCTAGGAAGCACATCAAGGAATTGATAAACCAGGCATGGAAGAGCATCAATGCTCATTGCTTTGGCAATGTTGAGACGCCCTTTGTCCGAACCTTCATTGATGTCACCGTGAACGCGTCTCGTGTTGCCCATATGCTTTACCAGTTCGGAGATGGGTTTGGCGTCCAGGATGGTGATATTAGGCGGCAAATCTTATCTGCAGTGATCCACCCTGTCGCTCTTAACTGAGATAAAGCGCAAATGTAATCACATAGCAAGTGCATAAGGTAGACTAGTTGCTGCCAGTCAAAAGATTGAGTACCACGCGCAAATTGTATCCTATGCTGCATAATCATCTACTTGGGTTTAAAATGGTCAAATATCTGCAAGATGTCCATCTTACAATATCGCATGGAGTAACTATGTGCCTACTCGGTCTGATCCACATGAATCGCACTCTCAAAAGAGATACTCAAGATCATAATAATCCGATGCGACATTGAATGTTGTAATGGCCAGTGGTGGTAGGACGATTTGTGAGGTTTTATTGGTGGCATCCGTTATCCACTAACACGCAGCCTTATCAAATGTCAATGCATTTTCCCCTTGAAAGTTTGTCATCTGGTCTCTGTCCATAGAAAATACTTCTTCAAGTTAGTAGATTTGAATTTTATGTCGTATTGACATGGTGAAAACGACCAAATTTGCAACTTGCGTCAACTAAATATGTTAAGAAATCAACCACCATTGTACTTGAATTGATTTTAAAGAATATCCTTTCCATTATATTATGACACCTAATTTATGGTGACCATTAATAATTCATTGCGTAGAAAAATTAGGGATTGATTTCGACCCCTAAATAAAAAAATAATAATTAAATTGCAAATAGGTGTTAAGAGCATTTAGCATTAAACCCACATAAACTGCATTGAACTTGAATTTCGGTCATGCCCATCAAATTTCGTGATGTGGCCGAAAATTTCACATGTGCATTGCACATAAGGTGTTCTTAGCTAAGAGGGTTGGTTCTTTGATCCTGAGGGCATATTCTTGATAATGAAAAGGGTAGACACCACAAATATATTCAATATCGGCTAAATATGTGTGATTTTTTGCAAGAAAGGAATAACGGGCGGAAAGATATGGCCACTCATGGCAGAGAGAGATTCATGGCCAGGTTAAATGCAATCAAGAGCGAAACACGATCAAGCCAAGTGTAAAGTCGGAAAGCAAAATACAAAACGTATGGATGTGATCTTTGGAATGAGCAGATTGGCCATTATTTGACCTGTAACCAATTAGTGGCTCTAAAAGGTAAGAAAAATTTCATAATTAAATCAAATATCAAGTTGCGATTGATAGGATTTGAGAGAACTTGCGCTTAGTACCATGCTTAGTAATCCATTAAATTTCTCTAGATAGTTCATCTCTAGGAAGTCGTGACATATATTCAACTTGAAGTCCAATGAAAGGCCAAGTTGATTTGAGTCAACTTAGTCATAATTGTCATTTCCTATATTTCAGAAATAAAAATTTATTAATATGTATGGTAGGGACTTTATCCCGAACTCATCGCTTCGTGTTTATCTTCCCTCCATGTCCATTTATTTGTTATGACCCATGTTGTAGAATTGATGTGGAAAATATAGGATTTTTCAATTAAATCAACAAGAAAGCATCAAAGAAATAAACAAGAACAATAAAGGACAATAAGTGGTTTGGTTCGAATATCGATATCTACTATACGGGAGAGCCAATGATGAATGATTCATTAATAATTGGAGAATCAAAGTTATAATTACTTTTACGCTCTTAAAATAGATTCAAATTCATAATGTTTATAAATAAATAACTCAATATAGATGTAAAGCTCATGGCAAACAAATCTTCGCGTTCACAGCGGCCAAGAGAGAACTTCCCTGTGCGTCTCTTTTTATACTTCAAGTCTTGGTCAACCCCTTTACTTGAAAAGGAAAATCCCCAAATTATTATTTTGCGTGTCCTTTCCTTTATGCAATTTAGTGCATTCTTTCAACGGAGAGATTCCAAAACAGTTTTGGGATTTTTTTTGTCAACAAATTCACTTTATCATATGGACTGCATCCAATGGGATCGAATATCATATAGGGCTCAAATTCGATATATACTTTAACAATTCCCTTAGGTCATAAAGGACTTTTGACCAAGCATAAAAGTCAGAATCTCCAGCCTCTTTTTTTGTTCCAACTGACCTTCCCGTATAGAGTTACTTAGTCCAACTCTTCACTTATTTCCCTCGTGGGAAGGATCCCAAAAGTCCTATATTTTTCATATGTAATTTTTTTTTTCCGAGAAGCAGTTAAGTTTTATCTCTAAAGGTGTTTCCGGTTTGCAGTCTTCTTCTCCAACAATTTAAGTATGTTGCATTCATGGAGTAGATGTCAATGGCCTTGAGACTTTCCTGGTGGACAAGGTAATTACTTGCTCTGGCTTTGTGGTTTATTATTTTCTAATTTGGTGCAATACATTTTTAGCACATGCTAATTTCAGACAAACGAAGGGAAAAGGGAATTTTGCCAAATTCCTTAAACAGGCTCAACTTGCTTGACTCGTTAAGAGTGATTGATTTCTAGGTGAGTTGGTCCCGGCCTAGAACCACGAATTAATCTTGTGGCTCTCAATTCCAAAATTTTGGAAGTAGGAATTGGGATAAAATACAACTGTTCGAAACTATATTTATGTTTTTTTTAAAATAGTTTATTAATTTATCCAAAAAATTAAAAAGAAAGATATCTCATTACTTTTTTGAGTCTTAGTGGAACAAAAAAACATTTTCCCCATGCAAGTGTGCGGAGAGGGAACTAACACACACTTCAAGGAAAATATTTTTGGCAGTTTTCCTTTTCCTTTTATTATTAAAACACCCACATCTCACTCTCTCCACTTTCTCTCTACTTTCTCTCAGCTACATTAAGCACCCAGTGGTCCCTCCATTGATGAACCTCTTTGATCTTTCTCTTTCACCCTTAGTTTCCACATGATGAGCTTAACTTTCATCTAGCTTCACTGTTATGGCGACTTTACTTTCGTCTAGCTTGGCTGTGATGGTAGCTGCATGAGACCTTGGTGGTGGTTGCATGAAAGAGGGAGGTGAGCGTGCCATATGCAAGAAAGGGAGGCGAGGGGCGTTGATTGTCGAGCGTGAGAAAGGGTGGTGGGAAGCTAAGGTATAAAAGAAAGAGAAAGAGCTCTAATTTTAATTGAGGTTAGCCTTTCGCAAGTTTCGTTGATTTGGTTCAATTCAGCATGAGGAACCGAGAACTGAGCTGGTATTGGGTTGGATTAGACCGATGCACACTTCTAGGGCTTGTTTGGGCTTAACCTTGAAAGTTCAGCAAGTTCAGGGCCCAAATTCAATGTGGGATCACATATTGGGCCAATTCAATGCAATTTAATGGAAACACGTTATTCACGAATAAAAATGTTCCAAATTTTTAAATATAGACGAATGTAGTAGAGAATGAAAATGTAAGACAATGCAAAAAGTGATGGGGCAGCGCTATTTCCACCCTCATTTAGGTTAAGAAACTATTTTTTTTTTCAATTAACCAGTCAAATTAACCTTCTTTTTCTCTTTAATTTACTCTTCTTCTTTTTTATCATGGTAATAAAAAAAAAAAACTGCATTTATCCCTATCATCTCTCTCATCAATTTCTTAATATAAATGTCCAATTACATCCAACAAGATATCATATTATCTTATATCCTATTATCACTTTGTCTAGAGAAGATTGTTAATTTTAATTCATGGTCTCATCTTTAATTCACAAAAGCCACATAGAAGATATTAATTTATATTTCTAATGACTTATGAATACACAATTAATTGCTTATGTTTAATCAAATAGTTTGAGCAAACCTCCGTTTCAAAGTTGAGAATTAAAATTCAATCTAATTATCTAGCTGATCTTGACCTTGTGGTTGTTTTTCCGGAATAATATCTTCTAAAGTTAAACTTTGTTTATTTTGTGCTTTCTTTTGATTTTTTCACATTTTAATCTAAATTGCAAGATGGAGGTTGAAAGTCTTGTTACACATTCTTCACTTTCAAACTCACATTAGATTATTTAAGAGAAAAATTTTAAGCATATTTTATACTTTTGATCCACTTGTTATGAGATTGAATCTACAATTTGTAATATTTGGCTGGTGGGCCCAAAAGAAGAAAACAAAAGAAGGGTTGAAAAGTCAAATGAAAAAAAAAAAAAAAAAAAAAGGAAAGAGAAAAAGGGGTGAGCAGTGGTTGCTCACTTTAAAGAGCCAAACCACTTCGGGAGTAAGAGAAAAGAAAGGAAAGAAAGAGAAAAAAAGAAAGAAGAAAAAGAAAAAAAAAAGGAAGAAAGGAAAGGGGCTTTGGTATGTGCACGTTGTAGATGCCTCACCAAGCTGACTCGACTCCATAACGTAGTGCCCGGTAAAGATTAGGCTCCTTGTTCATCCAATAGAAGTAATTTACAAGTTTAGAGCTCAAATTCGGAAATTTTGGAAAATCGAGCGGCGAAATCTGATTTTGAAGTCGTTGAGCCGCGTATTTGTATAGAAATCATAATTTAGGATGTTGTGGAGTAACAGGATTATACGGATCGTGATTTGAGCTTATGGCTTGTTCAAAACAAAATTTCAAAGTTTTCTGCACATAGTGAATAGTACGCGTCCAGCAGTTTTTGGCCCATATTTTGTCATTTTTCAGCTTGATTTTGGGACGGTCAAGTTGGGATTCTTATAATATGTTTGAAGGGCTTTCTTTTGACTATAAATATGTTTGGAATGGCGTTCAGAGGAGGAAGTTATAGTGTAACTAAGTTTTACGCTTAAACTCCGTTTGATGAACAGCTTGAACAATCGCTTTGGTTATGTGATTTGTTAGCGCGTATGAATCCTTTTGTTAGATTTAAGGTGTAATTTAGTTGTTTTGTAGTTGAGATAGAGTTTTATTTGATTTTAACATTATTCCTCGATTATTTGATAAGGCCGTGAGTTCGATGATACGGGTATCGTTTGTCATTTGGTCATAAAAAATGAGGTGAGTGGTACTATATGTTCTTTAGTTTTGTAAAACCATGTCTTGAAGTATATATGTATATGTATATTAAATTGAGGAGCATTTTTATTGCATAAAAGCTAGATTGAGCATTTGCTACTATTTGGTTGATTATGAATATTTGAAAAGCGTGTTATACAAAGTTCGTGGAGTAATATATATGAATTTGCTTTGCGACTGATTTATGGAAATATTAATGATGATTTGAGAAATGGATAGTAAATGGATGATGGGTTATAATGCAAATGTTATTGGCTTGGTTTAAGATATTGATTTCTAGATTGGATTTTTGGTTTTATGCTAAATATAACTATAAACCCAGCGAAAGGTTTTTGGAGTATGCATACCAAGTTTAGGATATCCTTCTGAGTCGAGCCACCGGCTTTGTAAGTGGAGACCTTGCTAAGGGGAATCTTGATTGCATTGTCTCCAGGCGTTGCATCATGACCATAGTAGGGTATTGAGTAATAGATTAGTCAATGGATGGACCAGTGATGTGTGATATTTGATGGAGATTATTCAATGGACTTAACCATTGATACTTGAATTGTGATTGTGATTTAAATGAGTTTTCATATTAGTATAAAGTTTTGATGATAAGGAATAACTCTTATATGATTTGATATGCATTTTATATATTGAGTTTGAGTTATGAAGTTTGATATTGCTTTGTATACATGCATAGTGGTTGCTCGATTTGTTTAGAAAATATGTACTACTCACTAAGCTATAGTGCTCATTCCACTCATTCTTTAATCTTTTCAAGTTTCTCGGTTAGTGCTGAGTAGAGAAAAAGCGTCATCGGTGAGAAACTTTTGGAAGTGCTATTTCTTGGTATGGTTTAAGGAAATAGTGTACATAGTTATTGCTAGTGGTTGGATTGGCTAAGTTCTAATTGTATATTTCTTTTTGGTGGAGTATAAAAACTTTGATGTTGCAACCAACTTATTAGTTTATTTGATATGTATATATATGGTTTGATATATATATATATATATATATATATATGTTGATATTAAGTTGTTGCTTGTATTTGAGGCTGCATCTTTTGTGTGGAAGGATGACCGAGTCATCCACATTCTTTGTAGTTTTGGGGTGTGACACAATTGATATTAATTACTTTCTTTATCGTAGGAGTCAAACGACAAGAAATTCCTTTCAATTTTTTTTTTCCTTTTTTGCTTATCTTTTGTTAATATCTAGATATAAATTAATATGTTTAACATTTGATCATGCTTCTAAAAATCAACCTTTTTCATATTTTGATAATAATTTCTCTTCCAAATTTGATCAAGATTGACTAGACAATTATCTTGAATTTTATTTTTGCACTTTGAAATATAGTTTCTCTCAAACTACTTTATAAATAAAAAGGCAATTAATTGTGTGTTCACAAGCCGTCAAAACTAGAAATTTCTACTTTTTTATGTGGCTTTTGTGATTAAAAATATGCTACCACAAAGCGAAATTAACAACTTTTTCTAGGCAAAGTGGAACAAGATGATATCTTGTTTGGTGTAATTGGGTATTTGTATTATGAAATTGATGAGAGAGATGACAGAAAGAAAGAAAATTTTGTTGGTTAGCTTATAAAAATCAAGAAAAAATAATTGAACAGAAAGAAAGGGTCGGTTCTTGGTTCAATTCGATCTTAAACCTTTTAATAATGCTAATTGAGTCCTTAACATTTTCATTATTTCCATTTTTTTGGTAGGCAATTGCTGACATGGACGCTAATTATTTTACGTGGCACATTTGAGGTCAATGTTGATAATTTTTACAATTTTTTTTTAAAATTTTGCATTTTAAATAATTTTTTATTTCATTTTTCCTTTCCTTTTCGTTTTTCTTTTTCCTTCGCTAGTCACCGTGCCTTGGCAATGGCTGGCAACCAGCCACTGGTGATACCTAAATCTTAACTACTCATTTAGTAATAAATTGTATAGAAAATTAGGGGTTAAACTTTAGCCCCTACACAAAATAGCAGGGGGGTGCTGAGAGAAAGTGAACTTTGTTTTCGGTTGAGTGTTGCCCGGCAATCTCGCCACAAACTGACGACTTCTAGCTGACACCATGTTTGTGGCCTGCTCTTCCACAATGCCTAAATTTTCAGTGAGGTTTCTCTGGGTTCAATCCCCTTATATCTCAGGGATACTGGCTTGGAGACATTGAGGTAATTGACCATATCTCGATTCGCTTTGGGTTTGCCTTCCGACTGTCGTTGCCGAAATGAGTAAGGACCCATGGCCGATCCCCTTTAGGTGCTTTGTTCTTCCCCCATCTCGGCCAATTGGGGCCGAGACTCGTCAGCGCCGGTTCATACTTGATTTATAAGCTTGTTCATGTGGGAATTGGTTCTGCAGAAATCAGAGGAATGCTTGACCAGGAAGAGGGTGAAAGAATAACAGGTCATTGAGATCTATCAGTTAGCTTGTTCCAATTGAATGATTCATCGATGTGAATTGAAAAGTGTAGCTCTTGCATCTTTTCTGAACCATGAACGCCAATGATGCCACAGCGTTTCCAATTGGGACTCTTTACCAAATGTTATGGATCTGTTAACTCTGTAAGAGAAGTTGGTTCACCTCTACTGCATCTATTAGCTTAGTTTTTTCGCTTCATCTTTTGCAGTGATCGACAATGACACGATATACATAACCATGATTATATGCTTCCAGATTCAGAACTTGGTGAATAACCTCTGAAAATCAAGCACAATGAAGTGCAAATAAAACTATTTTAAACGAGATGAGACACGATATGAGATGAAATGAATCACATGCGAAATTATAGAAGATCCCCTTTAAGATCAAACAATCATATCAAATTGAGTATGATTCTATGTGTGATAGCATCCGCCATACTAGAAATATCAACTAACCCTACCATTGCAAGTGGTCGGAGTATTCTTTTTTAAGGTTCAGAATTTAGAGTTTAGGATTTATCGACATAAGCAGGCCCAACAAATTTGAAGCTAAATCCTAAACCATCGATTGTTTCGTGAAAGCAATGTACGAGCGTCTACCAAGTTGATGAACTGGTAGCTCCCAAAATCTGAGTTCTGCTTGCATATACATAGAAGGCACAAAAATGAGATCAAGTAAAAGTCCAGCTCTGTCTATTCCAGAGGCCCCTCCTTTCTGTGCATTCCTGCCTGAGATCCATAAGATCAACCATATTAATTTGCAGCAGTCTACATAGTCTGAAAAGGGCTTCGGACAATCTCAGCACATTTCAATCTTTTATGAGGTCCAATGTCTTCTAAGTCCTAACGACAGGCTGGACTCATTGTTTCTCGTAAAGTCATATGGCAGTCTATAGAAGTACAAGGAGGGCCTTGGTGGGATAGAATGTTCAGAAGATTAGAGGGAGCCCATGAAGATGACCAATGATGTTATTCAAGGCCCAACTTTCGGCTTTTGGGCCGACCACAAGCAATCTTATCGTGGAGCAATGTAAAACTTACTAAATCAATGATTGTGATTCACATAATTTGATTAGGTAAGAAAATTTCAAGAATCATCCTCCTAAAAAGCAGGATATGTCATCCTACAAGTGCAAACCACGTGAAGGATAGGGTAAAATGACAAATTATATATGAGGTTTATGTAAATGAATAAACTGAAATTACAAAAGAAACCTATGAAGACCAAGGCGACCATGGCTTGGCGCCATGAACGGGCCTGGCTATGCTCGATCATTTGAAAGGGCAACATGGGCAGGTGAAGTCTAAAAATTCCATTCATGAACCGACCCTGCCCACTTCAGGCTGCCCAGGCTTGATTAATGTTATGTAGAGTATTGAAAAACTTTTAATCATTGAGATATGATAGGACATCGTGTAGTAGGGGTGTCCATTAGTCCAATCCAATTCGTGAATTGGATTAGATTGGGCCATGGTTGGTTCTAGGTAGTTCATGTGAGAATTGGTTTGGTTTCTGATTCTTAGAAAGGAATTGGACTAATTGGTCCAAACCAACGGAACTGATTCATAGTGTATTATTAATTTTTTATTCACTAAGGGAAAAGAGTACACGTTATTTGTAGGAGTAATTTTTTTTATTTACATAACTTCCCATGATTACTAATTTTACCCAATACTAAAGTAACTTTCAATATATATATGAACTTTAGAATGAAAGTAGAAATATCTTAAAAAGTAACATCGTTAGTTCTTGGGACAACTTGGGAACTACATAGAGGCTACCTGATTTTTAGGGTGGATAGGGTTGGTTCCTACTTCCATAGACTGAAAACTAATCTTGTCTAGTTTGGTTCTCGATTCTAGAGACAGATCACCTCTATGGTATAGGGATTTTCAAGCATCGTGCCACCTATTGATTAAGTCTTGTGTAGTTACTTTTTTCCCCCACAAATTGTGTGGTGTGAAAGTTTATGTAGAAAGCATAACAAAGCATGTATATGGAGATTCAAACCCTATCGACGATTGATTCTATCATTAGGTCTACTTGCCCATCATGAGAAATTATTTAAAAAGTCTTAAGCTTATTGTACTTATATCAATTTGGTCTAAAACCTTTTAATTATGTTAATTGAGTCATTAACATTTTAATTATTCTCATTTTTTGTAGACAATTGTTGACCTGGATGCTAATCATTTTACATGGCACAATTGATGTTGACATTGATAATTTTTATAATTTATTTTAAATTTTAAATTTTGAATAATATTTTATTTTATTTGTCCTTTCTTTTTCTTTTTTCTTCTTCCTTCACTAGTTAGCATGTGTTGGCAACGGCTGGCGATCGGCCAATATTGACACCCAAATTTTAACTACTCATTTAATAATAAATTGTATAGAAAATTAGGGGTTAAACTTTAGCCCCTAAACAAAATAGTAAAAAGGAAAGGAAGAGGGGGATGGGCCGAGAGAAAGTGAAGTGAACTTTGTTTTCAGCTGTTTGTTGCTCGGCAATCTCGCCACAAACTGACAACTTCTAGTTGACACCAAGTCTGTAGCCTGCTCTTCCACAACGCCTAAATTTCCGGTGAGTTTTCTTAAGGTTCGATCCATTTATATCTCAAGGATATTGGCTTGGAGACATCCAGGTGATTGACCATATCTCGATTCGCTTTGAGTTTGCTTTCCAGTTGTCGTTGCTGAACCAAGTAAGGACTCGCGGCCGATCCCTTTTAGGTGCTTTGTTCTTCCCCCATCTCAGCCAACTGGGGCTGAGACTCGTCGGCGCCGGCGCATACTTGATTTCGAGCTTTGCAGAGTTGGGCTCGGTCACCTTGGCATGTTGTCACCTACTCTGTGTTGATTGTCGATTTTGACCCTAGCTCTAATCGACTCCGTCTCGCTTTTCCAGTTGGTGCCCGCCATGTGTTTTTGAAATCCCACAATGACACATAGTTTTAGTTTCCTTATTTTGGATGAAATCGAGTTGGCCGCACATGGCCTCGTTTTGTCAAAGTGTTCCGGTGATGTTTGGTGACCCTACGCATCGGCCATTTAGTCGTTTGCCACATGTTCCTACTTCTGCCATTGTTTCGTGTCAATAATATAATGCGAAAACACTAATGGACTTTCCAATTGAACTAACGTGAAATCACCAGAGAAATAAACAATAAATAATTAAGGCACTAGAGATTTACGTGGTTCGGTTTGAGTATTGACACCTATATTTACATAAAGATTTAGAGCAAACCGTAATTAGATCATTACAGAACTATAATTGTTTACATGCTCAAATATTTCCTATGTCTAAATTACATCCAAATTCACATTGTACTCAATTACATATAAGATCATAGTACAAAATCACTACATGTTCAAGCCCAAATCAAAACGCTCGTCTATGGCTGGAAACAAGGTGCGTTCCTTTTCTATCCCTTCGAGCAACCGTGGCTTCTTCATTGTAGCTGTTCAGAATGGGGAGCCCACAGAGTCTTCTGTTTTCCTTTTTGCATGCGTGCGGCTACTCAGGCAAAAGAAATAATAAGACCAAACCCTCGTACGGACCATTTTGCTCCCACAGGTGAAATAGATATGATAAAATAAAGTTTGCCAACTCCAGTATATTAGTGGCAACTCGTCATTTGAAAATTCTCATAGTATCAGTTTGACTTGACATCGAATATCTTAATGTCACACAATGTATGAGCCTGAGAAAACCCCCGCCTAATTGAGGATTGTAAGCCTGTTTTTTAGGCAATTCCCTTATACTTATGTAATTTCCAGTCTAGACAGAAAAGTTAAGTCGAGACAACCACAGGAGAGAGCCAGCAAGGTTCTACCTCGGCTCAAACCCTGCTAGCTCGAGCCGCAAGCCTAGGCAAGGCTCCACCCCTCTAGATCAACTGAAGTCAAGCTTGCACACCCCAGCGAGCTCGAGCATTGCCTCGCCTCGCTGGCCTCTGATTCTGAAAGCTCAGCCAACAGATTCCCTCGTGCATCACATTCGCATTTGGCTTACTGTGGACGCGTGACCCTAAGCTTCTGTGTGAAGACTTTATCGAGAAACGTTCGAATGGTGCATCACTTTCGCATTTGGCTCATTATAGACGCGTTGTCCTAAGCGTCTAGCGAATACTTGATCGAGAGACACTCAAATGGCGCACCGCGGGCCATGTCGTGAAAATCATGGCATGTCTCTTTCACACTCCTCGGATGACTTCTCCGTGGCTGCTGCCTCCAAGTCAACAGGAGGACACGGTAGTGCTAACACTTCCATGACTCATTCCACTGATGTTGCCAGCTTATTTGGAAAGTTTTGATGTCATATCTTAAATGCTAAAAGTGATGGGGAAAGAGAAGACGAATGGAGGGAGAGGACAATGCGTATTTTTATATTTGTTTTTTATATTTAGTTTGATTCTCTATATCTCTTAGAATTGTGTACATCCATAATTGATTTTGATAGATATTTTATTACCCTGATACTTTAGATAGTCTCATCTAATAAAACATACAATGCTCGTATACTTTTTATCGGAACACATTGAAATATACAGAAATTTCACATTTCTCAACTGCATATAATTATTTATTTATTTATTTATTTATCTTGATATAAGAATTGAGTGATCTTGAGGAAATTGGTGCACCCCGAGTGTGCTTCCAATGCTAATGTCTCATATCGTCAGTCTTGTTTTCAATATTAACTAATATCCCCATTTTTTTTTTACGTGGAAAATGATGGGAAATATTCTTAATATCTGTAAGGCATCCTCCTCCTGCGACGGCACGCTCGTATCTAATGGTCGGAACTGGTGGTTGACTGGGGGTCATGCACTGTGCGGCTGCTGGTGGGAGTATTCTTCGCAGGTCTCATGCTTTTTACTTTGCAAAATAGCAACAGGAGAGACAGAAAGCTTGCTTGTGAAATCCCAAGTCCTTGGAGATAAAGCCTTTGGTCTGAATGCAAAGTCATCCCCTCAAGCCTATTCCAAGCGCACCATAAATGTGGAAACAAATATGGAAAAGTATACTAAATTAGTTGACAACTTATCTTTAAGATCAGTGTAGATCATACAAGGTTAAGATCGGTGCCAAAACGAACTGAACCGATCCCAACAAAAAAATTCAGGTCTTTTTGGTTCGGATAGCAAATAGAAAAGTTTCTACCTTGATTTGGTTTGATTCGATTTGGGTTGGGTTGGTTGCGGGTGAGCGTGGCCTTGCCCATATCTAGGAAGGGCCTTCATGCCCTTGCCTATGGTTAGCGAGGCCTTTGTGGGCCCATCGTTCACTAGTGAAGGCCCTTGTGGCCATGCGCAAGGGCACGAATGCCCTTGCTTGCAATCGGGGATGGCCTCATTTGGGGCCTTCGTGGCCACACCAGCTGAGGGTGAGGCCTTCGCAATGGGCAAGCGACCCTTACCGGCATTGAAAAAAGGCAAAAACAAAAGGAAAAGAAATATACAAAATAAAAAATTCAAAAAAATAAATAAAATAAATAAAATATCAAGAAATAATAAAAAAATTAAGAAATGTTAAAAAATCCATGTGGAAAGGAAAATTGATTATAAGATCAACATAGGGTGATTTGCTAGAAATGACACTTAAATGATCAATTTTATTTTGATATGGCATTAAAATGAATGGAAAAAAAAAAGTTATGACACTTAAGTAACCGTCGTACGAAAGTTATAGCACTCCTCCTATTTTTATCCCAAACAAAATGTGATTAGAGAGAGAGGGGGGAGTGCTCTTGAGTTGAGAATCATTGTGCACATGAAGCTGAAGAAGATGAGGGGAAAAAACCAGAAAAATAGAACTGACTAGAACTGTAACCGGTTCATGTTTGGCTCTCAGGTCGGTTTGGATCACAGTTTACTTTAAGTCCTTTGTATTTGGTTCAGTTTGGGTATCAAGGATATCAGAACCGAACTGAACTGTTCACCCTTAGTTAAGACATGGCTCAACTAATTAATCACCATTTTTGAACATGTTTATTCCCAATTTAGAATTAAAATTAAGAGATTAAATTTATTAAAAACTTGGTTGGATCCATGTGAAATCCTCTATGTGACATTACAATTTGTTAAATATTCAATAATTGAATTATTGAGTGTTGACACCTAAATTTTTGTATTTAAAAATGGGTTAATTTTTACCCCAAAAAATATAAAAATCGCATGACATATAGTTTAGAGACATTTATGTTATGTTATCTTATTTTATTTTATTGGACCGACGGCAAGCATATTCAAGTAGGATTTTTTACATATTCAGGTAATATACATTGAGGGGTATATTCTTGGGCAGAAAGGAAATTTTCGGATGGAATATTTGAAAAATACAAAAGGGAATATTGTGCAGGGTGCAACGATATATTCATAGGATTATGCACAAGTAAAATTGGAAATGAAATATGCCACAAAGATCTAAATTTTTCCACTATAAAAGGTGTTGTTCGTGTATGGACAAGAGAGAGGAGTTCGAAGAATTTGAGGGCAAATACGTGACGAGTCTTCGGGGTTTGGTGAGTGGAAATTCAAAATATATATATATATATATATATATATATATATATATATATATTCTTTTGAGAAAACGTCAATTCGCTCAGCTTGATTGTTTCGAATGGCTTGTCTTGTCTTGATTGTTTTATTTATCTTGAAATGTGTTTAAGTTAGAATATTGCATGCTTTAGGGTTATCTTGCATGTTTAGGGTAGGAACTTTATTATTTCGAATTTTTAAAAATAGAAAATACCAAAAACATAAATTTAGGATGTTAGATTTTCGTTTCATTAGCTTAATTTGCACGTTTAAGTATTTGACATTTTTTTAATTTCGAAATTAATAAAAAAATTAACAAAAATCATCATGCATATGTAGAATTAAGGCATCATTTGTACGTTATTGCACATTAGGATAAAAATTGCATATTTCATATTAAGTTTAGATTGATTTAGATAGACTACATCTTAGGTTAGAGATTGCTAAGTTAAGATAATAACTTGGTTTAAATTAGGGTTTAGCTTGACCTAATCCTTAATATAAATTAGATAGAATATTAATTTAGCTAGATTATTTTCATATTTTTCTAATTTCGAATTTCGTAAAAAATACAAAAAATATCTTAGGATAAATTAATTCCATTTTCTAGGATAGATTGCACATTTATTAAGAAAACACAAATATATATATATATATATATATATATTATATATATATATATATTATGTGCATGTCATTAGAATTAGGTCATTTAGTTATATTGCATTGCATAAAGCATGATTCTCATCAATTAAATGAAAAAAGAAAGAAATTGCGTGTTAATTAGAAATCATATTTATGGTTGCTGATATGAATTTTAACCTAACCACGCAAATGCTTTCGTTGCTACAAGGTAAGTCCCGTAATTTATGCATTGCTTTCTTGGGTGTTAAATTGGTGGTTTGCGTAACCGCATGATCACCTCACATGTTAGGGAATAGATTTAAAATTAATCCAAGCTGCCTGCAAAAATATTTTTGAAAAAAAAAAAATGGTACCGAAATAGCATTAGAAAAGTCTATTGTAACAAAGTTCCTGTACCCAAAGTTTCTGGTTCGTAGGAGTAAAATAATCCTCCAATTATTTTACTTAGGTGTCTAATTGATCTACCGTAAACTGATTAGTGGCGACTCCTAGATAAAATATATTTGCATGTTAAGAAATTTGAACTTAAGTTGTGAATTGGTATGGGCTTGGGAGAGCCCGAGTTAAGTTTAGGCTTAACAATCCATTAGCCAAACCTAGGTGGTTCACATCCGAAAATTTGGTCGTGACATCAAGATAGTGAACGCAAACTTAGGTTCCTATGAGGACCGATCAAATATGGAAACAAGAGTATTCAAGTCTTACAAAGTTGAATTTGTAAAGGGTTTTGCTAGTATAATTATCTTTGGTTTACTTTGAAAATAATAACTTGTTGTGAGCCATACATTCTTGAATGAATGGACCCTATAATATTTTATAATTATTTATTATTTAGTTTTTTGTGTGGTCTAGAATAAATTATTATTCTCATAGTAAATTAAATGCTGTAACCTAATCATTTCTCATTTGTAAACTTCTTCTATTGCGACCTAATCAATAAAACTTGAAGCACGTGCTTATGTCCTTTGCTTGAATTAGTAAAGCCTCGACCATGAGTGATTTGAAAAATCTCGGAGCTTCCCGGAGGATATTTCCAAAGGAGAAAGTTGTCGTATAGGCTTGGTTTCCGTTGATCGACACATCAGGGGCCGGACTCTCTCCCAAAAGGTCACCAATAATGCTGCTTGTCCAATGGAAAGCTCAGCCACCGAGAATTTCAGTGCATCACGTTCTCATTTGGCTTATCATGCATGTATGGTTCGAAGTTTCAGATCGACTGATTGAGCAAGAGATATTCAAATGGTGCACGGCGGAGCAAAGTGGGGTTACATCAAGGATTTGCCGAGTTCATGAGGGCGTTATTAGGGCGACAAAATATCCCGATCTGCTGCACTAGAATCAGATCATCAGCTGAATGTGGCCATATAACGTGTGGCCCAGCAATGCAATGAATCGGTAGGTCCCCTGACGTTTGTTCGTTTTCAGGCTGCTACAATCGCTTAACCATCAGTGGACAAGCATCTTCTTGGAAGGGGTAACCCTGATGCCCATTGCAATCCAACGTTGGATCGGTGCGCACGTGTTAGCGTGGCACATCTCTCTCACGCTCCTAGGATGACTTTTCACATTCCTAGGATGACTTTTCTAAACTAGCGTTGGCACCTCCATGTGAAGCACTAAGACTTTCATGTGATGTAGGATTCATTTAAACTTGGCATATTTTCGAGATTGAATACGTAACCCGTTTAGTATAAAAATAAGCACGTTCACTTTCATTGTTTAGAGTGTTAGTTTCTATTGTATGTCCAAATTTATGGGGGAAATTTTGAGAAATTTTGAGAAATTTCGAAAGAAACGAAAATAGTTCCATGTTTTGTGTCTTAGAAATGTTTGGGAACATAAATTGACGCTGTACCTCAAGTGTTGAAATGATAGGGAAAAAGGGAATGTGATTAATACACCTCTTTTTGAATGAAGATTGTGATGGAGATGACACGTGAATCGATAAATGAGAAATCATCCACGTGAGATAAATTTAAGACGGAACATCGCACTGAGATCATATTATTATATGTCGATTCAAAATGACTGAGCTTTTATGTGGAATGAGATGGTGGTGCATGCAATGGCTCATTCATAATCTCGTAAATAAGTAATATTGCGATCATGTTTTGATTAGAGAGAATCCCATTTTGGCAATGCTTTAATTTTCCAGTTGAGACAGTTAATCATCGATCGCCCCAAAAGTTAAAAACACAGAAACTCGTTTTATATCATTATTTATTTATTTATTTATTGCTAGGAATCGTTTTATATCATTATTGGTATGAAAATGGTTGAACTCTTGGGAGTACGGGATAAAAGATCTCTTCCGCGGTCAGCGCGTGGTCATCGACTCAAATTGCCATCGATCGAATGAAAATCACTGTAGACACGTGACTAACGTTGCTCGCATGAGGTTAAAAGAGCATAGACGCCTGAGGAAGGTCTCCCATCTTTGAAAAATCACCACCCAAATGTGACGTTGTCCCACGTGCTTGCATTTATTCATCTTGTTTATTTAGCCTAATAAGGTTTGACTAACCTTATAGCCTTCTAAGTTTAGCATAATTAATTACGGGAGTTGCGCCAGGTGGCCACTGTTCCCACATGAAAAATGGGAGGTGGGAATTTCGATTCCTCAATTTTTTAGAACGGTTGGGGGTGATAACATTTAATTTTGAGTGTGGAGTTTGACTTATACACTCTGCAAAGAGATAGGGTAAAAATCTGAGGGTGAGTTAAAAGTTAAAGTAGGACATACAAAAAGAAGTTTGGCATAATCAACAAGCCAAAAAAAATTGATCATTAATTCCATTAATACACACTAACTCGCTGCGAAGAAAATCCATATATACATATATGTGTGTATGTGAAAGGTAGATTGAGTTGTTTTTGTATGAAAACAATGTTAGATTAAAGATTTTGAATAATTCACCTAAAGGGAACATAGTCACAGAAATCACAACAAATTTTGTATTTAATATCATAAAGCATAGAAACTAATTTTTCAAATCTTGTGGGACGCACGGATCCTCTACTAGTTTTATATTGAATCACGCCAAGAAGCTAATAACTGAACAAGTGCAATTTGTTGTGAAAAAAACATGAGATTGGACAGCAATATACTAGAAAATTGAAAGGTAAACTTGATATCAAATTTACATAATTTGGGGGTGTGAATTACTCTAGGAAGAGAAGTATCGTATTTCATATCGATCTAGTGAAAAAATGGATATTACAAACACATTCCAGTTACTCGAATGTTTCTAGTAACTTGTATTCACAATTGTTAAGGAAGCAATTTCTCAATTGCAAAAAAGAATACACAAAATTGATCAATGACAAAAGGTTTCTTCAATTTAGGTGCAAGGTGAACAAAACTCATGAGAATATTTTTTCTACACATTCTTGGCACACCAAGGCACAAAGCCAAATAAAATATAGAAAAAACCCCTAATTAGAAACTTATATTAATCCCATCAGACTGACTCTAATACGAACTTGGGTTTCGTTCAATTGTTTCAATCTTGAGACATATCTATCAACACAAACAATGATTAATTGCGCACCCTGGTCAACATGTACAGATTGCGCACCCACTTTATTCTCAACTGATTTCTCAAATCTGATTTTTGGGCAAGATGAATGTGGTTGTGTTTTGCCAGATAGGCGTTCGTAGATTCGTCTAGTTTGGTTTGGCCTTACCCTGAACAAGCCCTCTAAGCTTTGGTTTCAAGAGATCGTGTCGTGTTCCCAACGTGTGGCCGGAGACGGGACCCGGTACCGAGGTTGCCGTGCGGGGCTTGTCGTGAGGACCAAATTGAAACATTTGCTCTCAAGTCCCATCAACACTCCCCCCTCGGACTCGCCTATATAAATCAAAGGATTGTGCTCAACAATACTCACACTCATTTCATCAAAGAACTTGTAGAAATTCGCGATCTCACCAATCTTTTCAATTTTCACTCACGCGTCATGGAGCACGCAACAGAACAAGCCCAGTTCCAACCATGCCAAGCAAATCTGCCAGAAGTTGTGGGCACAATGCACCAAAGAAGATCAGCCAATTATAAGCCTAACATTTGGAATTACGATTTCTTGCAGTCACTTAGCAGTAAACATGACCTTGTAAGATTATAATTTGTAGCTTCCGCACTATCTTATTGTTCTCTTTAACTCTAGCCATCTCTTCCTTATATGAGCGAATGGACATTGGCATGCAATCATGCAAGTATTTGCACATGAGACGGATATTGATGTTTGAAGTAGTACTTTGCTCCAAATTCATTGTAACATTACAATGCATGTACCTATTAAATGTAGCAAGCAATGTTAGAGTTTTGGTCAGTGTTATCATATGTATCAGTCATCACATCCAGATTTGATTTATAGCTGTCATATCATGTACCAAAACCAATTCATATAGCTCTACATATGCATGTACTAAAATAAAAACATCTAGGCATTGCTCTATAGATTGAATTATCTGAGGCCTTTCAAGGGTAGATTTTGATCTAACAAATATGACTCAATTCTGCAGAAAGAAGTAATCATGGAACGGATGGAAGGGCTTGTGGAGGAAGTAAAGCGAATGTTATTGGAAGTGGTCAATTCGCTTGCCAAGTTAGAGTTAATTGACAGCATGACCAAATTGGGGTTGTCCAACCTTTTTGAAAATGAAATGAAAGAAGCTCTTGAAACAGTTGCATCCATCAACAATGATGTTTTCACCATGGAAGAACATCTCTATGCCAGTGCACTTCGGTTTAGACTCCTTAGACAACATGGCCATATCATTTCACAAAGTGAGTTCAAAATATGGACCCGTGTGAATTCTTAGGTGTAAGATGTTACTATCAAATCACAAAAAAATAAAATAAAAATAAAAGTAAAAATCCTACATATACTAAAGATTACCATACAAAAGTTGGTTCTTTTTGGAGATATCATTGAAAAGTTGACACATGTCGACTTCAATATCACTTGTTGAGATTATCATTGAATTTTTTATTCATCATATTGGAAAAGTCCTGCAACCGACATACCTATATACACTTGCGGTACGTTTGGTTCGGCTTTTTAGGAAAGTCTTTGAGAAAATATAAAAACTCTGAGGTTAAAGGAATTTTTCGAAATATAAGTAGTGTTTGATCAATTGTAATTTAAAAGTGCATTGAGAAACAACTTTGGTTTAAAAAATATTTGGAAAAGTCACCCATTGTAAAGCACTTTTCTTTTTAAATTCAAAACGGGCCAAAGACTTAGCAGCCAGTGGGCAGCCGCCGAGGCCAAATCTGGCTGTTGATGCTGGCAGCCCGTTGCGCGACCTGGAGAAAGGACAAAGAAAATGTAATTGTAGATTAGACGGTGAAGAAAGTGTCGTCCCCATAGTGGTACGATGAAATTGGATGCACATAAGCCACTTAAAGCTCATCGTCGTTATTCACTCCTTTACGATAAGATCTTCCGGGTCATCAGTCGTCGTGGTTCTAATATTGACTATTATCAGCAATTATTCTTGGTTCTGTCCGGTCATAAATCTGACTTTCAATCTGTAATCAGATGAATTAAGGAGCTTCAAAGAAGGAAGCATTTTATTCAACAGAAGCTATTGCGAAGATGTTGAAGCTATCATAGAGCTTCTTGAGGCTTCACTTCTGGCTTTGGAAGGTGAAAACATTTTGCATGAAGCGAAAGCCTTCTCAACAGGGATTCTCCACGAGAGAGTCTCTGGTTTGGACAGTCGGCTCTTTAAACGCGCCGTCCACGCTTTGGAGCTTCCGATGCATTGGAGGGTCCAGTGGTTTGACATCAAATGGCAAATAAGCTTGTACGAGCAACGGGAGGACAAGCAAAGCAATCTGCTTGAGCTTGCCAAGCTAAATTTCAACACAGTCCAAGCCACACACCAAAGAGATCTTAGAGAGATATCCAGGTAATTTTGTATGTATTCATAAATGATGTAGAAAACGTAGCGTTTCATCCGACCAAGGTCATCTGTTTAAAGAATGTCATTTTCTATTTTTAACTCATCTCAGGATCAAAACTCAACAAACTCGGTCGTGATATATATATGCTCTAAATTCACCCTGCGAACGTGCCTATTTTGAAGATCTCTCTACCAGTCGTGATGTGATTTTCCTAGCTTTTGATTCTGATTAGTTGCTTGGGCAAATTCAGGTGGTGGAGGGATCTGGGACTCATGGAGCACGTGGACTTCACGAGGGATCGGCTGGTCGAGAGTTTCTTCTGTGCCCTTGGACTCTCTCAGGAACCACGGTTCAGCTCGCTCCGCAAATCTCTCACCAAAGTTGTCATCTTGATTCTGGTTATCGACGATGTGTACGACCTTTATGGTTCGTTGGAAGAGTTGGAATGCTTTACCAGCGCCATTACCAGGTCATCCACGATGCCTCCCAGTCTCTTCCTTTCGTCTCTGTTGAGTTTATTTTATCTAACTGGAATATCTGATGCTTCTAGGCGGGACTCGGAGCAGATTCAACAACTTCCCGAGTGCATGAAGGTGTGTTTTCGAGTTCTTAACGATGTTATTCATGAAATCGCTTATGATATTGGCAAAGATGAAGATTGGCATCGAGTGCTACCACGTCTCGCGAAAGCCGTAAGTGAAAAACTTGTGGATAATTTCATACATAATTGATCACCTCTGAATAAGTATTGTTTTTTCCTTATTTTTTTACAGTGGGCAGACTTTTGCGAAGCCTTACTTACTGAAGCAAAGTGGGACAATATGGGCTACACACCATCGCTGGAAGAGTACTTGAGCAATGCGTGGACATCATCTTCGGGACCACTGATCATGTCTCACGCTAGTTTCTTTGTGGGACATATGAATTGGGAGGATGTAGCAGATTTGCTGGAGAGAAACAAGGATCTGATTTATAATGTGTCCATGATAATTAGACTCTGCAACGACCTTGGAACGTCAACGGTAATTATCAAATTTCTGCGTTGAAGTTATAAACCAACTGAATTTGACATGATGTTAAGAATTTGTAGCCTTCGAAAAAAAACATGGCATATGGTGTAATTGAATCAAGGAGATCGAATCTGATAAGCACATTAAATTGATTTACTTGTTCAATTAGGCCGAAAGGGACAGAGGAGATGCTCCATCGTCGGTGGTGTGTTACATGCGAGAAGCGAATGTTCCGGAAGACATCGCTAGGAAGCACATCAAGGAATTGATAAACCAGGCATGGAAGAGCATCAATGCTTATTGCTTCAGCAATGCCGAGACGCCCTTTGTCCGAACCTTCATTGATGTCACCGTGAACGCGGCTCGCGTTGCGCATATGCTTTACCAGTTCGGAGATGGGTTTGGCGTCCAGGACGGTGATATTAGGCGGCAAATTTTATCTGCAGTGATCCACCCTCTCGCTCTTAACTGAGATAGCGCAAGTGTAATCACAAAGCAATTGCGTAAGCTAGACTAGCTGCTGCCAGTCGAAGGATTTGAGTACTCCGCGCAAATTGAATCCTATGCTGCATATTCATTTACTTGGGTTTACAATGGTCAAATCACTTAAAGATGTCCATGTTACAATATCGCACAGAGTAACCATGTGCGTAGTCGGCCTGATCCACATATATCGCACTCTGAAAAGAAATACTCGAGATCGTAATAATCTGACCCTTCTCATCCGATGCGACATTGAATGTTGTAAATGGCCGGTAATGGTACATTATTTTCTCAGTAGAATCAAAATAATAATGAAACTTATTCTATGGAATCAAGTCAATCGCACGTAAAAATAGAATTGGACTGCCATGGGTTTGGGAAAATGAACACGTTTATCATACTTTCTCCTCTTGTTATAGGATGATTTGTGAGGTTTTATTGGTGGGATCCGTTATCCACTAACATGCAGCCTTATCAAATGCCAATGCATTTTCCCCCTGAAAGTATGGCATCAGTTCTCTATCCGTCGAAAATTCTTCTTCAAGTTAGTAGATTTGGATTTTATTTCGTACTGACATGGTGAAAACAACAAACATGAATTAGAATTGGCAACCCACATTGACTAAATATGTACAAAATCAACCTTTGTCGAGCTAGAATTGATTTCAAAAAGTATTAAATCCACTATACTATTGATACCTAAATTTAGACGACCCATTAATAATTCATTTTATAGAAAAATTAAGGATCAACCCTGACCTTTCAATAAAAATAATAGTTAAATTGCATTTAGGTATTAAGAGCAATTTTAGCATTAAACTTACACAAACTGCAACGAACCTGAATTTCGTTCAAACCCATTGAACTTGCTGACATACCCGAAAATTCCACATGTGCATTGCACAGAGGGTTTTCTTAATTTAGAGGGTTGACTCTTTGATCCAGAGGCCATACTCTTTATAATGAAAAGGGTAGACACGGCAAATATGTACAATATCGGCTGAGCATGTGTGATTTTTGTCAAGATAGGGATAATGTGCAGAAAGATTTGGCCACTCACGGCAGAGAGAGATTCGCGGCCTGGTCATATGCAATCAACAGAGAAATATGATCAAGCCAAGCGTATAATTGGAAAGCAAAATACAAGTGTATGAGATTGGCCACTGTTTGGCCTATAACTGATTAGTGGCATCTCTAAAATGTAAGAGAATTTACATGATTGAATCAAGTGCCAAGTTGTGATTAGGAGGGTTTGGGAGAGCCAGACTATGCACCATGCTTAGCAATCCATTAGATTTTCTAGGGTAGTTCATCTCTGAGAAGGTTGCGACGTATATTAAATTGGAAGTCCAATGATAGGCCACGTCGACTTGACTCAAGTTAGTCATAACAGTTTCCTATTTTTCAGAAATGAAAATTTATGAATGTGTATAGTGGGGACTTTGTCCCGAACTCATCCCTACGTGTTTATCACTCATCGTCTTTCTTTAGAATTTAAGTCTGAAATTGTAAAATGTGTTAACGTGTTATATGTCACAAGTTATTGTAATGGTTTGGTAGACATGTTTATCAGCGTGGATGAGACAAGGAACCACCTTAAACCATAGAGACCATACTTCTCTGTAAATAAGACACGCCCACACAACCTTGCTTCTTGTTCCCTCCATGTCCATTTATTTGTTATGATCCATGTTGTAAAATTAATGTGGAAAATATAGGATTTTGCAATTTTTTTTTTTGGTCAAAAGTAATATATATGTATTCGATTAAGTAGTCTTAGAACACAACGATGGTTTACAATCTGCGACTAAAAGTTCCCATAGAAATTGAGGGGGTGTATGCACCCAATTTAACGGAAGTTTCTTGGCTCGATGAGTACGTACCAGCCAATCTGCAGCTTTGTTTGCATCTTGGGGGCAATAGGTTACGGAAACGTTGTTGCACGTGGAGAGCTCGTCTCGACAGCATTGGATAATTTTGTTTAAATTCCAAGGTGTCTTGGCCCGGCCCATTATAAACTCCACCACCGCTAAACTGTCGCTTTCGTAGGTCCAGTGAACTAGTTGACTTCTCACGTGTCTCGACTTTAACTCCTTAAGATAGTAGATCCCATGTAAAATTGCTTCTGCTTCCGCTTGAGATGCCGAGGAAACCCTAGCTTCTGCTGCGAAGCCATTGACGACACACCCATCTCCATCCCCGGCGATTCCAGCAGAATGAACAAAGAAACTCGCCAGGGACTCATGACGCATCAACGTTCAATTTCAACTCCCGACTTCCCGATGGTGTCCAAGACTCTGGTAAGTGTTGAGTTGTGCTTTGGTCGGACTGGTCCTTCGACCCTTTGCTAAAGGCGATATTCTGGATTTGTGCTAGATCAAGGATATCCGCCGGTTTGGGAGCCTTTGCTCGGAAGATCAAGGAATTTTGCGCCTTCTAGATTTGCCATAGAACCCCTGCGATGAACTCCCAATCAGGTGATTTTCTTCTTGAGTCAAAAATCGCCAGAAGCCACTGGTCGAGTCTCATAAATTGTTTCATGATATTCGTTCCCTGCATAAGTTTATCTTGCCAGATTTGTTTAGTCCACCTGCAAAAAAGGAAAAGATGTTCGGTGGTTTCAACTTGCGTGTAACACATCTGACATAATGGATCTGGGCTGATCTTCCTTTTGTAGAGATTTTCCCTTGTGGGAACATCATTTTGACATATGCTCCAGAGAAAGGTTCGGATTTTTGGTGGGATTGATAGGCGCCAGATCTGTGTCCATAAAGTGCGTGGAGGCTGGTAGGAACAAGTGGCTTTGTTTTGATTTAGTCTGATGGTCGATAAATGAGCCCTATTATATCCGCTCTTGACTGTAAATTCCCCTGTACTGTTTCCTGTCCATATTTTGATGTCAGGTTTGGGGTTCTTACTCAAGGGAATGGCTTGAATCTCATTAGCTATTTTGTCCTCAAAAAGCTGTTGAATGAGGGGCTGCTTCCAAGTTCGAGATTCTTCATTAATCAAACTTTCCACCCAGGTAGGTTCTGATTGAGTGACTTGTCCTCCTATAAATTCATGTGATAACCATTTATCCTCCTTGATTTTGATTGATTTGCCGTCCCCGACTAATCATTTAATATCTGCATTGATGGTGTCTCGACCCAACAGCATACTATTCCAACCCCAAGATGATCTCCGACCCTTCTGTGCATTCCATATATCGCCCTGAGGAAAATATATGCCTTTTAGAACTTTACTCCATAATGCATTCGGGGAAGTATGTAAACGCCATGCTTGTTTGCCAAGCATTGCACAGTTGAAGGTAGTTAAGTCTTTAAACCCCATCCCTCCTTCGTCTTTTCTATTTTTCAGAACTTCCCAATTCTTCCAGTGAATGCCCTTCTTTGTATCCCATTTCGCCACTGTAATGAAGCTATTCGCCTTTCAATTGCTCGCGATAGACACTGGCAGCTTAAAGATCGACATGGCGTAGGTTGGTATGGCCTGCACCACACTCTTAATCAAGACTTCCTTTCCTACTTTGGTAAGTAACTTTTCCTTCCAACCCTCCAGCTTTGAGTTTACCCTAGTTAAAATCCATGCGAAAATTTATTTTCTAGATTGTCCACATTCTGTAGGGAGGCCTAAATATTTACCTATCTTTTCAAAAACAAGTACTATCAACTCTTGGGCCATGTTCCTCTTAAGTGGTAAGGGACAATTCTTACTAAAATAAACTCCTGACTTGTTTAAATTTACAGCTTGCCCCGTTGCATAACAGTACTGGTTTAGTGTGAGAGTCAAATTCTGACATTCCATTATAGTGCCATCCAGAAGAAAATAACATCATCCGCAAAATGTAAGGTGAGATAGCTTAGGACAAGACCTATTCAGCTTTATACCTTTTATGCTGCCTTCCGCAACCGCCTTTTGCATCAGCCATGTTAGCACGTTTGTGATAATGATGAATAAATAAGGTGACAAGGGATCTCCTTGCCTGAGACCTCTGGATGGACTGAAAAAAGGGGTAGGTTCTCCATTGAGCTTGACATTGAAAGTCACTGTTGTTATGCATTGCATGATTAGAGTCACCCATTTCTCAGAAAAACCCATTTTCAGCATGCAATCCCAAACAAAATCGCATTCTATTCTGTCATACACTTTCTGCATATCTAATTTGAGTACTGCCTGATATTTTTTCTTTCTTTTTGTAATGCGCAGTTGATGTAACACTTCCTGCACAATTATGATGTTATCTTGTATCTGTCTACCTTAAACGAATGCACTCTGTTCTGGTTCTATTATCTCTGGCAGCCACTTTTTCAATCTGTTTGCTAGTAGTTTTGAGATAATTTTATAACTGAAATTGCATAAACTGATGGGTCTAAACTGACTTATTGTCTCAGGATTTTTCACTTTGGGGATCAAGGCTATATATGTCTGATTTAAATGAGGATCCATAATACCTGTGTTGAAGAAATTATGTACAAGCTGGAACAAGTCAGTCTGTATAATTTCCCACGCATTTTGATAGAAAAGCCCATTGAAACCATCAGAACCAGGCGCTTTCAAGGCTCCCAATTGAAAAACTGCAGTTCGAACTTCCTCCATCGTGGGGTTTGCCACCAATGTTGCATAGATACTGTCATTAATAGGAGAAAGGCGTTGGCTTAATACTGGCTAATAATTTCGTTGCCCTGCTGTTTTGTATAAGTTGCTGTAAAAAGTTTGAATATGGTTTCTGATTGCGCCTGGATCCTGACACCACCTATTATCTTCCATTTGCAGCATTGTAATGTGATTTCTGTGCCTCCGTTGAACTGTTGTGGCATGAAAAAATCGTGTGTTTTTATCACCCAATTGTAACTATTTAATTCGTGATCTTAATCCCCAATATTGTTCCTCCTGCTTCCTCAGTGTGTCTAGCTGGTGTATGATGCTTCGCACTTCCTTTCTGCTTGTATGTTCTTGTGACCGGTTAGTTATTGCTGTTAAGGTCTGAGTTAGCTCTTTTATCTTGCTGGGTGCATGAGCAAACTTCTCCTTACTCCATTGTATGAGTTTCTTTGAGGTCTCCTGAAGTTTTTCTGAAAAGGTGGCCTGGGGATAAGCTGTATGGTTCCATGTGTGATGAATAACACCATGATATTCTTCATGTTCAAGCCGTAAAGCCTCCATTTTGAATTCTCTTCTTCTTTTCTTGCATTCAGGGTATAGCTTAAGGACAAAAGGACTATGGTCCGAGCCTATTGCTGGAAGGGCATGGACTTCTGCTTCATGAAAGGTAATTCGCCATTCCAGGGTACATAACACCCTGTCCTCCCCTTCTCTATTGTTAGCCCATGTGTATGCACATCCTTGGCTATCCATATCCATCAAAGATAACTCATTGAGCATATCTCTAAAAGCTACAAGTCTTTTGTTATCTGCTTCTCTTTTCCCTACCTTCTCCCATACATATAAAATCTCATTGAAATCCCCCATGCATATCCATGGAGTTGAGCTGTGAGGTTTCAATGTTTTCAATTGTTGCCATAGTTGCATCCTCTCTCCAAAATTTGTTGAAGCGTGAATAAAAGTGATCTGCATGACTTGTTTTCTGGCTGGATCAGTGCAATGTACATCAATGAACTGTTTTGAACTGTCTTGCACTTTCAATGTTACTTCCTCATTCCACATCAACGCCAATCCCCCTGCTATGCCTGTTGGATTTTCTAGGAATAGGTGCTGAAATTGAAGTTTTTTGCATTTTTAGTCTCCATAAGAAAAACTATACTGGGCCGTTCAAGAGCAATCAATGCTCTTAGTTCCTGGATTGTCAGGGGGTTGCCCAGCCCCTGACAATTCCAGCTAATAATTTTCATGTCGTCTGTGGTGGCTTATTAGGGCTAGCCACCAAAGCTCAATCTGTTCCATCTGCGAGCAACTTCACTGGAGTCTCCATCATACCCGAATCATCTATGAGAATTGGAGGTGGTTCAGGTAAACATTTTTGCTTTTTTGCTTTATGCACCTTCATGTTCTTTTTGCTGCTTTTTCCTATTTTCAAAGAATTCTGTATGGGAACATCTGAACATATGATCTGTTTTCCATGATCTTTGATTACCTTCTGATTTGAAATAGGGACTTCCATAATCTCCTGCTCCAAGGAACTTTCGGCTCTCTTTTTGCTCCAAGCTTCTAGTCGCATTTCTGGGCCTTTCTCTCGTGCAGTTATATCCTGCTCTCTAACTGGAGAAGGTATTGCAGGTATAGTTTCTTCTATTATAAGTCATTCTTCAATGTTTCCATAAAAAGCCTCCCAGTAAGGACTACGATCACTTACTTCTGCTTTCAGCCAGGGTCCATAGGAGCCAATTTTGTCGACTGCCCAAGGTGATTCTCGAATAAGGGATTTCGGACAATCTTGGGCATAGTGACCAATTCTTCCACAAGAGTAGCAATAATGAGGTAATCTCTCATATGTAAATTCTACCCACAACCATTTATTTCCGATATCCAAAATGGCCCCTGCTTTCAAAGGAGTAGATAAGTCAATTTCCACTCTAACTCTTCCTCCTTTTTGCTGCATGGTTCCCATAGATTCGAGCTGGATTTCCTTTACTTGGCCCAGCTTGTTTCCTAGATCATGGTAAACTGTTTCAATCCTCCAACCAGGGGGTATACCTCCAATTCTTACCCAAAAAGCAGCTATGGAAAAATCATAACAGTATTCTAGGATTTCAGGCTCACACTGTTTAAGGACAAGCAAATTACTCGAGTAGGACCATGGTGTAGATTTCATAATTCTCTCCTTTTCCTCCTTTGATTGAAAGACAAAGGTAAAGAGACCTGGTCCTTTTTGTACACACGTTACTGCTTCTGTCTTCCAGGCTTTCTTCATAGTGGTGAAAAATGCAGGAAAATTGACGTTGGGTCTAGAATATAGTTTGCCCAAAATTGTTCTGTTGCATTCATCTCTTTTTTGTGAGGATATCTCCGGGCTTACTTCAACCACATCTTCCTCAGACCATAGATCTCCTAGTCGCTTACATAATGCTGCCACCCGCAACTCATTTTCTTCTTTACTATCCATACTGTCTAACTAGGTTAATGAAAGGAAAGGCTGGATATAAAAGCAATGATAGACACCAGCATTAACACATACTATCAGGGGCAAGGTAAGTTTTCATTACTTCCATCTTCTTCTCAAAGTCTTGTTGTTCTTTTACCAAACATCTGACTGACCTATACTCATTACTACATGCATGTTTCCTCATCAAAGCTTGACCCAGAAGCCAATCGGACCCATTTCACATATATCATCTGCTGCAATTTCATACCAGAGGTCCTGAACTAGAATCGTAACCACTCCAACAACAGATGCTGCATATATCCCAGTCGATACTACTCTCCTCCATTAGCTCCACCAACAATGAGAGAGATGAAGATGAGATCCTACCTTAATCGAGCCCCAAGAGCGTGAACTCCAGCCGACCAAGCCGCGACCAACACGATTGTTCTATTTAGTGAAGAGAAGGCCACTGCTCTCAGCATAAGCTAGATTGAATGAGACATTTTTGGGTTTTCCTGTTTGTGAATCATTGTGTGAAAAGAAACGAAAAAAAAAAACAAAAAAAAAAAAAAAAAAAACGGGAATGATTGCCGAGATTTAGAAAAGATCTAGGGTTTGGGGAGAAGACAACGCTACCAAGGGGTAGAGAGAGACTCGCATAAACGAGAGATTTTTTAAGATTTAATTTGCACGAGTTAGGATTTTGCAATTGAATCAACATGAAATCACCAAAGAAATAAATGAGAACAATAAAGGACAATAGAAATTTATATGGTTTGGTTTGAATATAAGTATTTACTATACGGGAGAGCCAATGATAAATAATCCACTAATAATTGGAGAATCAAAGTTATAATTACTTTTACGCTCTTAAAATAAACCCAAATGCACAATGTTTATAAATAAACAACTTGATATGGATGTAAAGCTCGCAGCAACAAATCTTTGCGTCCTAACACAGTGGCCAAGAGAGAACTTCCCGTGCGTCTCTTTCTATACTTCAAGTCTTGGCCAGAGGATCTCAACAACCCCCATGAAGTCCACACCCTTCGTCTTGGTCAACCCCTTTCTTTTGAAAAGGAAAATCCCAAATTATTATTTTGTGTGCCCCTTCCTTTATGCAATTTAGGAAACTTCTTTAACAGAGAGATTTTAAACCGGTTTGGGAATTTTTATCAACGAATTCAGTTTATCATATGGACTGCATGCTCCAATTAGATCGAATATCGTATGGGGTTGAAATTAGACATATACTTTAGCAATTATCCTATGTCAGAAAGTACTTTTGACCAGGAATAAAAATCAGAATCTCCAGCCTCTTTCTCCTGACCTTCCCCTATTGAGTTACTTAGTCCAACTCCACTTATTTCCCTCGGGGGAAAAGATCCCAAAACTTCTATCTTTTTCATATGCAAAACTTTATCCCAAGAAGCAGTGAAGTTTTATTTCTAAAGGTGTTTCTGGCTTGTAGTCTTCTTCTCCAACAATTTAAGTATGCTGCATTCTTGGAGTAGATGTCATTGGCTTTGAGACTTTCCTAGTGGACAAGGTAATTACTTGCTCTGGCTCTATGGTTTATTCTTTTCTAATTTGGCCCAAGACATGTTTAGCACATGCTAATTTCAGTCAAACAAAGGAAAAATGAAATGTCGCCAAATTCCTTAATAGGTTCGACTCGCTCGACTTGTTAAGGGTGATCGATTTCCAGAGGAGTTGGTGCTCGCCTAGAACCACGAACTGACCCTATGGCTCTTGGTTCCAAAATTGTTGAAGTGGGAGTTAGATTGAGTGGTTTTGGAATTGGGAATTGGGGTAAAATATAGCTGTCCGTACCTATATTTTATTTTCTTTAAAAATAGTTTATTAAATTAACCAATTTTTTTAAAAAGATACCTTATTACTTTTTTAAGTCTTAGTGGGACCAAAAAAACATTTTCCATAGGCAAGTATGTAGAGAGGAAACTAACACACACTACGAGGAAAATATTTTTGGGGGTAAACCATTTCCTTTTATTATTAAAACACCCACATCTCACTCTCTCTACTTTCTCTTAGGGATGAGCATTGGCTCAGGGTTAACTTTGGGCTGACTCTGGACCAGCCCAACCTGGCTAATCCTAGTTTGGTTCCAAGGGATACTAGGTTAATCCTTGATCTTGGGACCCTTGGATCTTCCACTATGCGGGTTCGTACTGATTATGGAAGTTTAGGGTTGGTCCAACTTGAACTAACCCTGTACATAATATATATTATATATTACTTTGATTAAACAAATAATAGGCTTGAATATTTACCAAGTGTTGCAATTTGCGATTGATACGGCTTGTTAGGACGTCTGGACCTACTTCAAGTGAAACTTTTTCTCTTTTCCCCTTTTTCCTTCGTCTTCTCTTTTTGGTTCACGGATTAGCACCTCTTCTCACTTCTTTGTTTTCTCTGTCGGTGGTGTCTTTTCATTTTTACCCTCGCATGTGCTTCTGATGAAGAATTGGTGAAAGTGGGCTGAGTTTTTTAGGATAAAATTTTGAAAGGCTTTTGGGCAGGGCTAACAAATAATGAGCTTGATTTACTAACAAAATAATGAGCTACTTAAGCCCATTATTACATCATTAGGACCTATCGAATATGAAAACGAGAATTTGAAGTTTAATGATTCGAAAATTCATTCCATGCGACTCAATTTTTAAATATGGTTCATGTCGCTTTCTCGTCGTATTAGAGATTCGACAGGGTGGGGACTTTGAAAAGTCTTTGAGCTCCATATAGAATATTTTGATTGAAAAGGTTGGAATCCTTTTTTTGTGATCATTCAACCTATTGAAACCTCTGTGTCTGCCTTACGTATATTTCTTGTGATGGTAGAGATTAAGAATGTGGGGACTTGAAAAGCCCTTGAGCTCAACAGAGAATACTATTGAAGGAAAAGTTCGAATCTTCTTGCTCCCGCGACTCAATTGATGAAACTCACACGCATACTTATGTCTCTTTCTTGTGATCTTATGAGACTAAATACAATAATGTGTGACATGAGAAGCTCAAACATGAGAAGCATTTGAGCTTGACAAAGTATATTTCCGAAGAAAAAGTTAGTATATCAATTTCGTTTGTATAAATCAATATCGTCGTATCAATGGCTGTGATGGTGTCATCGTGCATCAAGTCCTCATCTGGCTTATCATGCATGTGCGGTCCTAGAATTCTGGGTGAATAATCGACAGAGGTATCAAACTTTATGCCGTTCGTATGTTATATTTTATGATAGCCATCGATCGACATGCATCGGGGGCCCGTCACAATTCATGAGGAACTAGCGCGCATTCTATGGAAAATTGTCGAAAGTTGGGCCGATCATCATGTGAAAATCTAGGCTTGTCTCCCTCGCACACCGAGGATGAGTTTTCTGTGGCTCCACTTAGCAGTGCACGGCAGTGCTGACAAGCCCATGCGAATGGTTCAGAAGATTAGAGGGAACCCATGAAGATGACCAATGATGTTATTCAAGGCCCAGCTTTTGGCTTTTGGGCCGACCGGGCAAAGTGAAACTTACTAAATTAGTGATCATCATCACACAGTTCGGTTAGGTAAGAAAAATTTCAAGAACCATCCCCTAAAAAGCACGATATGTCATCCTACAGGTGTGAACCATGTGAACGATAGGGTAAAATGACAAATTATATTGGAAGTTTATGTAAATGTATAAACTAAAATTACAGATTAAACCTATGAAGATCGCGGTGATCATGGCTTGGTGGCGTGCACGGGTGTGGCCATGCTCAATTAACCAAAAGGGCAACATGGGCAGGCGTAGGCTAAAAATTCCATTCATGAACTGAGTCCTACCTACCCACTTCAGGCCGCCTCAATAGATTTGGCGAGGTCGAGCTTGCACACCCTAGCGAGCTCAAGCCTCGTCTTGCCAGCCTCCGATTCTACAAGCTTTTCCAACAGAGTCTCTTGTGCATCGCGTTCACATTTGGCTTACTATAGACGTGTGGCCCTAAGCTTTTTGAGCGAGCACTTGATAAAGGGACGTTCGAATGGTGCATCACGTTCGCTTTTGGCTCATTATAGACGCGTGATCCTAAGCATCCAAGCGAGTGCTTGACCGATAGACACTCAAGTGGCGCACCGCGGGCCATGTCGTGAAAATCATGGCATGTCTCTTTCACTCTCCTCGGATGATTTCTCCGTGGCTCCAGCCTCCAGTCAACAGGAGGACACGGCAGTGCTAACACTTCCATGTAGTAGTCAGACTCATTCCACTGATGTTGCCAGCTTATTTGGAAAGTTTTCATGTCATATCTTAAATGCTAAAAGTGATGGGGAAAGAGAAGACGAATGGAGGGAGAAGGCGATGCATATTGTTATATTTGTTTCTTATATTTCCTTTGATTCTCGGTATCTCTTAGAATTGTGTATATCCATAATTGATTTTGATAGATATTTTATTATCGTGATACTTTAGATAGTCTCATCGCTCATATACTTTTTATAAGAATATATTAAAATATAGAAATTTCACATTTCTCTTTTGCATATATATATATATTTCTTGATATAAGAGTTAAGTGATCTTAAGGAAATTTTGAGTGCATTGGGTGCACCCCGAGTGTGCTCCCAAAGCTAACCTCGCATACCGTCAGTCTCGTTTTCAATAACAACTATATCCCCATTTTCTTTCTATGGAAAATGATGGGAAGTATTCTTAATATCTATAAGACATCCTCCGGCTGCGACGGCACGCTCGTTTGTAATGGTCGGGCCGGTGGTTTACTGTGGGTCGTGCACTGTGCGGCTGCTGGGGGGAGTAGTCTTCGCAGGTCTCATGCTTTTTACTTTGCAAAATAGCAACAGGAGACACAGAAAGCTCGCTTGTGATTGTGAAGCCCCAAGTCCTTGGAGACAAAGCCTTTGGTCTAAGTGCAAAGTCATCCCCTCAAGCCTCTTCAAACGCACCATAAATGTGGAAACAAATATGGAAAAGTATCCTCAATTAGTTGACAACTTATCTTCAAGATTAGCGTAGATCGTACAAGGTTAAAATCACGGGTGCCAAAATGAACTGAACCAATCCAAACTGAAAAATTCGGGCCTTTTTGGTTCGGGTAGCAAATAGAAAAGTTTCTGCCTCGATTTGATTTGGTTCGATTTGGGTGGGTTTGGGTTTGTTGTGGGTGAGTGTGGCCTTGCCCATATCTGGGAAGGGCCTTTGCACCCTTGCCCGTGGTCAGCAAGGCCGCAATGGCCCTTGGCAAGGCCTTTGCGGGCCCACTGTTCGCTAGCAAAGGCCCTTGTGGCCATGGGCAAGGGTATGAAGGCTCTTGCTTGCAATCAGGGATGGCCTCGTTTGGGGCCTTCGCGGCAACACCAGCCAAGGTGAGGCCTTCGCAGCGGACAAGCAGCCCTCGCCGACATTGAAAAGTAGTAAAAAGAAAAGGAAAAGAAATATGCAAAATAAAAATTCAAAAAAATAAATAGAATATCAAAAATAATAAAAAATTTTAAAAAAATCCATGTGGAAAGGAAAATTGATTAAAAAATCAATATATGATGATTTGCCAAAAATGAAACTCAAATTATCGATTTCACTCCAATGTGGCACTAAAGTGAGAAAACAAAGTTATGGCACTTAAGTAAGTGTCATAAGAAAGTTATAACCTTCATACTATTCTTATCCCAAACAAAATGATATTAGAGAGAGAGAGAGAGAGAGGGGACTGCTCTTGAGTTGAGAATCACTGTGCACTATGTAGTGAAGCTGAAGAAGACCAGGGGGAAAAAACCAGAAAAAGGGAACCGACTCAAATTGTAATTAGTTTAGGTTCGGTTCTCGAGTCGATTTGCGTCACAATTTGCTTAATTTTTGTATTTGGTTCAGTTCGGGTATCATAGATATCGGAACTGAACCAAACCATTCACCTCTAGTTAAGACATGGCTCATCTAATTAATCACCTTTTCCGAACATGTTTATTCCCAATTTTGAATTAAAATTAAAAGATTTAATTTATTAAAAACTTGGTTGGATCCATGTGAAATCCTTTATGTGACATTAAAATTTGTTAAATAAGCCATAATTGAATTGTCAAGATAGTGAACACAAACTTAGGTTCCTATGAGGATTGATCGAATATGGAAACGAGAGTACTGAAGTTCTACAAAGTTATATTTGTAAAGGGTTTTGCTAGGTTAACAGTCTTTGGTTTACTTTGAGAAAAATAACTTGTTTTGAGCCACATATTTTTCATGGAGTGATCCTTACAACATTTTATAATTATTTGTTATTTGGTTTTTTGGTGGTTCAGAATAGATTATTATTCTCACAGTAAATTAAAGGCTGTCACCCAATCATTTCTCATTTGTAAACTTCTACTATTGCAACCTAATGAATAAAATTTGTAAACTTCTTCTGTTGCAACCTAATCAATAAAACTCAAAGCACACGCTCATATCCTTCTCTTGAATTAGTTAAGCCTCGACCATGCGTGATTTGAAAAGTCTTGGTGCTCTCCGGAGGATATTTCCCAAGGAGAAAGTTGTTGTATAGGCTTGTTTTCCGTTGATCGAGACATCAGGGGCTGGACTCTTTCCCAAAAGGTCACCAACAATGCTGCTTGTCTAACGGAAAGCCTCGACCATGCGTGATTTGAAAAATCTTGGTGCTTTCCGGAGGATATTTCCCAAGGAGAAAGTTGTTGTATAGGCTTGGTTTCCGTTGATCGAGACATCAGGGGTCGGACTCTTTCCCAAAAGGTCACCAACAATGCTGCTTGTCCGATGGAAAGCCTCGACCATGCGTGATTTGAAAAATCTTGGTGCTCTCCGGAGGATATTTCCAAAGGAGAAAGTTGTCGTATAGGCTTGGTTTCCGTTGATCGACCCATCAGGGGCCAGACTCTCTCCCAAAAGGTCACCAATAATGCTGCTTGTCCAATGGAAAGCTTAGCCACCGGGAATTTCAGTGCATCACGTTCTCATTTGGCTTCTCATGCATGTATGGTTCGAAGTTTCAGATCGACTGATTGAGCAAGAGATATTCAAATGGTGCACGGCGGAGCAAAGTAGAGTCACATCAAGGATTTGCCAAGTTCATGAGGGCGTTGTTAGGGTGATAATATATCTTGATCTAGTATACTAGAATCAGATCATCAGCTGAATGTGGCCATATAACGTGTGGCCCAGCAATGCAATGAATCGGTAGGTCCCTTGACGTTTGTTCGTTTTCAGGCTGCTACGATCACTTAGCCATCGATGGACATGCATCTTCTTGGAAGGGGTAGCCCTGATGCCCATCGCAATCCAACGTTGGACCGGTACGCATGTGTTAGCGTGGCACATCTCTCTCACGCTCCTAGGATGACTTTTCTACACCAGCGTTGGCACTTCCATGTGAAGTGCTAGCACTTTCACACGATGCACATATTCATTCCAACTTTATTGGCATGCTTTCGAGACTGAATGCCTAACCCGTTTATTATAAAATGAGCATGTTCGCTTTCATTGTTTAGAGTGTTAGTTTCTATTGTATCTCCAAATTTATGGGGAAGAATTTTGAGAAATTTCCAAAGAAACAGAAACAGTTCCATGTTTTGTGTCTTGGAAACGTTTGGGAACATAAATTGACGCCATACCTCAAGTGTTGAAATGATAGGGAAAAAGGGAATGTGATGAATGCATAATCAACACCTCTTTTTGAATGAAAAGCATGATGGAGATGACATGTGAATCGATAAATAAAAAATCATTCACATGAAACAAATTTAATACGGAACGTCGCACTGAGACCCTATTATTTGTCAAATCGAAATGACTGAGCTTTTACTTGGAATGAGATGGCAATGCATGCAATGGCTCATTCATAATCTCATAAATAAGTAATATTGTGATCATGTTTTGATTAGAGAGAATTTCCATTTTGGCAATGCTTTAATTTTCCAGTTGAGACAATTAATCATCGACCGCCCCAAAAGTCAAAAGAGAGAAACTCGTTCTATATCATTATTTTTCTTTTCTTTGGCTAGGAATCGTTTTATATCATTATTGGTATGAAAATGATTGGAATCTTGGAGTACGGGATAAAAACTCTATTGCTATTTGCTTTAATTACGTACGTCCACGGTCAGCGCGTGGTCATCGACTCAAATGGCCATCCATCGAATGAAAAATCACTGTCGACACGTGACTAACGTTGCTTGCATGAGGTTAAAAGAGCATAAATGCCTGAGGAAGGTCTCCGATCGTTGAAAAATCACCATCCACATGTGACGTTGTCCCATCAACATTCCCCCTCGGACTCGCCTATATAATTCAAAGGATTGTGCTCAACAATACTCACACTCATGTAATTATAGAACTTGTAGAAATTCGCGATCTCACCAATCTTCTCAACTTTCACTCACTCGTCATGGAGTACGCAACAGAACAAGCCCAGTTCCAACCATGCCAAGCGAATCTGCCAAAAGTTGTGGGCACGATGCACCAAAGAAGATTGGCCAATTATAAGCCTAACATTTGGAATTACGATTTATTGCAGTCGCTTAGCAGCAAACATGACCTCGTAAGATTATAATTTGTAGCTTCCGCACTATCTTATTGTTCTCTTTAACTCTAGCCATCTCTTCCTTATATGAGCGAATGGACATTGGCATGCAATCATGCAAGTATTTGCACATGAGATGCATATTGATGTTTGAAGTAGTACTTTGCTCCAAATTCATTTGTAACATTACAATGCATGTACCTATTAAATGTAGCAAGCAATGTTCGAGTTTTTGTCAGTGTTATCATATGTATCGGCCATCACATACAAACTTGATTTATAGCTATCATATCACGTACCAAAACCAATTCATATAGTTCCACATATGCATGTACTAAAATAAAAACATCTAGGCATTGCTCTATAGATTGCATTATCTGAGGCCTTTTCAGGGTAGATTTTGATCTAACAAATATGACTCAATTTTGCAGAAAGAAGGAATCAAGGAACGGATGGAAGGGCTCGTGGAGGAAGTAAAGCCAATGTTATCGAAAGAAGTCGATTCCCTTGCCAAGTTAGAGTTAATTGATAGCATGATCAAACTCGGGTTGTCCAACCTTTTTGAAAATGAAATGAAAGAAGCTCTTGAAACAGTTGCATCCATCAACAACGGTGTTTTCACCATGGAAGAACATCTCTATGCCGGTGCACTTCAGTTTAGACTCCTCAGACAACATGGTCATATCATTTCGCAAAGTGAGTTCAAAATATGGAGCTGTATGAATTCATAGGTGTAAGACATTACTATCAAATCACAAATAAATAAATAAATAAATAAATAAAATCCTACATATACTAAAGATTACTATACAAAAGTAGGTTCTTTTTTGGAGATATCATTGAAAAGTTGACACATGTTAGACTTCAATATCACTTGTTGAGATTATCATTGAATTTTTTATTCATCATATTGGAAAAGTCTTGCAATCAACATACCTATATGGTCTTGGGGTATGTTTGGTTCAGCTTTTGAAAAAGGTCTCTAAGAAAATACAAAAACTTTGAGGTTAAAGGAATTTTTCAAAATGCAAGTAGTGTTTGATCAATTGTAATTTAAAAGTGCATTGACAAACTACTTTATTTTAAATAATATTTGGAGAAGTCACACTCTGTAAAGCACTTTTTCGATTTTTCTTTTCTTTTTAAATTAAAAACCGGCCAAAGACTTAGCAGCCAGTGGGCAGCCGCCGAGGCCAAATTTGGTTGTTGACGCTGGCAGCCCGTTGCGTGACCGGGAGAAAGGACAAAGAAAATGTAATTGTAGATTAGACGATGAAGAAAGTGTCATCCCCATATTGGGTGCACATAAGCCACTCAAAGCTCATGCGTCATTATTCACTCCTTTACGATAAGATCTTTTGAGTCATCAGTCATCGTGGTTCTAATAGAGTATGATCAACAATTATTCTCGGTTTTGTCCGGTCATAAATCTGACTTTCAATCTATAATCAGATGAATTAAGGAGCTTCAAAGAAGGAAGCATCTTATTCAACAGAAGCAATTGCGAAGATGTTGAAGCTATCATAGAGCTTCTTGAGGCTTCACATCTGGCTTTGGAAGGTGAAAACATTTTGCATGAAGCGAAAGCCTTCTCAACTGGGATTCTCCACGAGAGAGTCTCTGGTTTGGACAGTCGGCTCTTTAAATGCGCCGTCCACGCTTTGGAGCTTCCGATGCATTGGAGGGTCCAGTGGTTCGACATCAAATGGCAAATAAGCTTGTACGAGCAAAGGGAGGAAAAGCAAAGCAATCTGCTTGAGCTTGCCAAGCTAAATTTCAACACGGTCCAAGCCACACACCAAAGAGATCTTAGAGAGATATCCAGGTAATTTTATATGTATTCATAAATGATGTAGAAAATGTAGTGATTCACTCGACCAAGGTCATCTGTTTAAAGGATGTCATGTTCTTTTTGCAACTCATCTCAGGATGAAAACTAAACAAACTCGGTCGTGATAAATATATGCTCTAAGTTCACCCTGGGAACGTGCCTATTTTGATGATATCTCTACCAGACATTATGTGATTTTCCTAGCTTTTGATTCTGATTAGTTGCTTCGGTAAATTCAGGTGGTGGAGGGATCTGGGACTTATGGAGCACGTGGACTTCACGAGGGATCGGCTGGTCGAGAGTTTCTTGTGTGCCCTTGGACTCTCTCAGGAACAACGGCTCAGCTCGCTCCGCAAATCTCTCACCAAAGTCGTCATCTTGATACTGGTGATCGACGATGTCTACGACCTTTATGGTTCGTTGGAAGAGTTGGAATGCTTTACCAGCGCCATTACCAGGTTGTCCACGATGCCTCCCAATCTCTTCCTTTCGTCTCTGTTCAGTTTATTTTCTCTAACTGGAATATCTGATGCTTCTAGGCGGGACTCGGAACAGATTCAACAACTTCCTGAGTGCATGAAGGTGTGTTTCCGAGCGCTTAACGATGTTATTCACGAGATCGCTTATGATATTTGTTGAGAAATCAAGTGGATGTACAAGTAAAACAATTGCTTTATTTTATATAAGCAATATTACAAACTCTCTACACACCACTCGCATACACCTCTCACACCTCACACGAACACAATTCTTGCACACACACCCACTCACTTACTTCACTCTACACTCACGTCACCTACTCCACCCACTCACATCACACACTCCTCACACTTTTCACACACTTGCACAAGACCCCCTGCACTCTACACAACATCCCCTTACACACGCACACAAGAGGCAAGTCCCCTATTTATAGGGTGTAAAGTCGGCACACATCCATCGACTTCCCACACCAAATTTGTCTTCTTCTTTATTATTTTATTGCAACTTGGGTCAACAATTGCGGCTGAAAATTGTCTGGAGAGAGGGAGAGAAATCTGGACGAGTAAAGAGAGAGAGAGAGATCTGGAGAGTTCTAGGAGAGAGAGGCGGTGATCTTTCTCAACACTCCCCCTCACCGACTACTCTGTCTTAATTTAGATATAGAAGCCGTGCCGATATTGCTTTTAGATTTTTTAATTGTCTCCCTCCATTCAGCATATTGCGAAGCTTCCTCATATGTGGATGGCCCTATGGCTCCATCTTCTGTTGCTTCTCCTGCTGTGTCTTTCCACAGAGTTTTGTGATCCTTGAACTTTTGCAATGCCAATTCATTTTGCCCTTTAGTCTCCTTTTCCTTCTTCTCACCCAATTTGGTCTTCGTATTCAACATATCTCCTCTAAGAATTTGGAGATTAGAACTCATTCGATCAAGCCTCTCATTTGTGACTTTCATTTCGTGCTTCAACCGATTAAGTCCCATCCGAAGCACTTCAATGTAGACCTCTTGATCCTTTTTCTCATAAAATTTCTTCTCCTCGATCTGATTCCACCTATCCTTGCACCATGGGATGTAGGGTGTAGATGGCCTCCTCTCCTCAAAGAAACCTTTCTTCTTCTCCTTCATGTGCTTGATATCTCTCTCAGTATGATCAATTGGGAACATCATAGCGGGCTTGAGATCCTGAAGCTTCTGCAGCTTCTTGAACTCACATCGAAACTTCTCTAGTTCCCTTTCTTTTGCCTTGAGCTCTCGATCCTTCTGTCTTAGCATCTCGTCCTTCTTTTTCATCATATTCTCCATCTTTGCCTTCTCAACTTTTAGCTTCTTTATCATCTCCTGCATCTCTTGCAGTTTCTTTTCATGACTACTTGTTGGCGTTGTTAGTTGCTTCTTCAAGTTGTCCCTTAGCTTGCTCTTATTCGGGGTCGTGATGGAACCTGTTGAATTATCCAACTCAACTATACAAGCTGTTGCAAGCTCTTCTCGTTCCTTCATTGCAACAGGCGCTTGAAAGTCCCATTCTTCTTCGCTTTCAATCTCCTTCTTGCAGGAAGTGACGACATTTCCTTCTTCATGCCTATACCAACAAAATCTGGCAATATGTCCTACCTTGCCACAAACGTAGCACCGTTTGCTACGCCTTTTGTTGCTCTTATCTTCGTCATTGTCGTCGTCACGATCTTGACGAGCTCCCCCTGGCTGATAACCCTTCTTTTCGGGTTGCCTCCACCAATCTCCATGATCTTTCCATGGTTTGCCATCTCTTACACCTGTTCTATTTCTATTCTGGCCCTTGAAGCCTCTTTTATTACTGAAGAGGGCACTTTCATCCTCCTTAATTGAGACCTTATAAATTTGTTTATCTAAGACCTCTTGATTGGCCAATATATTTTCCAACTCAGTTAGAGTTGGCTCATTTGCCCATCCACGAGTGGCCGTAACAATACCGTTATACTCCGGCCTTAACCCATGAATTATTATTCTTCTCATTCTTGTCTCAGAGATGGCATTCTCAGGATCTAATTTTGAAATTTCTTCGCAAATAGATTTAACTTTAGAAAAGTATTGACTTACCGTCATACTTTGTTGCGAGATTGAGAGGAGCTCGTTCTCCAGGCATTGTAACTTGGCATCGTTTGTCCTCGCAAACAGCGTTGCCAAGTTATCCCAAGCCTCCTTCGGGGTCTTTGCACTCTTTATGTGTTGCAATAATTCATCAACAGTCACGGCAAGAACGTAAAGAGCCTTACCTGACTTGATGTTCCACTTTCTTAAATCACTATCATTTGTGGGTGGGGTGGTGTTGTTGCCGCCAACAATATCCCATAAATCTTGTCCAAGCAAGTAGTACTGCATGCGAATACTCCAATTATTATAATTAAAGTCGTTGAGTTTCTCCATACCGTTCATCGGACTCGAGAAATCCGCCATCGTGACTTGAGTATAATGCCCCACACTATACTAATTAAGTCTGGTCCCGGACCAACCAACTTCACAATCCCAGATTGTGCACTGGCAGAACTCCGACGTCCTTCGCTTCTTCGCTCCTTGGCTTGACAATCCCCGACCGACTACTCACTTACAATGGTCCCCGACCACTGTCTTTGCACAGCCTCCGACAACCTGCTCTGATACCACTTGTTGAGAAATCAAGTTGATGTACAAGTAAAACAATTGCTTTATTTTATATAAGCAATATTACAAACTCTCTACACACCACTCGCATACACCTCTCACACCTCACACGAACACAATTCTTGCACACACACCCACTCACTTACTTCACTCTACACTCACGTCACCTACTCCACCCACTCACACACACTCACGTACACACTCCACTCACATCACACACTCCTCACACTTTTCACACACTTGCACAAGACCCCCTGCACTCTACACAACATCCCCTTACACACGCACACAAGAGGCAAGTCCCCTATTTATAGGGTGTAAAGTCGGCACACATCCATCGACTTCCCACACCAAATTTGTCTTCTTCTTTATTATTTTATTGCAACTTGGGTCAACAATTGCGGCTGAGAATTGTCTGGAGAGAGGGAGAGAAATCTGGACGAGTAAAGAGAGAGAGAGAGATTTGGAGAGTTCTAGGAGAGAGAGGCGGTGATCTTTCTCAACAATATTGGCAAAGATGAAGATTGGCATCGAGTGCTTCCACATCTCGCGAAAGCCGTAAGTGAAAAACTTGTGGATAATTCCATACATATGCACATGCCGCCCCAAAATTTTTTTATCCTTACATAATTGATCATCTCTGAATTTGTATCTCTTTTTTCCTTATTTTTTTACAGTGGGCAGACTTTTGCAAAGCCCTACTTACTGAAGCAAAGTGGGACAATATGGGGTACACACCATCGCTGGAAGAGTACTTGAGCAATGCGTGGACATGATCTTCAGGACCCCTGATCATGTCTCACGCTAGGTTCTTCGTGGGACATAGGAATTGGGAGGATGTAGCAAATTTGCTGGAGAGAAACAAGGATCTGATTTACAATGTGTCCATGATAATTAGACTCTGCAACGACCTTGAACGTCAACGGTAATTATCAAATTTCTGCGCTGAAGTTATAAACCAACTGAATTTGACATGATGTTAAGAATACTTAGCCTGCGAAAATAAACTCGGCATATGGTGTAATTGAATCAAGGATCGACTCTGGTAAGCACATTAAATTGATTTACTTGTTCAATTAGGCCGAAAGAGACAGAGGAGATGCTCCATCGTCGGTGGTGTGTTACATGCGAGAAGCGAATGTTCCGGAAGACATCGCTAGGAAGCACATCAAGGAATTGATAAACCTGGAATGGAAAAGTTGCTTCAGCAATGCCGAGACGCCCTTTGTCCGAACCTTCATTGATGTCACCGTGAACGCGGCTCGTGTTGCGCATATGCTTTACCAGTTCGGAGATGGGTTTGGCGTCCAGGACGGTGATATTAGGCAGCAAATTTTATCTGCAGTGATCCACCCTCTCGCTCTTAACTGAGATAGCGCAAGTGTAATCACAAAGCAAGTGCGTAAGCTAGACTAGCTGCTGCCGGTCGAAGGATTTGAGTACTCCACGCAAATTGTGTCCTATGCTGCATAATCATTTACTTGGGTTTACAATGGCCAAATCTCTGAAAGATGTCCATGTTACAATATCGCACAAAGTAACTATGTTCGTAGTCGGTTTGATCTACGTGAATTGCACTCTGAAAAGAAACACTCAAGATTGTACTAATCTGACCCTTCTCATTTGATGCGACATTGAATGTTGTAATTGGCTGGTGGTGGTACATTATTTGCTTAGTAGAAACAATATCATGAAATTAAGTCAATCGCAAGCAATTTTTTTGGTTTTCTTTTATCTTGAAATTAAAACTTTACTATATAACATGCACTTTAACTACATGACCTAATTTTATTAACAAGCAAATTCTAATTAAATGAACCTAACATGCAAACTATTTGACACGAACCTAATATTTTTATATTTTTTATTAAAAACTAATTAAATTGTTTAAATGAATAATTTTCTAATATGCTTTGAGGGTTAATTTGACTTAAACCCTATCCTATCTTAGAAAACTATTTTTTTAAAAGAGATTATTAAAATATGTAAACATTATTTAAGACCTTATCTATATATAAAAAAAAAAATTATTTAGATCCATTCCTAATCTATTCCAAAAATTACTAGAATGAGCAATCTAAAAATGCAATCCTAATTTAAGAAACCAACATATTCCGATGCAAGATTTGATTTGATTTTTTTTTTTTTTAGTGTTTTTCAAGATAAGCAATTATCAAATATATATTATATTTAAACTAATCAAGATATTCATCAAAAGAATGATTAAAATAATTGAAAAATAATCACTTATCTCACGAGTTAAATTAACAATTATTTTAACTCTAAACATCACATAAGAGAAAATTCAAAATAATTAAATATTTAATTCGAAGTCTTATGGATCAAATTAATAATTATAATGATTTAATAATCAAAATTTTATCGAATGCCCCAAAAATCAATATAATTAAAAAATAATCCGACGACTTACAAATTAAATTAAAAATTACAGTAATTTTGGGTAAAACCCTAAGGATAATGCTTAAAATATTAACGAAATGAACATCGACATCCAATGTTCCAATTTGAGCAATAATGACAAAACTTGATTAAAAATTAAAAAAAAAAAAACTACCTTGACTTTTTCAAAAAAAGAAAAAACTACCTTAGGTGTCTGGTCATTTTCCAGGGCTTGCAACTCTTTCAGATTATCCACAGCTTCCAATCGTGATCCAACTTTGGAAGGACGATTGGGAACCGTGAACAAGGCACTTGATAATGCAACCTCATTTTGTGCCTAGGTCCACTTTGAACAAATTAGGATGAAGATTCCTGATTGACGAACTGATTAACATTAGGATGCAAAGGAACAGAGAATCACAGATAAACACAAAAACGGAAAAGGAAATAGGGGGGGAGTTGCCAATTTCGACAATCTCGCTACTCAGATCACACAAATGAACTTCCGGCTAACACATACCCAAAAAGAGTACCATTTAAGCTAAGCCAGACGAAATGAAGTATGATTGCCACGACAGATGGTAACCACTTAGTGAGAAATTCAAAGACAAATACAGAGCTCCTCTCATTAATCAACTCAAGTCACCGCTTTCAAACGTCTGGCGTATATATATATCCAACTTGTGGACAAACGGGATTAGAGATACAGCAAAACCATGAATTGAACTCGACATAACCAATAGTTTAAGGCGAACCCTGAATTCGAAACACGAGATTACAGATATACCATCAAATTACAACAGGCCGTCTCGGTGAAAATGAGATAAGCATAAACCTATACTCTCCACAAACGAAGGAAGAAGACACTTTTTTAAAAAATATTTTTTTGTTCGTTCTCTCTCTGCTTTACTCTCTCCTCTCGTCTTTTCAACCTCGCTTCTTTCTTTTCTTTGTACTTTTGTCAGAGGAGAAAAAGGAGATGCCCCTTTTTCTACGAGGGAAAATGTTCCTCTTTTCTTCTCTCTTTTTTCTTCCTTTCTGTCTCTCACGCTTTTTTTTTTTTTTTTTAAGCTTTCTTGCGAATTCCTCTATTTTTCACTCCATTTCTCACGATTTTTTTTTTTTTGGCGAATTCTCCCCCTTGCACGAATTCTTTATTTCGTCGCTCCACCCTTTCTGTTCACGAAATCTCCTCTTTAAAGCGAAAGCCTCTGCTGACCTTTAGAAAGTTTAACACTTCGATTCTTTTCTCTCATATTACTAGAAATGTATTCAAGTTCATTCTTGATTTTTGCGAACAGCTCATCTGATGAGTATAACTCCTCGATACTTTCCCCGTTCTTCTCACTGATTGTGAGTTTAGTTTTCATTTTGACTTTCTATTCACTTGATTTCTTGATCCTTGGTTGGAAATTCGGCTCCATATTCACCTAGATTGAATATCTAATTGAAGCAAGAATAGCTAGTCGAATTCCCACATTCTATGCATAATCAATCAAATTGATTTTCCCCTTATTTCTCTTTTATTTGCTCGATGCAATTTTTATTTTATTTCTTTTTTTTAGAGCTTAAAAATTAATCCCTAATTTCTATGAACAAATAATTGGGTTGTCAAAAATTTAGTTGTCAACACGTTATATAGTGCAAGGCCCTAGAGGCAGCTCACACTAAACTCACATCCTGATGTAACACTTAGCTCTTGGATGATATGCATACTAACAACTCATCATTGGATTCACAATGATCATGAACATCAATTCATCATCCCGATAATTCACAAGACCAATCCAAATCTATCTCATGATCATAATACAATTTACAAACCAAAACATATATTCTTTCACATCTCTGTTCATCAAAATGAATCTACTTCACAAGACATTTCTCAAAGCATTTTAGAGTTTCTCATAAACCAAATTCACAATTTGATATATGTATGTAACCTTTCCTAACGTTTTTCATATAACGTTTTCAAATCATTTTAGAACTCATTTCATAAACCAATTTGCAATATATATGAACTTACCTTCCATAACAAGTTTCTCAAATTGTTCTCAAGTAATTGAACAACAATAAATGCCTGATCTAAATATTTATGCAACAAACATGCTTTAGTTGGGAAAATTGTCCAAAAAGTCCTAAACCTTTTGCATTTTTGCCAATTCAGTCCTAAACCTTTTTTTCTTGCCAATTGAGTCCTAAACCTTTTACATTTGTGCCAATTCAGTCCATTTGGCCGGCCGGAGCTGACGTGGACGCCGACCGGAGACAGATGGCCGGTGAATAATTTTTTAATATTTTTAAAATTTTTTTTTTCGAATTTTTAAAATTTTTTTTCGAAATTTTTTTTTTTTTCTACTTTCTTCTTCCTCTGGCCAGCGAGTTCAGCCTCGCCGGCCACTGGCGAGGCTCGCCCCCGCCGGTCACCGCGGAGGCGAGGCTCGGGCCGGGCGACGGCGGCCTCTCCGATCCGGCGAGGCTCGACCTCGCCACGGCTGGGCAAGGCCTCGCCTCGCCTCGGCCGGGCGACGGTAGTCTCGCCGTCGTTGGGCGAGGCTCGTCCCCGCCGGCTGGGCGAAGGCGAGCCTCGCCCGGCGACCGCGAGGCCGCCGTCGCCAGATCTGGCGAGGCTCGACCTCGCCACGGCCGGGCGAGGCCGAGCCTCGCCTCGGCTAGGTGACGGCGGCCTCATCGTCGCCGGGCGAGGCTCGCCGCTAGTGGTCGGCGGGCGAGCCTCGCCGGTGGCCGGCGAGGCTGACCTCGCCGGCCGAGGAAGAAGAAAGTGAAAAAAAAAAAAGAAATTAAAAAAATTAAAAATTTCGAAAAGAATATTAAAAAATATTAAAAAATTTTTGCCGGCCACTGTCTCCGACCGGCGTCCACGCAGCTCCGGCCGGCCAAATGGACTGAATTGGCACAAATATAAAATGTTTAGGACTCAATTGGCAAAAAAGGTTTATGATCGAATTGGCAAAAAGCAAGTTTAGACTTTTTGACAATTTTCCCCGCTTTAGTTACACGTATGATACTCAAATCTTTCTTACTTTTAAGATATGAGTTTATAAATTTGTAAAAGAGATAGCAGCACTTATTTGAAAAAACTAAAAATCGATTGACCTTTAGTTGCTCAAGTTGACGCACTCGTATTCCTGTTAATTAGCTGGAAAACATTATCAAAATTTGAGTAAAATACTACTCTAATGAATGACTTGACTAAACCACGCAAAATCACCAATGAGTCCACTCTTGCGTGCTAGTAAAGAAACTCGTTTATAAAGGACGTTCATCTTTTCTATTACATGTAACTCGTACATGAAAGTTTATAATTTCGTTTCGATCAACTTGTACTTTAAAATCAATTTTCATTAAACCACACAACTCTATATGATGCCCTACATATCATTTTTATTTATATTCACAGCCTGATGGCTCATCAATTGAACCTCACGGTTCAAAATCAACATAACTTTGAATTTATGCCTTAACTTTGAAAATTACTCTGAAACAATGGACCTGAACGTTTACGGAGCGTTGCAATTTGCGATTGATTTGACTAGTTAGGACGTACGGATCGGCTACCAACGAAGCTTTTTCTCTTTTCCCATATTTCCTCCGTCTTCTCTTTTCATAGTTCACAGATTAGCACCTCTTCTCACTTCTTCGTTTTCTCTGTCGGTGGTCTCTTCCCCTTTGACGTCTCTTTCTTGTGATAGTAGAGATTAAGAATGTCGGGACCTGAAAAGCCTTTGAGCTCAACAGCCAATATTAGTGAAGGAAAAGTTCGAATCTTCTTGGTCCAGTGACTCAATGAAATTCATGCACACACTTGTCTCTTTCTTGTGTTCTTGTGAGACTAAAAACAATAATATGCAGACTTGAAAGGCATTTGAGCTCGACAGAGGATATTTCCGAAGGAAAAGTTAATATGTCTATTTAGTTTGTATAAATCAATACTGTCGTATCAATGGCTCTGATGGTGTTATCGTGCATCACGTCCTCATTTGGCTTATCATACATGTGTGATCCAAGAATTCTGAGTGACGAGGTATTGAACTTTATGTAAGTGATAGCGATCGATGGACACGCATCGGGGGCCGTCACAATTCATGAGGAACGCGCACATATTGTATGGAAAATCCTCGAAGGTTCGACCGACTCTCATATGAAAATCTAGGCATGTCTACCTCACACACCGAGGATGAGTTTTCTGTGGCTCCAATTTAGCAGGGCACGGCAGTGCTGACACGGCCATGCGTCGTACAGACTCATTCACCATTGTCGCAAGCTTATTTGTGAGAGTCGAGAGTGATTGCTCAACCGTTTTATTCTAAGAACCAGTATGTTCGCTTTCATCACTCGAGATATTAATTCTAAAGGGGTAAAATGTCGAGATATTTCCGAAGAATTGAAGAGGATTCCCCGTTCTGCGTTCTGGAGACGATTGGATGTCCTATCTCAAATGCTGAAATGACGGAAGAAACAAAAGCATGAGGAGAATGGGTAATCCACGCCTCCGTTCATGTGAAAATAATAATGAAAACTGGTAGGCGAATTAACGAATGGGGAATCATATCCACACAAAATAAACTTAAGGCAAAATATGACTTTGATACCGTGTTAGCACGTCTCCAATTAAAAAGCTTGTAAAAATTCTTTTTTGGAAGTAGACAACAAGCATATAAAGGCTTATCTATAACCTTGTAACCTAGTGATGTGGTGATCATATTTATTGTTGTAGAAAACAAGTGATTGAACAATAAAATAAATAGTATAAGAAAATAATTCGGACGCAGAATTTACGTGATTCGTTCAACTTAACCTATATCAACAGGGAGGGTAGCACATAATTCCACTATAATTCAAACAATATAAAGGATATTATAACCATACGCAAGTCAGTTGGACACTCTAGTGTTTCTCAGCATTTAATTACATTCAATAACTCACATATTGTTTAGTCCTCACAATTCCTCATGAAATAATCTTTTAGTCTTACAAAAACAATTACACAAAATCTTAATACAAGACGGACCAAAAGACTAAAATCTTAAAACAAGATTTTCACTGCTTCAAACACCCTAATGTAATTCATGAAAGCCGCATCTTTGATACTTTTCGCAACAAATTCTGCTCAAACTAGGTGAACCACTTAAATAGGAAACCATTTCAACTAAGAAACCTATTAAAATTAGGAAACTTTTATTTTCGAGTTCAAACTCAAGATATATATTTTAAACAAAATTAATGAGGATTTCCATCACTTTCTCAAAGGAGAGACAATTGATCATCGACCGCCCCAAAAATCAATGCTGAGAAACTTAATTCACGTTAATACTGCTTTGAAAATTGTTCTCGGAGAGAGAGAAATTATCATATAGAATTCTCTTGCTATTTGCTTTCATTACGTAGGTCCATGGTCAACACAAGGTCATCGACTCAAACTGCCATCCATCGAATGAAATATCTCTATAGACATGTGACTTACGTTGCTCGAATAAGGTTGAAAGAGCATAGACTCGTGAGCATGATGTGTCGTCATTTAAAAATCCCCATGGACATGTGACTTTGTCCTCCATTTCTTTTTCTAGTTATAGGCATTTGTTTATCTAGTTTATTTAGCCTAACAAGGTTTGACTAACCTTATAGCCTTCTAAGTTTAGCATAATCAATGAGAAAAAAAAAATTCATTTAATTCCATTGATAAAAAATTATTTAATGTGAGGAAACTCCATCTATACGTGTATGTGAAAGATAATTTAAGTCATAAACTAAGTTATCTCTATATGAAAAGCACCAAGAAATTAACGACCAAGTTGTGAGATTTAGTAAGACTACTACCAATTGCTCTAAACAACTTGAGCTATAAATGAAGATGTGGTTTAATATTGAACTAGTTTATCATGAACAAGCACAAACTGTTGTTGAAAAAACATGTGACCATACAGAATTAAACCAAAAACAAATGAGTAAACTGAATTTTGGATTAATGTAATTTGGTCAGTATGGTCTAATCAGGGAGAGTAGTACAAGCTTTCATTATAAATCAAGTGATACAATAAATATTATAATCATATTCAAGTCACTCAAACATTCATAATATTTTCTAGCTCCCAACTATATCCAATGACTCACAGTGTCATTAGCCATTTTAATTTTTCTCTAAACAATCTCTCAATCATACAAAAGAATACACAAAGTTGATCTCATGGTAGAAGGGTTCTTGAGTTTAGGTGCAAAGTCAACAGAACTCACGAGGGGAATTTTTCAATACATTCTTTGTACCTTCTTGGCACAAACAAAGGCACTAAGCCAAAAAAAAAAAAAAAAAAAATCCAAATTACAACACTTACATTAATCCCATGATACGGACTCTTTATGAACTCGGATTTTGGAAATCTACAATTTTATAGCTTTAGTCGGTCTTAACATATCAGCAGCTTGAAAGTCCTAGTCCAGCTGTCCTTGGGGACGTGACCAATGTTCACTCGATGTGAACCATACTTCCACACAGTTCAATTCGGGTTAGGTTTTTGAATCTCGAGACATATTGTCAACACAAATTATGGTTGATTGCTCAATTTTATAAGACTATGGAGTGCAGTACCCTACAAGCAAACATCCATATCACCCAGAGAAGTGGATTGCACACCCACTTTATTCTTAATTAATCCCCCAAATCTGTTTTCTTTTGGCTAGAGGAATGTGGCTTGTGTTTTGCTAGCTAGGCATTTATAGATTAACCGAGTTTTATTTTACCGAACCTTATGAACCTTATGTAGCCTTCTAAGTTTTGGTTTGTGAGGTCGTGTCGTGTTCTCAACGTGATATCTGCGGATGTTCGGAGATATTTGCTAGTTTTATGGTCACTCTCAAGCTCCTGTTCGGAGATATTTGCTATGGTCACTCTCAAGCCCCAACAGCACTCGCCGCTGGGATTCGCCTATATATATCGAAGCATCGTGCTCAACAACGCTTACACTCATTCCATCACTAAACTTGTATAAATTTGTGACTCTCACAATCTTCTCAACTTTCGCTCGGTCGTCATGGAGGACAAAACAGAACAAGTCCAGCTCCAACCATGCCTAGCGCATTCGCCGCAAGTCGGGAGCAAGACGCACCAAAGAAGATCGGCCAATTACAAGCCTAGCATTTGGAAATACGAGTTCCTCCAGTCGCTTAACGACAAATATGACCTCGTAAGAATATACCTTATATATTCCACGCTCGTGGGTTCGAGGTAATTTGGTTGTTCATTATCGACATTGTTCTTCTTTGGTGTCGGCCTTAGTTTTAGTGATCCCTTCCTCATACGAGTGAATAGTTAATGGCATCCAATCATGCAAGTATTTGCTCATGAGACATAAGAAAATTATCCAAAAGTCCTAAACCTATTACACTTTAACCAATTCAGTTTTAAACCTTTCAATTTTGCAAATTCTTCAGTAATCGAGTTTTCTACCAATTTTGTTCGAATTCATTAACATGTAGATCATCATCTTACATGCCATACTGTTGATGTGGATAACATTTACTAATATATATATTTTTTTCAATTTATTATTATTTATTTGATTTTTTCCTCTTTCTTTTTTCCCCATTTCTTCTTCCTCTATTTGTCGATAACTGGCCAATAGCCACAAGTGATGGCCGGGCTCGGTGAGGGCTCCCCTCTCTGAGCATCTCCTGGGCAAAGGGAACGCCTAGTGATGGTGGGCCTCGCTCAAGCCAGATTTGAGCAATGGAAATTTAGAAAGTTGATGTGGTACATACGCTTACTCATCTCTCTCTTTCACTGCGTTGTGCGCGTGTAGGGCATTTGTTCATTATGGTGTTCCACTTGTATGGAGTGGGCAGCTTCATGGTGGTCCCAACCATCGTTGATGTCACCATGCTCACCCTTGCTTAGGTGAGGTCCAATGAGGCCTCCCCCATATTAGATCTAGTGAGGCCAACCCTCACGTAGGCTAGGGCGGCTTCGTCTTTGGCAGGCGACAGCAACCCTCACCTAGATGAGGCTAACTTGCTCAACCATGGCCATTGGTTAGCCATCGCCTATGGCCAGTAGTCAATCACCGCCAAAAGGAGGAAGAGAAAAGGAAAAAAAAATAAGAGAAAATATAGAAAAAATGTTAAAATATTATAAAAAAATTGTCTACATCAATACTGGCCGTGCCATATACGATGGCTAGCATGCAGTTAGAGAATTCCAACCAAAGTTGGCTGGATGGACTCAATTGACAAATTAGCAAAATGTTTAAAACTCAGTTGGCAAAATCGAAAAGTTTAAAACTGAATTGGTAAAAATACAATAGGTTTTGGACTTCTTGGACAATTTTCCCTATGAGACATGCATTAATGTTTTCTTGAAATTGAGCATGGTAGTGTATTGTGCTCCAGATTCATTTGTAACATCGTGCGTGATATTGATATATGTCATTATCCATTTAATTGTGGCTAGCAATGTTTAAGTTTTGGTGAATGTTATTATATATATCAGCCATCACATCCGGACTTGATTTATAGCTAAAATATGCTGTACAAAACCAATTTATATAGCTCAACATATGCATGTACTAAAATCATAACATTTGGCATTGCTTTATAGATTGAATTTTTTTAGGCCTTTTCGAGGTATATTTTGATCTAATGAATTCAACTCGACTCAGCATAGAGAAGGAATTAAAGAACGGGTGAAACAGCTTGTGGAGGAAGTAAAGCCAATGTTATCAGAAGAAGTCAATTCGCTCGCCAAGTTAGAGTTGTTTGATAGAATGAGAAAATTGGGGTTGTACAACCTTTTTAATGATGAAATGAAAGAAGCTCTTCAACCAGTTGCATCCACCAACAATGACATTTTCAACATGGAAGATCATCTCTATGCTAATGCACTTCGGTTTAGGCTCCTTCGACTGCATGGCCACGTCGTTTCACAAGGTAAGTTCTAAATATTCTTCTGACATGTTATTATCAAAGAACAACACACATCAAATAATCAATGAAGATTACGATACAAAAGTTGTTCCTTCCATACCCGTCTTAATATCCTTAGAGTTATTTTTAATCAATTAATGGAGAGAATGCATGAAGACTTAGTTTAAATCATAGACATAAATTGGTCCAACTTATGTACAGACAAAACTTGACGTGAATTTCCAGCACGTTATTATTGTGATGGCAAGCCCTACCTGAAATCCATGATTTGTGAAATCCTTTCTTGAGTAACCATTAGAAAGCTAGACACACATCGGCTTCGAAATCACTCGTTGAGATTACAATGGAATTCTTTCAGTGCACCCTACTGGAGAAGCGCGCAATTGACATGCCTAGATGTCTTAGCTCTTCTGAAAAACCCTTCTTGTTTCCAGAGAAAGGACTATCAAAGAAAATGTAAATGTGGACTATACGGTGAAGAAAGTTTCGTCTGCAGAGAGGTAATATGAAATTGAATGCATACAAGCCACTCAAAATTCACGTCTTTTTTCACTGCTTGATAATAATAACTTTTAAGTAGTCAGTCATTGTACGTTCTAATATTCAGTAAATTCGAGTATGGTTAGCAGTATCAGCACTTGTTCTCGGTTCTGTCCTGTCGTAAATCCTTGGCTTTCAATTTGTAATCAGATGAATTAAGGAGTTTCAAAGAAGGAAGCGACAGGTTGAACGGAAGCAACTGCCAAGATGTTGAAGCTATAGTAGAGCTTCTTGAGGCATCACATCTGGCTTTGGAAGACGAAAACATTTTGAATGAAGCGAAAGCCTTTTCAACTGGGATTCTCCACGAGAGAGTCCCTGGTTTGGACGGTCTGCTCTTCAAACGTGCCGCCCATTTTTTGGAGCTTCCGATGCACAGGAGGGTCCAGTGGTTCGACATCAAATGGCAAATTGACTTGTATGAGCAACAGGAGGACAAGCAAAGTAATCTGCTCGAGCTTGCCAAGCTCAATTTCAACACTGTCCAAGCCACACACCAAAGAGATCTTATAGAAATATCCAGGTAATTTTAACAGGCTCAAACTCATTTAAGATTTATGTGGTCTAAATTCATCTTAAGAAATTGTACTTTGATGATATCTGTACCGGACATGATGTGTTTTTCATAGCTTTTGATTTTGATTAGTTGCTTCGGTAAGTTCAGGTGGTGGAGGGATCTTGGACTTCTTGAACATGTCGACTTCACGAGGGATCGGCTGGTCGAAATTTTCTTGTGCGCCCTTGGACTCTCTCAGGAACCACGGTTCAGCTCTCTTAGAAAATCTCTTACCAAGGTCATCATCTTGATACTGGTGATTGACGATGTCTACGACCTTTATGGTTCATTGAAGGAGCTAGAATGCTTCACCAGCGCCATTACCGGGTTGGCCACGATGCCTCTTAATCTCTTCCTTTCGTGTTTGTTTAGCTTATTTTCTCAAACTGGAAAGTCTGATGCTTTCAGATGGGACTCAGAGCAGATTCAACAGCTTCCCGACTGCATGAAGATCTGTTTCCAAGTGCTTCACGATGTTACATATGAATATGCTTATGATATTGGCAAGGATGAAGATTGGCATCGAGTGCTACCAAATCTTACGAAAGCCGTAAGCAAAAAACTGTCGGATTACTGCACGTCCATGCATGTGTCATCGCAAGTAATTTACGTCCTTAGATAATTAATCATCTCCGATTGAATCTTCTTTTTCCCTTATTTTTCACAGTGGGCAGATTTTTGCAAAGCGTTACTTACTGAAGCAAAGTGGGACAATATAGGCCACATACCATCTTTGGAAGAGTACTTGAGCAATGCTTGGACATCATCTTCTGGACCACTGATCTTGTCTCATGCTTATTATTTTGTGGGACATATGAAATTGGAGGATGTAGAAGAGTTGCTAGAGAGAAACAAATATCTGATTTACAACGTGTCCATGATAATTCGACTCTGCAATGACCTGGGAACGTCTACGGTAATTATCAAACTTCTATGCAAATATTAATTCGACATGATGGACAAATTCTTAGCTTGCGGAATATAATTAACAAGTTAAATTGATTTATTTGTTTGATTAGGCTGAAAGAGATAGAGGAGATGCTCCATCCTCGGTGGTTTGCTACATGCGAGAAGCGAACGTGTCGGAGGACGTTGCTCGGAAGCACATCAAGGAATTAATAAACCAAGCATGGAAAAGCATTAATGCTCATTGCTTCGGCAATGCCGAGTTGCCATTTCTCCAACCATTCATTGATGTCGCCATGAATGCAGCTCGTGTTGCGCACATGCTTTACCAGTTTGGAGATGGGCTCGGCATCCAGGATGGAGACATTCGGCGGCAAATTCTATCTACCGTGATCCAGCCTCTTGCTCTCGACTGAGATATTAGCGCAAGTGTAATCACATAGCAAGTGTGTGAGCTAGACTAGCTTCTGCTGGTCAAAAGATTGAAGACTATATGCAAAGTGTATCTTAGGCTGAGCAATTATTCAGTTGCGTTTGCAGTGTCACATAATGCCGGAGCCTTCTGAGACAACATCAGTTCTACAAAAGTGTTACCGATCTCATAGTTACTGATACTTTAGTAACTATAATGACACTTCGGTAGCCGCATGTTTTGAAGAGTGCCTACATTCATTGAATCAAGCAAGTCTTGGATACCTACACCCAACAATATTTATTTCTTATATTTTCAAGGTTTAGTAAAATGTCGTTTTAAGTTTCTAGAGTCCTTATTTATGAGCCCATTGTCTTCCCAAAGAGTCTTGTAATTGTTCATGCTTGGAGGGGTGCTTCAAGTTCATCTATATAACATGTTATGATGAATAAGAATGCAGACTTATTTTGAATGTTAATTCGTTTAGCCTTTAGCTTGAGAACAAGAAGGATTTCTTATTGTGCTTTTATCTTTTAGATGGATTCCTATGAGTGGCAAGCGATGTTACGTCCCGACCCTCCAGACATGTGCCCTTCCTTGCTTAGTCGATATAATAGTGATGTTCGTGATGCATCACGACCCATTCATTTTTGTGATAATTCCTCACGATCACCAATCACATTAAAATTTCACAATTTGGTACTCAAATAAATAAACAGAGAGCACAATTGCAATCAGCACAAAATTTCGGTCGTCAGCTATCCTAGCCTAATTTTCGAAAAATAAATAAATAAATAAATAATTACGGAAAATAATAAATAATTGCAATAAATTCAACTTATGTCTGTAACACCTAATTGGAAGCCGAGACGAGTCCGAAAAATTACCGAGACTCGTTCAATAAATACTAGGACTTATTTCCTTGCTAGTTACACTATCCATTTGCCTAACATGCATCATTAAGTCTCCAATTTAATTACTCTAATCTAATCTATCCATCTAATTGCACTTAATTAAATCTAATCAATCCCTAAGCATCATTAACCGACTAATAAAGGATTAGTGAGTAAAACTCACTTGATTAAAAGCGGAGACCGAATCACCGCGACGGCGGCACGACGGCGGCCAAACTTGGGCTCGCGATGACATTGACGGGCTTGGACCGAGCCCAAAGGCCTTGCAAGCCCACAGAAAATTACTAGGCTTGGACTTGGCTGCGGTTGGGCCTTCTTCACGGGCTGGACCGCGCTGAACTGGGCTTGCAGAAAACGCGTGTTTTCAGTGGACTTGCTGGAATTGGGCCTCAAAAACTGGGCTTGCAAAATGGGCTGCTGGAGATGGGTCGATTCTGGCCTGACTTGCGGCCCAAATGGGCTGAGCTGCGGCAAACCGAAGCAGCAACGGAGAAGCTGGCGTCTTCGGCTTCGCTGCTGGGGTCAATAGACTTTGCTTGGTTGACCGTCGAAGACGCGTGGACGAAGGGCTGCAGTGTGAGACGGCAGGAGGGCACGAAGATGGAGCAGCTTCGGTTGATTGAGTTGTAGGGAACCGTGGGCTTGCAGAGCTGCTAATGGGCTGGGCTCCACGCGGCTGAAGGCGAGAGGCAACGCGGCCAGCTCGTTGGTGTGAACTCGGCTTCGCTGGGTGTGCGATTGGCGAGAGCTGCTGCAGTCAGCGAAGAAGAGAGAGTTGACCGAAGGAGCTGGGCTTCGATGCGTGGAGAAGCACGAACTGGCGGTGGGGATTCGGTGGTGGCGTGGGGAAAATTCGTGAAAGGCTGCTGTGGGTGCTCGAGCTGGAGAGAAGACAAGGCAGCGAAGCTTGTCCGAGAAGGCTGAAGCGTGTGGATGAGGGAAGAGAAGACGTCGAAAGGAGGGGGGGGGGGGGAAGGGGCGCTGAACTGTGAGGTAGAAGCCAGCAAATAGGGAATATTAGTCAACCATTATCCCTTCCATTAACTTCTTGTCTCCCTTAATACTTTCCAATAAGATAAGCCCGTAATAATTAAATTTTGATGCAAATAATGCACCCCCAACCAAAGTTCCGAATTTCACCACTTTAGGTTCCAATTTCTTCACGAAATTTCTCAAATCAACATCCAAATTTCTTCGTGGAAAAGCCCACAAAATTTCCATAGTTTTTGTCGTCAAGTAGGCTCGGTTTGGAAGTCAAAATTTCCTTCAAACGAGCTAAACCGAATTTCCACTAATTTTTTGCGTCGTCCGAATCGATTTTCAATAAAAATCTCGGAATCTCCGAAAATTCTTCGTAGGATGAGTCGATGTTCCTAAAATAGGTCGTGACATGACAGAACTTTCAATTTCTGAAATCGGGTTCAAACTCACGGTTAATTTCACTTCGAAGCGATTTTAGCATGATCTAATCTATCGGGGAGTTTTTAGGAATTTTTAATGCAATTGACTCTTGATCGATTTATCTCAATCACATTGTACATCTTCGACTCATTGGTAACTCTTAATTGTCATGAAAATCTTAATGTTTTGAATACGAGCCCATTTGGTACCAAAATGATAGAAAAATCGGTCTGTCTAATCGATAAGTATTTTGCAATCGGGTGGAATCACCCATACTCTGATCACATATCTCAGTCAAGTCAACCTGTCAATTCAACCTATCTCCGGTCTTTAATTGATTTCGACAGGTGTCGTAATGACCCTTCTGAGGACAACACGATCGAGTAGTCATTTCGGTCAAATTTTTAAGTTCATTGCATTTAGATTGTTTAATCGCTTCCCGAGATAATCCGGTTATCTTGTGAGTGATCGAACTTAGAGAATAGCACTATAAGTACGTCGACGAAATACCCAATTTATTTAATTGAAAACAAAATATGAAAATTCAAGCTGTCACAACTCTTTCGCTTTTATAATTTTTTTTTTTTTCGAAATTTAAACCATTACAAAATTTCATCAAAAAGGTGAGGGTACAGCTGTCTTATCAACTATTCAGTCTCCTAGGTTGCTCTTTCAGTACCGTGGTATTGTCAAACCACTTTGACCAATGGAATTGTCTTTGTACGCAGAACTTGCTCTTTTTAATTCACAATCTGAACCAAGCTTTCAACGTATGACACACAGTCATCCACGTCCAATTCCTCGAAATTGAGCACGTGGGTCGGGTCAGGCTCATACTTCCTTAACATCGACACATGAAAGACGTTGTGCACTTGTGCCAATCTCAGCGGCAACGCAAGACAATACGTTAGGCTCCCGATTCTCTCAAGAATCTCAAAGGAACCTACGTACCTTGGACTCAATTTTCCTTTCTTTCCAAAGCGTGAAGTTCCCCTTATTGGTGACATCTTCAGAAAAACATGATCACCAACTTAGAATTCCAAAGACCTGTGGCGCTTATCTACGTAACATTTTTGTTTGCTCTGAGCGGTTTTTAATCTATTTCTGATAACTGCCACGGCATCGACTAATTGCTGAACCAATTCTGGCCCTATAATCTTTCTTTCCCCAACTTCATCCCAACACACAGGTGTCCTACACACTCTGCTATATAATGCTTCAAATGGAACCATCTTGATACTTTGCTGATAACTATTGTAGGCAAATTCCACCAAGTGTAGTTGATCTTCCCAGCTTCCTTTGAAGTCCAGTGCACAAGCTCTTACCATGTCCTTAAGGGTCTGAATGGTCCTCTCAGACTGGTCATCCATCTAAGAATGATATGACATACTGTACTGAAACTTTGTACCTAGAGTACTTTGCAAGCTCTTCCAAAAGCAGCGGTAAACCTCGGGTCTCTATTTGAAGTTATCGTAACCGGTACTCCATGCATACGAACCACTTGACGCACATATAGATCTGCGTGTCTATCCAAGCTAAGGTCCTTTCGTACAGCAATGAAGTGAGCCGACTTTGTTAGTCTGTCGACCACTACCGAAATCGAATCATTTCTTCTTTGACTCCTCGGTAGCCTAATCACGAAATCTATTGTGATATGTTCCCATGTCCATTCTAGGATCTCGAGAGGTTGCAAAAGTTCTCCCGACTTGCAATGTTGAGTTTTGACCTGCTGACACGTTAGACACTTGGTGATATGCTTATAATGTCCGCCTTCATACCTAACCACCAATAATGTCGACGCAAATTTTGATACATCTTGGTACTTCCAGGATGAATATTGAATCGCTACAATGCGCTTCTGACAAGATATCCTCTCTAAGCTCCACATCGTCAGATACAACTAAACATCCTCAAAACCTTAGCATTCCATCATCAGAAATTTGAAAAGCAGCTTTCCTTTTCTCAGTGTCCTCTTGTTAAATTTTCTGTACATCTGGGTCTGTTGGTTGGAGTAGCTTGATTTTGATCTAGACATCCGGTTCAATTCTGAGGGTGGCCATAAGACTTAAAAGGTGGCCAACCTCAAACTTGAATACCAAATCTCGAGCTCTCTTGATTAAGTTCCACTCCTTAATCAATATATGAGCAACTAAAGACTTTCGAATCAAAGCATCGGCGACCCTATTCGCCTTTCTCGGGTGATATAGAATATCACAGTTGTAGTTCTTTAGTAATTCCATCCACCGACGCTGTCTCATGTTCAATTCCTTTTGAGAGAATAGATACTTGAGACTTTGATGGTTTGTGAAGATCTAGAATTTTTCTCCGCACAAATAATGTCTCCGAATCTTCAGGGCAAATATGATAGTTGCGAGTTCTAAGTAATGCATCGGGCAGTTCAACTCATGAGGCCTCAGCGATGGGAGCGTATGCAACAACTCTACCATGTTGCATCAGCACACAACCCAATCCTCTTAGTGACGCATCACTATAGATCTCGAATCCTCTAGGACCAAATGGAATTATCAATACATGTGCGGTAGTTAGCTTTTCCTTAAGCTCTTGGAAACTACTCTTGCACTTGTCTGTCCACACAAATTTCTCATCTTTCTTCAGGAGTCTTGTCAAAGGCGATGCTAACGATGAGAACCCTTTCTAAAACTATCTACGTAATAACCTGCAAAACCTAGAAAACTTATGATTTACATTATTCGTAGTCGATCTTGGCCAATTAATCACGGCTTCAATCTTGCTTGGGTCCACAGAGATTCTTTCGCCTGAAATCACGTGACCTAAGAAAGTAACACGAGTTAACCAAAACTCGCATTTGCTGAACTTGGCATATACCTAATGGACTCTCGATGTCTACAGCACTAATCTCAAATAATTCTCATGCTCGTCATCACTTCTAGAATACACCAGAATATCATCTATAAACACGATCACGAACTGATCCGGGTATTCCTTGAATACTCAGTTCATCAAATCCATGAAAGCAGTTGGGGCATTCATCAACCCAAATGGCATCATAGTGAACTCGTAATGACCATACCGAATACGAAATGCTAATTTTGGAATGTCCTCTTTCCTGATCCTCAATTGATGATATATCGTCCTCAAGTCGATCTTCAAAAATATCGACGCTCATTGTAACTGATCAAACAAGTCATCGATCCTCGACAATGGATACTTATTCTTGATCGTTGCCTGATTGAGTTGCCGATAGTTGATGTATAAGCGCAACGATCCATCTTTCTTCTTTACAAACAGAACTTGTGCTCCTTAAGGTGATGCCTTTGGGACAAATGAATCTCTTATCCAATAATTCTTGCATCTGCACCTTCATTCCTTCAATTCGAGATAATGCCATTCGGTAAGGAGCCTTAGAGATTGGCTCTGTCTCGTGCTAACTCAATCACAAACTCAATTTCTCTTTTTGGCAGTAATCTCGACAATTCTTTTGGGAACACATCTGAGAATTCTTGCATTACAACAATGTTTTCCATTTTTAGTTCCTCAACTGTCACATCCACGACAGTTGCTGAGTAACCTTGGCAACCCTCGTCTAACAAACGAGTTGCCTTAGGCGACAAGATCAGGGAAATCGAGGGTCCTCCTCAATTCCCTACAAACTCGAATCTCTCACCCTTTAATGGGTAAAACTGAATCGACTTGCGATAACAGTCCATTTTAGCTTGTTGCTTATTGAGCCGAGTCCATGCCAATTATCAAATCAAAGTCATATATGGTTAGGACTAACAAGTCTATTTTCCCCTCTCTCTCACCAATCACTAACTTACAACCAGAACAACCCAAAGCAGATAACATCTTATCCTTCCATGGTATAGATATGCTAACAATAGATTCTAGTGATTCAGGATTCAACCCTATCAACTTAACATACTGCTCGACAATAAAGGAATGTGTTGTGCTTGAATCGAATAAAGCATAAGTAGGATGGTTGTTTAGCGAAACCATACCTGTGATCACGTCAGGTGCAGCCTCTGCCTAACCTTGAGTGATAGCATGCATCGTGCCTTGAACCGGAGGTCTAAGTTGTCCTCTCCACAGTATGTTCTGCGGTACATTCCCCCTGATTTGACCCAAAGGTGGCGGTGGCAGCAACTGTTGAGGTTTCCCCTATCTCCGAGGATAGTTCCTGGCTAGGTGACCCTACTGGCCACATTCAAAACAGGCGCCCATCCTTTGGCGGCACTAGTTCACTCCATGTCGCCTTCCACAAGTGTGACATAACTCAATCATATTTGGCACTGGCTTGCCAACTCCACCTCTCTTATTTGGTGGAACTTGGAATCTATTTCAGAATGGGCCTCTTCCCCGGTGAATATGTTGACACCTAAATTTTGATTAGGTTATTAATTAGGTCTTATTTTCTTTTATTTTTCCATTTTCAGATAATAAATAACAAATAACAAAAAAAAAAAAAAAAAAATCAGTAAAAACAAACTAAAAAAAAAAAAAAAAACAGAAACAGCAACTCATTGGGACTAGGCGCAAGACCCAGCCCCCTTTTTCTCTTTCGTGTGGGCCCCTAGGCCCATTTTCTTTCTTTTTATTTCTTGGCCTGGCCCTCCTTGCTTGTCTTCTGCCTCTGTTGTCTTCTTCCTCGATCAGATAAGCAGCACGCGCCGGAGGCCGGATGCGCGCGACATCGGAAGGAAGGAGAGGATGGCGACATGCGACGCTGCAGGCGGAAGGGACGTGTCTTCAATGCGAGGCGGCCTAGCTAGAGCCACCTCGCCGGATGGGACGTCGGTTTGGCCGGCAAAGGCCGTTCGGCGTGCGAAGACCGACGGTCGAAGCTCCGTTGACCGGCCGCCCCCCTCGCCTATAAATAGGCCTCTCCCGACGACTGCAGAGGACACGCCGAGAACGATCGAAGGCTGCAAAGCTTCGAGCTTCCTGCTGAGAGACTTCAGAAGGGGAGCCGAGGTCGAGCAAGCCCAGATACGAAGGCTCGCGGCCGGAGAGGGAGGCCGGCCGAAGCTCGAGGTCCCCTGAGAGACTTCGGGGAGTTCGAGTGCAGGGCGAGCCGTGGTGTGGTGAGCTCGGAGGGGTCCCCGAGAGACTTCGGGGAGCTTGACGAGCGAACCAAGGGAGAGAGAGAGCCGGATTTGACCGAGCCCGGGTCTCGCCATCGCCGTCGTCGCTCGTCGTTTCTCCACCATTGTGAACCGCCCTCACGCCATCACCGCCCCCGTCGCCGCCGCAGTCGCCGTCACCACCGAACACCTTGGTTCCCCCCCCCCTTTGGCGCCGCGGATTCGCAAACCCTAGGGTTTGCGATTTTCCGGGTCGTCAAATCGGATCCGGGTCTCGGAACCGGGTAGGGTTTCGCGGGGAGTCGGGTCTCGGAGCCGGGTTGTTGGGCCGGGCGGGCGTCCCTAAACGCCGGCCACGGCGTCGTTTCTTTATTAAAAAAAAAAAAAAAAAAAAGTCGGGCTCGCGTAGCGCCCGTCTGCGTTCGGGCTGGCCGGGTCGGAACCAACCTACGGATTCGACCCGGTCGGTTTTATTTTGTTTTATTATTTTAATATAAAATAATAGTCTAATAAATAATAAATAAATGGTTTATTTTCAAAAAAAAAAATCAAAAATGTTTTAATTTCCAGAAAATCAAAAATATTTAAAAAAATGTTGAAATTTTTTTTTATTTTCTAAAAAATCGAGAAAAATCAAAAATAATTTATTTTCCAAAAATATTTTGAAAAATATTAAAAAATATTTTATTTTCCAAAAATGCCAAAAATCCAGAAAAAACCAAAAAGACTTGTATTTTTCCAAAAAATACCAAAAAAAAAATCCAAAAAACCCTTTTATGTCCAAAAATGAGAAAAAGACTCAAAAAAATGCTTTTCCTCCCAAAAATGCATGGAAAATCCTTCGAATATCCAAAAAGCCTTAGGGTTTAAACAAGATTAGGTACCGAAAGGGCATTAGCGATTAACTAGTGTAATCAAGTCCCCCATCCTAATTTCTCTGTTTGCGCAAGAGTGAGTATTTCTCCCGATACTTCGCTTGGGTTTCTAATCAACCCACCCCAAATCGATTAGTGGCAACTCCATTTTAAAAATTGATTTACAGGTTAAAAATTTGGACCATTAAGTCGTGAATTGGTGGACTTGGGAGAGTTCGGGCTTAATAAAGTCAGCCGAGCCATTAGCCTCCTTTAGGCGCTAGTACCCGATCGCGGGCGCTAAAAAAAAGAGGTCGCGACAGAATACCTTCTTTGTGAGAGTTAAACCTCGATCCAAACGAGGTAGCTTGCTCATTCAAACCTCTCTCTATCATCTGAGCTCAACGATAGACCTCTCGATAACTTGTCAGATTTAAAGGCAGCTGAGGTTGCTTCAATTCATAACGAATTTCAAAACCTAATTATGACGATTTGTTCGAATAGACAATTGGGGGTTTTGATTGCATACTGGCACTGCAAAATGGAGTTGAGTCAGCTTGACGAGTCATATGGATCATGAGCACGTGAAAATTTTCTCTTTCCTCCTTTCTTCTTTCTCCTTTTTCTTCTTTCTCGGCAAGCCCCTTTTCATTCCCCTATTTCTGCTTCAGCTTCTTCTTATCCTCTTGTGCTTCTTTGCACGAGCTCAAATAAGAAGAGAGAAAGAGAGTTGAGCTCGGGCTTGACTTGTTGGGCCATATTATTACAATGGGCATAGGAAAGTCCCCTTCAAAGCCCATTCATCATCGGATTTTGTCAAGGTGTACCAGTCGACACTAGCTCGGAAAACGGAAAACCCAGGAAGCTACTAATGGAATCAGCACACGGGCCATATATCATTAGAAAATAAACTCGAGTACGCTCGTCATGATACCTGGTTCGCAATTTTCTGAGCTCCTGTGAGCCTTATATCAATCAGGGAAAGACAGGCCAAAGTTGTCGGAGAAGAGGTTGGGACCAAGTGTGAATTGAGGCAGTTGATACTCTTTGATGTTGCTGTTGACAAAAATTTTAGCTGTAGGGCCTGAGGTTTTAATACTACAATGTCCCTGGCTTAAAAGTGTAGAAGAAACGCAGTGGGAAATGGACTCAAGATGACGTAATGTAGACGTTTTCGATTAGTGGTCAGATTGCGTCTATATCGATGCAATCGATTACTAATCTTCTTGAGATGCTGGGAGGGCCTGCACAAAATTAACCCTAGTTATTACTCAACTATCGTGCTTATAGTATATACGTGCGTAAAGAACGTGTGGGTTACGAGGGTCAAATTCTGCCGTATCTAGCAAAATTGATTTTCCTGAAATGATCTTCTTTAAAAAAAAAAAAAAAAAATACGTGATGAACTTGTTAGCTATCAACCCGCGAAATTCCAGGGTCAATGGTAGCCGGCAGCTGTCTTTGGAGAAAAAGGACGACAAGGGCTTACGTACATGATATGCTTCTTTGTTTTTTTTTTTCATACTTTCAACTGAATAGCCTTCGCCTATGGATTGGCTCAATACGCTGATTTATACATGCAATTTATCTCCGCATTTATCAGAGATTTTCTTATTTTTTTCTTTGGCCACGATCTTCAACTACCGCCTATTAAACTACACACTTATCGACATTAATCCTAGAGGGGTCCAGGCTTTTTTAAAAAAGCTGATCAGAACTTCAACACTGAATAAGATTTGTGTTAGGCTGGGTATTATTACATATACATCACGAATATAGTTAGGCCCTGTTTCAAAGGCTAGAGTACCTTATTCTTTCACATCCAGTAATGCACCGTTACCCAATTTCACTTGGCTTTTATCGATGTATCAATATTAATGAATATAAATCTTCCACTGTCATGTGATTACTACATGCATCATCAATATAATACTTATCATTCTCCTCCCGTTTGCCTCGTGGCCTATCTAGAACATAATGTTTATATTTTTTCTTTCAAAATAATTATCTTGGTAGTTTATATTTGAGCGACAATACTATTCTTAAAGTGATTCGTTTTCTTGCAAATACAACAATATGTATATTCTTCTTTTGGAGAGGTTTCTCCTCTTTTTTTTTTTTTTTAATTCCTCAAACTCCTTCCACCATTTTTTACATATATGATACTGTATTTTTATTGTAGATTGAAAGATACTTTTAAATTATTCTTTATCTTCTATCATCGTTCTTTTTTTGTATGCCTCTAGAGAGCTAATTAATTCACTTATTGATATAGTACTTCAATCCTTATATTCTTATATAGATGAGGTAATAAATTGTATTTTCTAGTAAGTGTCATGATAGTGATATCATCTTTATAGACACTCATTTGATTTTCTACTTCTTTTAATCTACCATAATATTGTTGGATAGTATTATAATCTTTCGTGTCAGCATTTTCGAATTCCGTTATAAGAGATTGAAGTCTAATAGTGCTTGCCCTTATTGTGCTTGGAACTCTTCTCAAAGTGAGCTTATTGAATGACACATAGAGGCGTTGCATTTTTTTGTAGTGGTGCCGCCGGAACGTTCGCATTTCTTTTGGAGTCGCATGCCCTTTCTCTACAATGTCCCATGAATTTTGGGCTTTGAAGAAAAGAGTGATTTTAACACTCTTATAGTCATAGTTATTTGGGGAGAATTACCCCAAAAGTTATAAACGTTTTGAAATTGTGCTAATTCAGTCGTAAACTTATTTTTTAGCCAATTGATTCATAAACCTTTATATTTGTGCTAGTTCAGTCCTTCCGGCCAAAATTGGCTGGCTGGCACTAATGTGGCTCTTTGGGCTGGCATTGGCCATAATTTTTTTTTAATAATATATTTTTATAATTATTTTATTAATTTTTAATCTTTTTTTTTTTTCTTCCTCCCTCCTTCCTTTGGCTCCGGCGACTGACCAGCCCTCGTTGGTCGTTGGAGCCAAACGAAGACGGAGGGAGGAGGAGGGAGGACAAAAAAAAAAGATCAAAAAAAGATAAAAAAAGATAAAAAAAAAGATAAAATAATTCAAAAAATAATTCAAAAAAAATATATCATTGAAAAAATTATGGCTAGCACTGGCTGGCGGTCATGTCGCGCTAGCCGGCAATTTTGGCCGGAATGATTGAATTGGCACAATTGTAAAGATTTAGGACTCAATTGGCTAAAAAATAAGTTTATGATTGAATTGTCACAATTGCAAAAAGTTTAATAATTTTTTTGGTAATTCTCCTTAGTTATTCCCATTGAAAGTAGTAATAAATAGTAAGTATGAGCTAGAGCTGTCCTTAATCTTGGTGTTGGATATGTAGACGGAAGATTTTAGTAGCAAATGGATAGGCAAACAACCAAACGAGGCTCTAATATGACTGTTAGTTTGACATAGAATGAAAAAAGATTAAAACATTGGTAATGGAAGAATAGTGTGTGGCTGATTTTGGAGCAAAGAAGGACCACTAGAGATTCGATGGATTTGTATGACAAGGGCTTGTGTACACGGTATGCTTTTTTCTTTTATACACTTAACCCTGTCCGCAAACTTCAACTACCACCTATTAAACTAGGGACTTGTAGACATTAATCCTAGAGGAGTCTATGTTTTTCTAGAAAAAAAAAATGATCAAAACCTCAATACGCCCAACTTGATTAAGATCATAGAGTGCAGTATTCTACCGACAATATCCGTAATATCTAGAGAAGTGGATTGCGCACCCACTTCATTCCTAATTAATCTCTTAAATCTTATTTTTTTTAGTTAGATGAATGAGGCTTGCTTTTTGCTAGTTAGGCATTTATAGGTTTATCTAGTTTTGTTTGTACTAAGGCATGAGAAGCATGGGCAGATTTTTGCTAGTTTGACTTATAACCTTAACTAGCCATCAAATTTTTGGTTTTACGAGGTTGTGTCGTGTTCTCAACGTAATTACTGCGTGTGTGCGGAGACGAACAATTGAATGAATTGCCGTGGTGGGCTTGCTGTAGGGATCAAATTGAACAGTCACTCTCAAGCCCCCAACAACCCTAGCCTTGTACTCGTCCATATAAATCGAGGAATTGTGCTCCATATTTTTGTAGTTTGTAGCCAATTCTCATTTCATCGCAAAACTAGTAGGCCGCAAGTTGGGGACAAGATGCATCAGAGAAGATCAGCCAATTATAGGCCTAACCTTTGGAAATACGATTTCCTCCAGTCACTTAACAACAGCTACGACCTTGTAAGATTCTAATTTGTACCTTCCGTGCTCATAAGTCTGATTTAATTTGGTTGTTAATCATCCAAATTGCTCTTTTTTGGTTGTCCTCCTTAATTGTAGTATAGAACATGAGACACATGTTAATTTTTTTTTTCCAAAATTCGAGCAAGGTAGTACGTTGCTAAATTAATTTGTAATATCACATGCATGATATCAATATGTCTGTTTATCCTATATATCAACCATAATCTAGACTTGATTTATAGCTAACGTATAATGTAAGAAACCAATTCATCTAGCTCTATACATATGCATGTACTGATTATTTCTGAAAAATTAGCGCGTGCACGAGTTGAGTCCTCTAGGAATCGAAATGGAAGCCAACCTTTTCAGTGAGGCTCATTTTACAACAAGACTTCGCAATATTTTTACAATAAATTCATAAAGGATAAATTAGTATAATCACAATATATTGACATTGCTCTATAAATTATTTGAGGCCTCGAGGTAGATTTTGATCTAACGAATATGACTTGATTCGACAGAAAGAAGGAACTAAAGAACAGGTGGAACGGCTGGTGGAGGAAGTAAAACCAACATTATCAGAAGCAGTCAATTCACTCCTCAAGTTGGAGTTGATTGACAAGATGAGAAAATTAGGGTTGTCCAACCTTTTCGGTAATGAAATTAAAGAAGTTCTTCAAACAGTTGCATCCCCCAACAATGGTGTTTTCAACATGGAAGATCATCTCTATGCCAGTGCACTTCGATTTAGACTCCTCAGACAGCATGGCCATGTTGTTTCACAAGGTAAATTCTAAATATGGATGTGTGCGACTTCCTTCGTATTGAATGTTACTATCAAATCAAAGCACATATCAAATAAAGCAATAAATAATGCCAAAGAAACCAAAGATTACTGTACAAAAATTGATTCCTTCCATACCATTCTTAACATCCCTAGAATTACTTTTATCGATAATCAATTAATGGAGAGATTGCATTCATTTACGTGGACTTGATATCACTAGATCAAAAGCTCAATAGCCTTCTGAGGATATCAATTGCTCCAAATTTTGTGCCAACAAACTTGACGTGAATTTCCAATTCAGGAAATTTTTTGATTTTGATACCACTCATTGAGTTTCCAACAGAATTTTTGGTACATCCAAATGGAGAAGTCCCGCAATCGGCATACCTATTGGGACTTAGCTCTTCTGAAAAGCCTTCTCGTTTCTATATAGAGGATCATGAAAGGAAAGTGTAATTGTAGACTAGATTTAATGCATACAATCTACTCAAAGTTCATGTCAATATTCCTTGTTTTGCAATAGCATCTTCTTAGCGGTCAGTTGTCGTATTTCTAATATTTAGTAACATCAAGTATAATTAATAGTATCAGCAATTATTCTTGGTTCTTTCCGGTTGTAAATCTTTGCCTTTAAATTTGCAATTAGATGCATTGAGGAGCTTCAGAGACGGAAGGAACACATTGAGCGGAAGCAACTGCGGAGACGTAGAAGCTATGATAGAGCTTCTCGAGGCTTCACATCTGGCTTTGGAAGGCGAAAACATTTTGGAGGAAGCGAAAGCCTTCTCAACTGGGATTCTCCAAGAGAGAGTCTCTGGTTTGGACGGTCAGCTCTTGAAGCGTGCTGTCCACGCTTTGGAGCTTCCGATGCACTGGAGGGTCCAGTGGTTCGACATCAAATGGCAAATTGACTTGTATGAGCAACAGGAGGACAAGCAAAGTAATCTGCTTCAGCTTGCCAAGCTCAATTTCAACACTGTCCAAGCCACACACCAAAGAGATCTTAGAGATATATCCAGGTAATTTCTGCACGCTCAAACTCACTCATGATACATATAATGTGAATTCATCCTAAGAAATTGTCTACTTCGAAGATATCTTTAAGGGACATGATGTGATTTTCATAGCTTTTAATTTGATTAGTTGCTTCGGTAAATTCAGGTGGTGGAGGGATCTGGGACTTATCGAACATGTGGACTTCGCAAGGGATCGGCTGGTCGAAAGTTTCTTCTGTGCCCTTGGCCTCTCTCAAGAACCACAGTTCAGCTCTTTTCGAAAATCTCTCACCAAGGTCATCATCTTGATACTGGTGATCGACGATCTCTACGACCTTTATGGTTCGTTGGAGGAGCTAGAATGTTTCACTGACGCCATTACCAGGTTGGCCACGGTGCCTCTCAAATTTCTTCCTTTCGTGTTTGCTCAGTTCATATTCTCTAACTGGAAAGTCCGATGCTTCTAGATGGGACTTAGAGCAGATTCAACAGCTTCCCGAGTGCATCAAGGTCTGTTTCCGAGCACTTCGCGATGTTACGTATGAGATTGCTCATGAAATTGGCAAGGATGAAGATTGGCATCAAGTGGTACCACATCTCACGAAAGCCGTAAGCAAAAAAACTGTCGGATAACTGCATATCCATGCATATGTCGCCATAACTAATTTAATTCCTCACATTATGAATCATCTCCGATTAAATCTCCTTTTTCCCTCATTTTTTTACAGTGGGCAGATTTTTGCAAAGCGTTACTTAATGAAGCAAAGTGGGACAAAATGGGCTACACCCCATCTTTGGAAGAATACTTAAGCAATGCATGGACATCATCTTCAGGACCTCTGATCTTGTCTCATGCTTATTACTTCATGGGACAAATGAAATTGGAGGATGCAGCAGATTTGCTAAAGAGAAACAAGGATCTGATTTACAATGCGTCCATTATAATTCGACTTTGCAATGACCTTGGAACGTCAACAGTAATTATCAAACTTCTGTGTGAATGTTATAAACAGACTGAATTTGACATGATGGACAAATTCTTAGCTTGCAGAAAAATCTTGTGCTTACACACATTCAGAGTAAAGGAGATTGAATCTGATTAACAAGTTAAATTGATTTATTTGTTTGATTAGGCTGAAAGAGAAAGAGGAGATGCTCCATCCTCAGTGGTGTGTTACATGCGAGAAGCGAATGTGTCAGAGGACATTGCCCGGAAGCACATCACGATATTGATAAACCAAGCATGGAATAGCATTAATGCTCATTGCTTTGGCAATGCCGAGAAGCCGTTTCTCCGAACCTTCATCAACGTCACCGTGAATGCGGCTCGTGGTGTGCATATGCTTTACCAGTTTGGAGATGGGTTTGCCATCCCGGACGGCGACATTCAGCGGCAAATTCTATCTATTGTGATCAAGCCTCTCGCTCTCGACTGAGATATTGACGCAAGTGTAATCACAGAGCTGGTGTGTAAGCTAGACTAGCTGCTGCTGGTCCAAAGATTGAGGGCTATAGGTAAATTGTATCCTAGGCTATGCAATAATTGCGTTTGTGTTTCGGTGGAAATATCGGCCAAGTACCTTTATCATCAAAGGTTGATCTTTGGATTTTATTGAATCGGGTTCAGTGGCGAGTCGCATAGAAAGCAAATTGTGCAACAAGAACGATTAAATCTAGAGAAAAGTAAATGCAAGTACAAGAAATTGATAAATCGAAAAAATTAAAATTGAGAAATTACATAAGCATTTGTGTTAAGGATCGTGTCTTTTACAACAATTCAACACGGCTCTATATAGCCTTGTACAAAGTGTAACTGCGTACAAGCGATTAGTATTCCAATTATTGATTACAATTGCATTTGCATGACTTTAGGCTCCATGATTGTATGTTAACCTAATCTATGGGCAGTTACAACTCTTCAATTGTTATTGGACTTAATTATTAATCGCTATCTTCACTTTTTTTGGGTCGGAATATGAGTTTATTTAATAAAAGTGTTCAAACATAAGTAATCGCTAAGGGACATCCAAACAAAGTAACTCCAAGAGGGGTTGAGGGGGATACGCTAACCAATTACAGGGCAAATAATCGCTATCTTCACTTTGACATCTCCACTTTGTCTTTAATTTCTGTTTTCAACACTTGTCCATAGTAATAATCGTAGACCAATCACCATGATACATCGATAGCCGTATCATGGTAATCGATACATCATAGTCATCAACAAGCGTATATGCTATCAATAACTCATTGATAGTATAATCATACTTAACTCCAAGCTCTATATTTATTCAGGCTGGCACAATATCGATAAGAAAGATTTAGTCTTTTTTGGTGTCAACAATTTGTAACGACCAAATCCCTACAAAACGTCCATCTTACCATATTGGGCATCCCACAAGGTAACCATATGCCTAATTTGTCTAATCCATGTGAATCACACTTCTAGAAAAAGATACCTTTTTTTTTCCTTTTTACAAAAAAGGATAATTGAGATGGTGAGAATTTGACCAATCCCCCCTTAGCTAGACTTGAATGTTGCACATGTCAAGGATGGTACATTTTTTTCTCAAAGCATCGAAATCGTGACGAGACTCGTTCTATAATCAAGTCAATCACAGATGATTGGATTGGACCACTCTGGATTTGGGAAAACATTCGTTTTTCTCATAATTAATGCGGTGAGATAATTCAGTCCGCACGGATCGGCCAACTCTGTCAGATTATGAAATACTTTTTTCCTGTTGTCATGGGATGATTTGGAGTATTTATTGGTGGGATCCATTGTCCACTAACAGGCAGCCGCAGAGTCAAATGCCACTGCATTCATCGGCGGCATTAGAAACGGCAAAAAGGTTAAATTGTGTCAAATTATTTGACCTTCAAAACCGTAAACCACTCCTTGGTTTGAAACTTTGGTTCTGGGGTCTGACTTGAAAGTTTGTCATCAGACCTCTGTTGCTGGAAGAAGCTTCTTCAAGTTACTAGATTTGGATTTGATGTTTTATCGACATATTGGCACAGTCAAAACAATAGATGTAGTCCGAATTAGCAACACGTGCAAGCTGCGATTGATTTATTGAGTCGAGATGGATCGAAGTAAATACATACAGAAGCAATACCCGTCAAGCTGGAATTGATTCAAAAGAGCATCCGATCAGCATATTCAACTTAAAATCAGATGATAGACCATGTTGACTTGATAGAACTTGGTCAAATCTGTAATTTTCCTCTTTCACAGAAATGAAAATTTATGAACATGTGTTTTGGGGGCTTTGTCCCTTCTTATGGCTTCTAGCACGAAATCAAAATCCGGAACATGAAATCTGAAAGTGATGGGGCTTCCTTCCATGTTCATGATGCATGTCTCTTATTCAGAATTTAAGTCCAATATCTAAAGTCAATGCTATCACAAACCATTGTGAGGGTTTGATAAACATGTATTTTTAGAGTGGATGAGACCCGAAATTACATAAGATGAGAGCGATCATACATTCCTATAGATAAAACATGCGCACACAACATAACCTCGCTTCTTGTTCCCTCCATTGTCTATTTATATATTATGACCCAAAATTGTCCGAAAGGTCTTTTGATAAAGCATAGAAATTAGATTCTCTGGCCTCTTCCTCAGTTCCCACTGACTTTCCCATATCGAGCACTTCGTCTAACTGTTCACTTAATTCCCTCGTGGAAAATATCCCAAAAGTGCTAGCCTTTTCACATGCAGAACCATTTTCATGAAACGATAGAGTTTTCTCTCTGAAGGTGTTTTTAATTTGCAGTCTTCTTCTCCAACAATGGAAATGTGCTGCATTCTTGAAGTAGACGTCAATGGCCTCGAGACTTTCCTGGTGGACAAGGTAATTACTTGCTCTGCTTTCTCTCTCAATTTTTAGGTTATCACCTTTCTGTTTTTATGACCTGCTTCAGTTCAAGTTCTTGTGTTGTTGCTTCTTGTTACAGTTTTTACTACTGGTAATTGGGCTTTGAGTTTCTCGAACTGTGAAGTCACTCAGCTGATGAAATGGACTTCTGCCTAATTTATTGATTCCTGTTTCTTGAAAAAAAAAATAGTCTTTCCTGCATTGAGAAGCCTGTCGTACTTTTTTGAAGTTTTTCAGGTTATCCCTATTATGGTTTTGGAGACTTAGACCATCCTGATGTGATTTCAACATTTTTTTCCTTTCTTTCCCCTTTTGTTAACACTGTCTCTGTTTTTTGTTTCTTGTGCAGAAAATTATGGCATCGTTTTCAAGGAGGCTTAACAGATTGTTTGGTAAAACATCAGGAGCAGCAAATGGGAAGCAGAAAGTGATCTTTTATGATTTTCCAGGAGGCTCAGAGGGTTTGAGCTCATGTCAAGATTCTGCTACAGCAATGGCAAAGTCAAGATAAACCCTTACAACATCGTCCTGTTGAACTGCGTGGCACGTTTCATGGAAATGTACTGCAATGAATCACCGAGCAATCAAATTTTGGAGGAACAAATGGAGAATTCCCTCAAAGGGATCAGCTACTGGTCTTGGTCCGAACTACTAGCGTCTTTGAAACAATGCCAGGATTTATTGCCTGCTAAAGATTCGTCTTTTATAGTACAGAAAATTGTGGACTGCATAACAGAGAGGTTATCTTTGCCTACTGTTGCGAGCTCGTGCACGTCTTCGTTGGACAGTTCCTGCTATCCTCGCTCAAGCATGGATAGTGTCAATAGCAATTGCTCTCACATGGCATGGTGGTTTGAAGATCTTACGTTCTTGGAAATTGATTGGCTAGACAAAATAGTGAGAGCAATGGTATCAAAAGAACATGACCATTTTGCCATAAGTAGATTCCTCCTCTATTATCAAAAGTTGAAATCCATTGGCGCCACTGTCATCGAGAAACGCAGGATTTTAGAGGGCTTGATCAGTCTGCTATCTTTGGTGGATCGGGACTCAAGCACCATCTCTTGCAAATGCCTCTTTGAGCTACTGTGCCTCGGATTGAGGTGGAACATAAGCTTTGGCCACAAAGAACTCTTGGAGAGCTTGATTGGCTCGCGATTCGACCAAGCCATGGTCGACCATCTGCTCATTCAATCGCCTCGGGGGAAAAGGTACGCATATGATGTCTATTTGATCATCAGGATTATTAAAGCATTCTTGCACAAAGGCAATCAATCACCTGCAGGTCAGCTTAAGAAGGTTGGCCACTTGATTGATTCCTACATAGGAGAAGTGGCTGCCGATTTGCATGTAAAGCCCGTGAAATTCAAAGAGTTGGTCTCAATCTTGCCGGAGGCTGCAAGAGACTCTCATGACAGCCTATACAGAGTCATAGACATCTACATTGAGGTACCATACTTGGACGGAAAATTCCCAAAGCTTCACATTTAGTAGAACATTTAACAAAGTTAGTTACTGCTGAGTAATTCATTTACTTCACTTAATTTTCATGGCTGAAACATCATTTTCTGAGTTTTTTTCTTGCCATTTCTGATAAGTTTTATGTAAATGCTTGAGCATTTCCTTTATAAAATGCTTATCAGGAGAGAATTTGTTTGCAGGTCCATCAACAATTATGTCCACAAGAGAAGCAGAGAATATGTGTTGTACTAAATCATGACAAGCTCTCTACAGCAGCTCTAGGAGACCTGGCTTACAACGCAAATTTCCCACCCAAAATCACTGTTAAAGCTCTGCTTATGCTGCAACATAAGCTCAAGAACCTGGTCCCAGGCACACGAGAGAATGTCAGCGATAAGGCCAAGGGAAAGCGAAAACCACACAATAGTTGGTGCTAGAGGGAGTTTACAAGTCGGTGCGATCAGATACTGCGAACTCAATTGTCCAGTCAGTGCAATGCAGGATTCTCAATTGCCTATGCTTGTGTTCAGAGCTGGGACCTTTTTCCTTACATTTCTTTGTTCTTTCGGGCTAGTCATTCTAGAATAGTTAAGTTGCTTTGCATATTCTTCTACCTCTGTTTTCTGTAGTTCTGAGATGATATGTATAGATTTCATAATTTACAGTGCAACGGACACAACATATTTATGTCGGTGATAGGTATAAGGGTGATCGATAAGTATACTTGAAGAATGTCAATCCTTTTTGTGGAATATAGATCAAAGTCCATCTCAAATCATCAAAGAGAAATGTGAATCCAGCCGAAAAAAAAAAAAAAAGCGCCAATTTAGACGCCCCACTTTCAAAGAATGGCACGAAATCCACAGAAAGTCTAATGAATTTATGAAAATATGAGCACACTGGCTTTGATACGATAATAATGTGACTGTGCAATAAATTTGAATGTTTAACAAAGACGATTTAGTTACTCGGACTCAAAGTGAAGAAAGGAACCAGAAGAGAGATTGAGAAATTCAAGGGGACAAGACCCTTCTTAAGAACTAGTTTAATTTGTCGATTCATTTATCGATGACAAAATCTGCAAACCCACGTCCTTCAATTAACCCAACACCATGATTAATGGGACAAATTTATTAATACGATGAATGGATGTTTCTAAAGAATATACGCAACGATTTACGAGTTCGTGGTCGTCGCCGACTGAGGAGAAAAACGCGCTCGTTTAGGGGCTCAGAACAACAGGCAATGCAGTCCCAGACACTGCATAAGCCAAAGGATTTTGGACTTTCTGAATTTATTAACTTTTTTATTTATTTATTGGTTATTATAAATTTGACCCACGATTTTGAGTGATGGCCATAATATAAAAATATGTTACCCTCTTTTCTTTTTGTTATTCTCAAGACAGAATCTATGCTTTGGTCTACGTCAAGTTTTGGCTCGTTTAGAGAAGAGTGAGGTCTTTTTTTTATACTTCTTTTGCTCATTTTAACCAGAACCGAAAATGTTTTAATAAATGGACTTGGATTTATGTATTCCTTTCGCTTGATATGCATATCTTGCTTTAGAGAGTAAATCAAGCCCATTCTTTTCATAATAAGAACATTACCTCACATCAAATTTTTTTAAGAGTTGACAACGTTTTTTGCTAGCTCAGTTTTTGGTGATTGGGTAGTCTTTTTTCATCCAAGGATGAGGGCACGTGAAAGCCGGTATGGATCAAAGGGTCTCGATCCTTTTAAGGTCTAATCCACTAATAATGTCTCACTCTCGGTCCCTAAAGTCAGTTCTTATTAAGAAAATTCAATGAGAAAAGTTTCTATTTTTGATAAACTGATTGCACCTATAAGAAGAAAAGGCAGAGTTGACTTGGGATGTGTTATCTCAAAATATAGCAATGAACTAGAAAAAGAAATACTAACGTAGAAGTATTCACAAAAATGAGATATATTCATTAAATGAAAGAAGGAGATAGTATTGTTCGATTGAAGTGTTTGGACGACATGACAACTTCCACCGGTGAGCGTGAGCATTTAATGCAAGTTTTGGATCTAATAACAGCAGTCTCAATTCTCAGACTCGCGGACAAGCATCATTGATATTTGAAAATGCACATTTTCTTAGGCTGACGCAGATTATATAATTCAAAAGAAAAAAACATCCTTGGTATCTGTGATTTTCGAGTCTTCAACGCTTTTTGGTAGGTGAAAGCATTCAATGGATGGTAAAGTCGAGAGAGCCTTTCCCTCGAGGCGATTTTGAACTTGTTGCATGACCATTGCCCCCTTCCATTCTCTCAACAACTCTATTTCTGTCCCTCGTGTCTAATAAATAGTTAGGGATGCGTAAACATGTTTTATATTCTAAATGCCAAATTCCCAAAATCGGGAATAAACCTATTCACATTGATACATATACTGTTCATTCGACCAATTTAAATTGAAAATTGGTCACGTAGATTCTAACCGTCTTACCTGACATAATTGGAGCTATCATTGACTTTTTAATTTTTGTAAATTTTTTTATCATTAAAAACCTCAAATTAGTATACTTGCGAGAAATTTACTAGCCATTAGTTTCCGTTAAATTTACTATCAAATTGTTAAGTTGAATGACACGCATACCGGTTTGGAGTTTTATACTTTGTTAGTCCCATGTGTATCAATTTGAGATTTTTTGAGATATTAATTTAATTTAATGAAAAAAATGAGGGTAAATTTACTATGGATATACTAGTTTAGGGTTTTTAGTGGTAAAATAATTATTTGATTGTAAATTTGTCACGAGTGTACTAGTATGGTTTAGCTTCCTAAGGTGTTTTCGATCAAATGCTGGCCTTAAGAAAGTTGGAAGCCCAATGTTAGTATGGACTTGCATTAAGCTTTTAGTATTTGGTCAAATGTTGAAACTAAATTATTATTATTTTTTTTTTGCCCCTTTGTGTAACTGTTCATCTTCTTCACGTGACGGTTGGTGAAGCCAAATTTGGCCGGCAAAGGGCTGGGGAGGCTAGATCTCGCTGGCAAAGGGCCAACCAATGCTCGACGAAGGGTTGACAAGGGATTGTTGCCTGACCCAAGCACCTTAGCCAGAGGTCATACGACCTTGAGACTATTGCCTAGGTCTCGTGACCTCCATGACCTTGCCTGAGGTCGTGCGACCTTCGACGGCCCTCGCTTGAGGTCACGAGATCTAGGAGGCCACAACCCAAGCAGCGGTCACTTGAGTTGCATGCTGCCTAGGTGGCGTGACTCTCACCGACTCGAGTTCCTCGACATCACCTAAGGTTAGGGACCTTAGTTGATGGTCGTCGGCATTAGATTTGGCTTGATGACAACCATAGCCCTTCATCGGGCTTCAACAAAGGATTTAGGTTTTTCTAATAAAAAAAATATAAAAATTATAGTCAAAGCCCATTAAAAAGTTCTTTTGTCAAACACTCCTTGAAACCAAAAATTCATTTACAAAGAGTTTTTACTAAACAAATTTACATTCTCTCAAAGGGTTTTAGGTTTAGCATTTGAATTACACCCAAAGTCCATTTGGAAAGACAAACCAAATGAACCCTTAGTTGTACTAACCCAATTTTTTAAATACTTTTTTCCAATAATTTTTTTTATTCTCTTTTCCTTTATTTTCTTTCTTGTTCTTTCTTTTCTCTTTTATCCTTTTGAGTTAATACTATGCAAATCTCCAAGCCAATACACCATGACACAATTATTCTTTGTTAATTTTTGCTAAATTTTATTGTTAAATTGCTAAGTTGGATAACACGTGATAATTGATGGATGTATCAATTTGGGGTTTTACTCTCCATTTATCACTTATGTATTAATTCAATTTCACGAAGACTAATGAATGGAAAATTTGTCACAAATTTACTAGTGATTTTTTGCAGTGAGCAAATTTGTTATAGGTGTACCAATTTTGATTTTTTTGTGATAAAAAAACTAGTTTGAGGAAAATTGTCATGGACATACTAATTTAAGGTTTTTGTGATATTAGGGTTCATTCGTTTCTCGGAAAATAACTTCTGGGAAAACATTTTCCGGAATTTCCAGTGTTCGGATGGCGGAAAATAGATAGTTAAAGAAAATGTTTTCCAATCAATGGAAATCACCTCATAAGATTGTGGAAAATGATTTTCTCTTTTGAGAAGTGGAAAATATTTTCCATAACTTCTTCAACCTTGTTTCTTTTCACCAACACATTTATGCTTTCTTTTTCCTTTTTTTTTTTAAAAAAAAAAATCGAGTTTTTAATTTTTTTTCCTTTCTTTTTTTTTTTTTTTTCCATTTCCTCTTCTTCCTTGGTGGCCGATCGTCGACCATGGCGGTAGTCGGCGACGGCCGCAAGCTAGCTCAAGCCTCGCCCCAGGCCGGCAGGGCTCCACCTAGCCCGATCTGGTGAAGCCAAGCTTGCC
>CM024612.1:10385287-10488103 GCA_014182575.1 Eucalyptus decipiens | reverse complement strand
ATTTTGAAAAGATGAACGGTGTATATAGACCTAGGTTGAAAAAATGATATTAGCTTAATCCAACATTGTCCACTAAAGAAGTTTTTATTAATTAATGATTGTTCCGCCAATTCATTGAAGTAGTGGCATTGGGATCTCCAAATGCAAATTCATTTTGATGATTGTTGGGTGGTTCACGGTCTAGGTCTTTTAGGTTTTGCTGCCACATTTATTCCACCTTGAATTGCCAAATTCTTCTAGGATTGATGAGTGGTAGTGCTTTTAAAACTTTTTGTACTTCAATGCTTATAATAAGACCAATTTACAAAAAAAATTTCAATAGTTATCTTTTTGAGCTATTGGTTTATGCTATAGTTTCGAGATAGGTCTCATCATTCCTTTAAATCTTTTTACCTCGCCTTTTGTGGAATCGACCGAATCTCACCCCTACAACAAAAGCAAAAGAAAATTGAACCTAACAGAATAAAGTTCGAAAAGATGGATAGACGTATACAAACCCGGACGAAAAGCATATATTAGTTTAATCCAACATTGGTCGCTGAAAAATAACTTTATTAATTCATGATTGTTCGTCCAATTCATTAATGTAGCGGCATCGTGATTTTCGAAAAGTAATTTCTTTTTAATGATTGATGGGTGGTATATGGTCTCACATTTTCAAGTTCGGCTAAAGATGTATTCCATCTTAGATCACCAAATTCCTTCCATGATTAATGGGTGATAGTGCTTTTTAATTTTTTTGTATTTCAATGCTTATTAACACTTTTAATTTATCAAAATTTTCAAAAATTATATTTTGAGCATTTGTTCTATTTGTTATAGTTTTGAGGTAAGTCCCATCTTTCTTTTGAATATTTTTTCCTTGCTTCTTGTAAAGAACTTACCCTATTGACAAAAGCAAAAAAAAATTGGGACTTAATAATACAAAGTTTGAAAAAGATGAATGGACGTATACGTACCTAGGTTAAAAACATATATTAGCTTAATCCAACATTGTCCCCTAAAGAAGAATTTTATTAGTTCATGGTTGTTCAGCCAATTCATTGAAGTAGTGGCATTGGTATCTCTAAAGAAAATTCCTTTTGATGATTGTTGGGTGGTCTACGGTCTAGGCCTTTTCAGGTTTTAGTGCCCCATTTATTTCATGTCAATCGCCAAATTCCTTCTATGATTGATGGGTGGTCGTGCTTAAAACTTTTTGTACTTCAATGCTTATAATAAGACTAATTTACAAAAAAATTTCAATAGTCATCTTTTGAGCTATTGGTTAATGTGCCATAATTTCGAGATAGGTCTCATCATTCATATGAATCTTTTACTCGGTTTGTCGTGGAATCGACCAAATCCCACCCCCACGACAAAAGCAAAAGAAAATGGGGGCCTAATAAAATAAATTTTGAAAAGATGGATGGATGTATACAAACCCCGACGAAAAGCATATATTAGTTTAATCCAGCATTGGCCGCCAAAATAACTTTATTTATTCATGATTCTTCGTTCGATTCATTAATCTAGTGGCATCATGATCTTCGAAAGTATTTATTTTGAGGATTGATGGGTGGTAAAATGATCCGGGGTCGTTTTTAAGTTTGGCTACAGCTGTATTCTATCTTAGATCGCCAAATTCCTTTCAATGATAGATGGGTGATAGTGCTTTTAAAATTTGTTCGACTCCAATGCTTATTAACACTTTTAATTTATCAAAATTTTCAACAATATCTTTTGAGCATTTGTTCTATTTGTTATAGTTTTGAGGTAAGTCCCATCTTTCTTTTTACTATTTTTGCCTTGCTTCTTGTAAAATTTACCGAACCCTACCCTGTTGAAAAAGCAAAAAAATTGGGGCATATACAATACAGTTTGAAAAGATGAACGGACATATACAGACCTAGTTAAAATTAGATATTAGCTTATTCCAACATTCTCTCCTAAAGAAGATTTTTATGAATTCATTATTGTTGGGCGATTCATTGAAGAAGTGGCATTGGGATCTCCAAAAAGAAAATTACTTTTGATGATTATTGGGTGGTCTCGTGTCTAGGTCTTTTCAGGTTTTGTTTCCATATTTATTCCACCTTGAATCGCCAATTTCCTTCTCGATTGATGGTGGTAGTGCTTTTTAAAACTATTTTGTACTTCAATGCTTATAATAAGACTAATTTACAAAACTTTTCAGTAGTTATCTTTTGAGCTATTGGTTTATGTCTCTATAGTTTCTAGATAGGTCTCATCAATCCTTTGAATCTTTTGACTGCTGTGGAATTGACCAAATCCCACCCCACGAGAAAAGGAAAAGAAAATTGGGGCCTCATAAAATAAAGTTTGAAAATATGGATGGACGATAGAAACCCGGACGAAAAGCATATATTAGTTTATCTACATTGGCCGCCAAAAAATAACTTTATTAATTCATGATTGTTTATTCCGATTCATTATGTAGTGGCATCGTAATCGCCGAAAGTAATTTCTTTGATGATTGATGGGTGGTATATAGTCCGGTCATTTTCAAGTTTGGCTACGGCGTGTATTCCATCTTAGATCATCAAATCTCTTCCACGATTGATGGGTGATAGTGCTTTTAAAATTTGTTTGTACTTGAATGCTTATTAACAATATTAATTTATCAAAATTTTCAAAAATTATACTTTGAGTATTTGTTCTATTTGTTATAGTTTTGAGGTAAGTCCATCTTTCTTTGGAATATTTTTGCCTTGCTTCTTGTAAAATTCTATTCAAACCCTACCTTGTTGACAAAAAAAGCAAAAATAGGCTTAATAATAATAGAGTTTGAAAAGATGAACGGACATATACGACCTAGGTTAAAATCAGATATTAGCTTATTCCGACATTCTCCCTAAAGAAGATTTTATGAATTCATTATTGTTGGGCCGATTCATTGAAGTAGTGGCATTGGGATCTCCAAAAGAAAATCACTTTGATGATTGTTGGGTGGTCTGCGGTCTAGGTCTTTTCAGGTTTTGTTGCCACATTTATTCCACCTTGAATCGCCAAATTCCTTCTTTGATTGATGGGTGGTAGTGCTTTTAAAACTTTTTTTGTACTTCAATGCTTATAATAAGACTAATTTACAAAAAAAATTATAGTTAAGTTTTGATCTATTGGTTTATGTTCTATAGTTTCAAGATAGGTCTCATCATTCCTTTGAATCTTTTTGACCTCGGTTGTGGAATCGACGAAATCCCACCCCCCATGAGAAATGCAAAAGAAAATTGGGGCCTCAAAAATAAAGTATGAAAAATATGGATGGACGTATACAAACCCGAACGAAAAGCATATATTAGTTTAATCCAGCATTGGCCACCATAAAATAACTTTATTAATTCATGATTGTTCATTGATTGATTAATGTAGTGGCATTGTGATCGTCGAAAGTAATTTCCTTTGATGATTGATGGGTGGTATATGGTCTGGGTCATTTTCTGGTTTGGCTACAACGTGTATTCCATCTTAGATCTCCAAATTTCTTCCACGATTGATGGGTGATAGTGCTTTTAAAATTTGTTTGTAGTTCAATGCTTATTAACACTTTTAATTTATCAAAAATTTTCAGAAATTATATTTTGAGTATTTGTTCTATTTGTTATAGTTTTGAGGTAAGTCCCATCTTTCTTTGAATATTTTTTCCTTGCTTATTGTAAAATTTACAGAACCCTACCCTCGTTGACAAAAGGAAAAAAAATTGGGGCTTAATAATACAGTGTGTGAAAAGATGAACTGATGTATACAGACCTAGGTTAAAATCTGATATTAGCTTATTTCAACATTCTCCCTTAAAGAAGATTTTTATGAACTCATGATTTTGGGGCCGATTCATTGAAGTATGGCATTGGGATCTCCAAAAGCAAAATTTCTTTTTGATGATTGTTGAGTGGTCGATGTAGGTCTTTTTAGGTGTTGCTACCACATTTATTCTACCATGAATCGCCAAATTCCTTTTACGATTGATGGGTGGTAGTGCTTTAAAACTTTTTTGCACTTCAATGATAAGATTAATTTACAAAAATTTTCAATAGTTATCTTTTGAGCTATTGGTTTATGTTCTATGGTTTCCATATAGGTCTCATTATTCCTTTGAATCTTTGACCTCGGTTTTTGTGAATCGACCAAATCCCACCCCCACACGAGAAAAGCAAAAAGAAAATTGGGGCCTAATAAAATAAAGTTCGAAAAATGGATGGATGTATACAAACCCGGACGAAAAGCATATATTAGTTTAAACCTGCATTGTTTGCTGAAAATAACTTTTTTTATTCATGATTGTTAGTCCATTCATTAATGTAGTGGCATCTTGATTCGAAAGTAATTTCTTTTGATGATTGATAGGTGGTATATGGTTTGGGTAGTTTTTCAGGTTTGCCTACAACAAGTGTATTCCATCTTAGATCACCAAATTCTTCCATGATTGATGAGTGATAGTGCTTTTTTAAAATTTGTTTGTACTTCAATGCTTATTAACACTTTTAATTTACAAAATTTTCCTTAGTTATCTTTTGAGCTATTGGTTTATGTTCTGTAGTTTCTAGATAGGTCTCATCATTCCTTTGAATCTTTTTGACCTCGGTTGTGGAATCGACCAAATCCCACCCCCACGAGAAAAGCAAAAGAAAATTGGGGCCTAATAAAATAAAAAAGATGGATGGATGTATACAAACCCGGACGAAAACCATAGATTAGTTTAACTCACATTGGCCGCTGATAAATAACTTTATTTATTCATGATTGTTCGTCCAATTCATTAATGTAGTGGCATCTTGATCTTCAAAGTAATTTCTTTTGATGATTGATGGGTGGTATATGGTTTGGGTAGTTTTTCAGGTTTGCCTACGCGTGTATTCCATCTTAGATCGCCAAATTCCTTCCATGATTGATGGGTGATAGTGCTTTTTTAAAATTTGTTTGTACTTCAATGCTTATTAACACTTTTAATTTACAAAATTTTTTCAATAGTTATCTTTTTGAGCTATTGGTTTATGTTCTATAGCTTCTAGATAGGTCTCATCATTCCTTTGAATCTTTTGACCTCGGTTGTGGAATCGACCAAATCCCAACCCCACGACAAAAGCAAAAAGTAAAATTCAAAGGGGCTAATTGAAAAGTTTGAAAAGATGGATGGACGAATACAAACCCGAACGAAAAGCATATATTACTTTAATCTAGCATTGGCCACTGAAAAATAACTTTATTAATTCAGTTGTTCGTCCAATTCATTAACGTAGCGGGCATCGTGATCTTTGAAAGTAATTTCTTTTGATGATTGATGGGTGGTATATTCTCTGGGTCATTCCGGGTTTGGCTACGGTGTGTACTCCATCTTAGATCACCAAATTCCTTCCATAATTGATGGGTGATTCTGCTTTTAAAATTTGTTTGTACTTCAATGTTTATTAACACGATTAATTTATAAATTTTTTTAACAATTATCTTTTGAGCATTTGTTCTATTTGTTATAGTTTTGAGGTAAGTCCCATTTTTCTTTTTGAATATTTTTGCCTTGCTTCTTGTAAAATTTATCAACCCTAACCTTTCGACAAAAGCAAAAAATAAAAATAAAAAATTGGGGCTTAATAATATAGAGTTTGAAAAGATGAACATAAGTATATAGAACTAGGTTAAAATAAGATATTAGCTTATTCCAACATTCTCCCCTAAAGAAAATTTTTATGAATTCACGATTGTTGGGCCGATTCATTGAAGTAGTGGCATTGGGATCTCCAAAAGCAAATTACTTTTGATGATTGTTGGGTGGTCTGAGGTCTAGGTCTTTTCAGGTTTTGCATACATTTATTCCACCTTTAATGGCCAATTTCCTTCTCGTTGATGGGTGGTAGTGCTTTTAAAATTTTTTGCACTTCAAACGCTTATAATAAGACTAATTTACATAAATTTTCAATAGTTATCTTTTGAGCTATTGGTTTATGTTCTATAGTTTCCAGATAGGTGTCATCATTCCTTTGAATATTTTGACCATGGTTGTGGAATCGACCAAATCCCACCCCCACGAGAAAAGCAAAAGAAAATTGGACCGAGTAAAATAAAGTTTCAAAAGAAGGACGGGGACGTATACAAAACCAGCACGAAGGCATTTATTACTTTAATCCGGCATTGGCCGCCGAAAATAACTTTATTAATTCAAATTTGTTCGTCGATCCATTAATGTTGTGTCATCGTGAACGTGGAAAGTAATTTCTTTTGATGATTGATGGGTGGTATATGGTCAGGTCATTTTCAGGTTTGGCTACAATGTGTATTCCATCTTAGATCACCAAATTCTTCCATGATATATGGGTGATACTGCTTTGAAATTTGTTTGTACTTTCCAATGCTTATTAACACTTTTAATTTATCAAAATTTTCAAAAATTATATTTTGAGCATTTGCTCTAAATGTTATAGTTTTGAAGTAAGTCCCATCATTATTTTGAATATTTTTGCCTTGCTTCTTGTAAAATTTACCGAACCTTATCCACATCGACAAAAGCAAAAAAATGGAGCTTAATAATATAGAGTTTGGAAGGATGAACGGATGTATACAGACCTACGTTAAATTAGATATTAGCTTATTCCAACATTCTCCCCTAAAAGAAGATTTTTATGAATTCATGATTTTTGGGCCGATCCATTGAAGTAGTGGCATTGGGATATCCAAAAGCAAATTCCTTTTGATGACTATTGGGCGTGCGATCCGGTCTTATTAGATTTCGCTGCCACATTTATTCCACCTTGTCTCGCCAAATTCGTCTACGATTGATGGGTGGTAGTGCTTTGAAAACTTTTTTGTATTTCAATGCTTATAATAAGACTAATTTACATAAAAAAATCAATAGTTATGTTTTGAGCTATTGGTTTATTTTCTATAGTTTCAAAATAGGTCTCATCATTCTTTTGAATATTTTTACCTCGGTTTTGTGGAATCGACCAAATCCCACCCCACAAGAAAAGCAAAAAAAATTGGGGCCTAATAAAATAAAGTTCGAAAAGATGGATGGACGTATACAAACTCGGACGGAAAGCATAAATTACTTTAATCTAGCATTGGCCGCTGAAAAATAACTTTATTAATTCATGATTGTTCGTCCAATTCATTAATGTAGTGGCATGGTGATCTTCGAAAGTAATTTCTTTTGATGATTGATAAGGTGGTATATTCTGGGTCGGTTTCGGGTTTGGCAACAAAGTGTGTATTCCATCTTAGATCACCAAATTCCTTCCATGATATATGGGTGATATTGCTTTTGAAATTTGTTTGTACTTCAATGCTTATTAACACTTTTAATTTATCAAAATTTTCAAAATTATATTTTGAGCATTTGCTCTAAATGTTATAGTTTTGAAGTAAGTCCCATCATTATTTTGAATATTTTTTGCCTTGCTTCTTGTAAAATTTTGAACCTTATCCTGTCGACAAAAGCAAAAAATGGAGCTTAATAATATAGAGTTGGGAAGGATGAACGGATGTATACAGACCTACGTTAAAATTAGATATTAGCTTATTCCAACATTCTCCCCTAAAGAATATTTTTATGAATTCGTGATTTTTGGGCCGATCATTGAAGTAGTGGCATTGGGATATCCAAAAGCAAATTCCTTTTGATGACTATTGGGCGGTGCGATCGATGTCTTTTTAGATTTTGCTGCCACATTTATTCCACCTTGTCTCGCCAAATTGCGTCTCCGATTGATAGGTGGTAATGCTTTTAAAACTTTTTGTATTTCAATGCTTATAATAAGACTAATTTACATAAAAAATCAATAGTTATGTTTTGAGCTATTGGTTTATTTTCTATAGTTTCCAAATAGGTCTCATCATTCTTTGAATATTTTTACCTCGGTTTTTGTGGAATCGACCAAATCCCACCCCCACGAGAAAAGCAAAAGAAAATTGGGGCCTAATAAAATAAAGTTCGAAAGATGGATGGACGTATACAAACTCGGACGGAAAGCATATATTACTTTAATCTAGCATTGGCTGCTGAAAAATAACTTTATTAATTCATGATTGTTCGTCCAATTCATTAATGTAGTGGCATGGTGATCTTAGAAAGTAATTTCTTTTGATGATTGATGGGTGGTATATTCTCTGGGCCGGTTCAGGTTTGGCTACGGTGTGTATTCCATCCTAGATCACCAAATTCCTTCCATGATATATGGGTGATACTTTGCTTTTGAAATTTGTTTGTACTTCAATGCTTATTAACACTTTTAATTTATCAAAATTTTCAAAATTATATTTTGAGCATTTGCTCTAAATGTTATAGTTTTGAAGTAAGTCCCATCAGTATTTTGAATATTTTTGCCTTGTTTCTTGTAAAATTTACCGAATCTTATCCTGTCGACAAAAGCAAAAAAAATTGAGCTTCATAATATAGAGTTTGGAAGGATGAACGGATGTATACAGACCTACGTTAAAATTAGATATTAGCTTATTACAACATTCTCCCCTAAAGAAGATTTTTATGAATTCGTGATTTTGGGCGATCCATTGAAGTAGTGGCATTGGGATATCCAAAAGCAAATTCCTTTTGATGACTATTGGGCGGTGCGATCCAGGTCTTTTTGGATTTTGCTGCCACATTTATTCCACCCTTGTCTGGCCAAATTGCGTCTCGGTTGATGGGTGGTAGTGCTTTTAAAACTTTTTTTGTATTTCAATGCTTATAATAAGACTAATTTACATAAAAAATCAATAGTTATGTTTTGAGCTATTGGTTTATTTTCTACGTTTTCAAATAGGTCTCATCATTCTTTTGAATATTTTTACCTGGTTTTTGTGGAATCGACCAATCCCACCCCACGAGAAAAGCAAAAGAAAAATTGGGGCCCAATAAAATAAAGTTCAAAAAGATGGATGGACGTATACAAACTCGGATGGAAAGCATATATTACTTTAACCTAGCATTGGCCGCTGAAAAATAACTTTATTAATTCATGATTGTTCGTCCAATTCATTAATGTAGTGGCATCGTGATGTTGAAAGTAATTTCTTTTGATGATTGATGGGTGGTATATTGTCGGGTCATTTTCAGGTTTGGCTACGGTGTGTATTCCATCCTAGATCACCGAATTCCTTCCATGATATATGGGTGATACGTTTTGAAATTTGTTTGTACTTCAAATGCTTATTAACACTTTTAATTTATCAAAATTTTAAAAATTATATTTTGAGCATTTGCTCTAAATGTTATAGTTTTGAAGTAAGTCCCATCATTATTTTGAATATTTTTGCCTTGTTTCTTGTAAAATTTACCGAACCTTGTCCCGTTGACAAAAGCAAAAAAAATGGAGCTTTTAATAATATAGAGTTTGGAAGGATGAACGGATGTATACAGACCTACATTAAAATTAGATATTGGGCTTATTCCAACATTCTCCCTAAAAAAGATTTTTATGAATTCGTGATTTTTGGGCCGATCCATTGAAGTAGTGGCATTGGGATATCCAAAAGCAAATTCCTTTCGATGACTATTGGGTATGTGGATCCAGGTCATTTTAGATTTTGCTGCCACATTTATTCCACCTTGTCTCGCCAAATTGCGTCTCGATTGATGGAATGGTAGTGCTTTGAAAACTTTTTTTGTATTTCAATTCTTATAATAAAAACTAATTTACATAAAAAAATCAATAGTTATGTTTTGAGCTATTGGTTTATTTTCGATAGTTTCAAATAGGTCTCATCATTCTTTTGAATTTTTTTACCTTGGTTTTAACAGTGGAATCGACCAAATCCACCCCACGAAAAGCGAAAAGAAAATTGGGGCCCAATAAAATAAAGTTCGAAAAGATGGATGGACGAGTACAAACTCGGACTAAAGCATATATTACTTTAACCTAGCATTGGCCGCTGAAGAATAACTTTATTAATTCATGATTGTTCGTCAATTCATTAATGTAGTGGCATCGTGATCTTCGAAAGTAATTTCTTTTGATGATTGATCGGTGGTATATTCTCTGGGTCATTTTCAGGTTTGGCTACGGTCTGTATTCCATCCTAGATCACCAAATTCTTCCATGATATATGGGTGATACTGCTTTTGAAATTTGTTTGTACTTCAATGTTATTAACACTTTTTAATTTATCAAAATTTTCAAAAATTATATTTTGAGCATTTGCTCTAAATGTTATAGTTTGAAGTAAGTCCCATCATTATTTTGAATATTTTTGCCTTGCTTCTTGTAAAATTTACCGAACCTTATCTGTCGACACAAAAAAAAAAATGGAGCTTAATAATATAGAGTTTGGAAGGATGAACGGATGTATACAGACCTACGTTAAAATTAGATATTAGCTTATTCCAACATTCTCCCCTAAAGAAGATTTTTATGAATTCGTGATTTTTGGGCCGATCCATTGAAGTAGTGGCATTGGGATATCCAAAACCAAATTACTTTTGATGATTGTTGGGTGGTCAGAGGTCTAGGTCTTTTCAGGTTTTGCCGCCACATTTATTCCACCTTTAATCGCCAATTTCCTTCTCTGATTGATGGGTGCTAGTGCTTTTAAAATTTTTTGTACTTCAACGCTTATAATAAGACTAATTTACAAAAAATTTCAGTAGTTATCTTTGAGCTATTGGTTTATGTTCTATAGTTTCCAGATAGGTGTCATCATTCCTTTGAATATTTTGACCTTGGTTGTGGAATCGACCAAATCCACCCGCACGAGAAAAGCAAAAAGAAAATTGGGGCCTAGTAAAATAAAGTTTCAAAAGAAGGACGGACGTATACAAACCCAGACGAAAGGCATTTATTACTTTAATCCGGCATTGGCCGCCGAAAAATAACTTTATTAATTCAAATTTGTTCGTCCGATTCATTAATGTTGTGTCATCGTGAACGTGGAAAGTAATTTCTTTTCATGATTGATGGGTGGTATATGGTCTGGGTCGTTTTCAGGTTTGGCTACAATGTGTATTCCATCTTAGATCACCAAATTCCTTCCATGATATATGGGTGATACTTTTGAAATTTGTTTGTACTTCAATGCTTATTAACACTTTTAATTTATCAAAATTTTCAAAAATTATATTTTGAGCATTTGCTCTAAATGTTATAGTTTTAGTAAGTCCCATCATTATTTTGAATATTTTTGCCTTGCTTCTTGTAAAATTTACCGAACCTTATCCACATCGACAAAAGCAAAAAAATGGAGCTTAATAATATAGAGTTGGGAAGGATGAACGGATGTATACAGACCTACGTTAAAATTAGATATTAGCTTATTCCAACATTCTCCCCTAAAAGAAGATTTTTATGAATTCGTGATTTTGGGCGATCCATTGAAGTAGTGGCATTGGGATATCAAAAGCAAATTCCTTATGATGACTATTGGGCGGTCTCGTCCAGGTCTTTTAGATTTTGCTGCCACATTTATTCCACCTTGTCTCGCCAAATTGCGTCTACGATTGATGGGTGGTATTGCTTTGAAAACTTTTTTTGTATTTCAATGCTTATAATAAGACTAATTTACATAAAAAAATCAATAGTTATGTTTTGAGCTATTGGTTTATTTTCTATAGTTTCCAAATAGTCTCATCATTCTTTTGAATATTTTTACCTCGGTTTTTGTGGAATCGACCAAATCCCACCCCCACGTGAAAAGCAAAGAAAATTGGGGCCTAATAAAATAAAGTTCGAAAAGATGGATGGACGTATATACAAACTCGGACTTAAAAGCATATATTACTTTAATCTAGCATTGGCCGCTGAAAAATAACTTTATTAATTCATGATTGTTCGTCCAATTCATTAATGTAGTGGCATCGTGATTTTTGAAAGTAATTTCTTTTGATGATTGATGGGTGGTATATGGTGCAGGCCGTTTTCAGGTTTGGCTACAAAGTGTTTATTCCATCTTAGATCACCAAATTCCTTCCATGATATATGGGTGATACTTCTTTTGAAATTTGTTTGTACTTCAATGCTTATTAACACTTTTAATTTATCAAAAATTTTGAAAAATTATATTTTAAGCATTTGCTCTAAATGTTATAGTTTTGAAGTAAGTCCCATCATTATTTTCAATATTTTTTTGCCTTGCTTCTTGTAAAATTTACCAACCTTATCCTGTCGACCAAAGCAAAAAAAGTGGAGCTTAATAATATAGAGTTTGGAAGGATGAACGGATGTATACAGAGACCTACGTTAAAATTAGATATTAGCTTATTCCAACATTCTCCCCTAAAGAAGATTTTTTTTATGAATTCCTGATTTTTTGGGCCGATCCATTGAAGTAGTGGCATTGGGATATCCAAAAGCAAATTCCTTTGATGACTATTGGGCGGTCTCGATCCAGGTCTTTTTAGATTTTGCTGCCACATTTATTCCACCTTGTCTCGCCAAATTGCGTCTCTGATTGATGGGTGGTAGTGCTTTGAAAACTTTTTGTATTTCAATGCTTATAATAAGACTAATTTACATAAAAAAATCAATAGTTATGTTTTGTGCTATTGGTTTATTTTCTATAGTTTCCAAATAGGTCTCATCATTCTTTTGAATATTTTTACCGGTTTTTGTGGCATCGACCAAATCCCACCCCCACGTGAAAAGCAAAAGAAAATTGGGGCCTAATAAAATAAAGTTCAAAAGATGGATGGACGTATACAAACTCGGACGGAAAGCATATATTACTTAATCTAGCATTGGCCGCTAAAAATAACTTTATGAATTCATGATTGTTCGTCCAATTCATTAATGTAGTGGCATCGTGATCTTTGAAAGTAATTTCTTTTGATGATTGATGGGTGGTATATGGTCGGGCCGTTTCAGGTTCGGCTTACAGTTGTTTATTCCATCTTAGATCACCAAATTCTTCCATGATATATGGGTGATACTGCTTTTTTTTGTTTGTACTTCAATGCTTATTAACACTTTTAATTTATCAAAATTTTCAAAAATTATATTTTGAGCATTTGCTCTAAATGTTATAGTTTTAGTAAGTCCCATCATTATTTTGAATATTTTTGCCTTGCTTCTTGTAAAATTTACCGAACCTTATCCTGTCGACAAACCAAAAAAAATGGAGCTTAATAATATAGAGTTTGGAAGGATGAACGGATGTATACAGACCTACGTTAAAATTAGATATTAGCTTATTCCAAACATTCTCCCCCTAAAAAGAAGATTTTTATGAATTCGTGATTTTTGGGCCGATCCATTGAAGTAGTGGCATTGGGATATCCAAAAGCAAATTGCTGATGACTATTGGGCAGTCTCGATTCAGGTCTTTTTTGGATTTTGCTGCCACATTTATTCCACCTTGTCTCGCCAAATTGCGTCTCTCTGATTGATGGGTGGTAGTGCTTTTAAAACTTTTTGTATTTCAATGCTTATAATAAGACTAATTTACATAAAAAATCAATAGTTATGTTTTGAGCTATTGGTTTATTTTCTATAGTTTCAAATAGGTCTCATCATTCTTTTGAATATTTTTACCTCGGTTTTTGTGGAATCGACCAAATCCCACCCCCACGTGAAAGCAAAGAAAATTGCGGCCTAACAAAATAAAGTTCGAAAAGATGGATGGACGTATACAAACTCGGACGGAAAGCATATATTACTTTAATCTAGCATTGGCCGATGAAAATAACTTTATTAATTCATGATTGTTCGTCAATTCATTAATGTAGTGGCATCGTGATCTTCGAAAGTAATTTCTTTTGATGATTGATGGGTGGTACATTCTCTCGGGTCAAGTTCAGGTTTGGCTACGTGTGTATTCCATCTTAGATCACCAAATTCCTTCCATGATATATGGGTGATACCGCTTTTGAAATTTGTTTGTACTTCAATGCTTATTAACACTTTTAATTTATCAAAATTTTCAAAAATTATATTTTGAGCATTTGCTCTAAATGTTATAGTTTTGAAGTAAGTCCCATCATTATTTTGAATATTTTCCTTGCTTCTTGTAAAATTTACCGAACCTTATCACGTCGAAAAGCAAAAAAATGGATCTTAATAATATAGAGTTTGGAAGGATGAACGGATGTATACGCTGACCTACGTTAAAATTAGATATTAGCTTATTCCAATATTCTCCCTAAAGAAGATTTTTATGAATTCGTGATTTTTGGGCCGATCCATTGAAGTAGTGGCATTGGGATATCCAAAAGCAAATTCCTTTTGATGACTATTGGGCGGTGCGATCCGGTCTTTTTGGATTTTGCTGCCACATTTATTCCACCTTGTCTGGCCAAATGGTCGTCTCGATTGATGGCTGGTAGTGCTTTTTAAAACTTTTTTTGTATTTCAATGCTTATAATAAGACTAATTTAAATAAAAAAATCAATAGTTATGTTTTGAGCTATTTGTTTATTTTCTATAGTTTCCAAATAGGTCGCATCATTGTTTTGAATATTTTTACCTCGGTTTTGTGGAATCGACCAAATCCCACCCGCACGTGAAAAGCAAAAGAAAATTGGGGCCTAATAAAATAAAGTTCGAAAAGATGGATGGACGTACACACAAACTCGGACGAAAAGCATATATTACTTTAACCTAGCATTGGCCGCTGAAAAATAACTTTATTAATTCATGATTGTTCGTCCAATTCATTAATGTAGTGGCATCGTGATCTTCGAAAGTAATTTCTTTTGATGATTGATGGGTGGTACACATTCTGGGCCGATTTCAGGTTTGGCTACAGTGTGTATTCCGTCTTAGATCACCAAATTCCTTCCATGATATATGGGTGATACTGCTTTGAAATTTGTTTGTACTTCAATGCTTATTAACACTTTTAATTTATCAAATTTTCAAAAATTATATTTTGAGCATTTGCTGTAAATGTTATGGTTGTGAAGTAAGTCCCATCATTATTTTGAATATTTTTGCCGTGCTTCTTGTAAAAATTACCGAACCTTACCCCAATCGAAAAAAAAAAAAAATGGAGCTTAATAATATAGAGTTGGGAAGGATGAACGGATGTATACAGACCTACGTTAAAATTAGATATTAGCTTATTCCAACATTCCCCCCTAAAGAAGATTTTTATGAATTCGTGATTTTTGGGCCGATCCATTGAAGTAGTGGCATTGGGATATCCAAAAGAAAATTCCTTTTGATGACTATTGGGCGGTGCGATCCCGAGGTCTTTTTAGATTTTGCTGCCACATTTATTCCACCTTTGTCTCGCCAAATTGCGTCTCACGATTGATGGGTGGTAGTGCTTTTAGAACTTTTTGTATTTCAATGCTTATAATAAGACTAATTTACATAAAAAATCAATAGTTATGTTTTGAGCTATTGGTTTTATTTTCTATAGTTTCCAAATAGGTCTCATCATTCTTTTGAATTTTTTTACCTCGGTTTTTGTGGAACCGACCAAATCCCACCCCCACGAGAAAAGCAAAAGAAAATTGGGGCCCAATAAAATAAAGTTCGAAAAGATGGATGGACGTATACAAACTCGGACGGAAAGCATATATTACTTTAACCTAGCATTGGCCGCTGAAAAATAACTTTATTAATTCATGATTTTTCGTCCAATTCATTAATGTAGTGGCATCGTGATCTTCGAAAGTAATTTCTTTTGATGATTGATGGGTGGTATATTGTTTGGGTCATTTTCAGGTTTGGCTACAGTGTGTATTCCATCTTAGATCACCAAATTCCTTCCATGATATATGGGTGATACTGCTTTTGAAATTTGTTTGTACTTCAATGCTTATTAACACTTTTAATTTATCAAAATTTTCAAAATTATATTTTGAGCATTTGCTCTAAATGTTATAGTTTTTGAAGTAAGTCCCATCATTATTTTGAATATTTTTGCCTTGCTTCTTGTAAAATTTACCGAACCTTATCCTGTCGACAAAAGCAAAAAAAATGGAGCTTAATAATATAGAGTTTGGAAGGATTAACGGATGTATACAGACCTACGTTAAAATTAGATATTAGCTTATTCCAACATTCTCCCTAAAGAAGATTTTTATGAATTCGTGATTTTTGGGCCGATCCATTGAAGTACGGCATTGGGATATCCAAAAGCAAATTCCTTTTGATTACTATTGGGCGGTGCGATCCAGGTCTTTTTCAGATTTTTCTGCCACATTTATTCCACCTTGTCTCGCCAAATTGCGTCTCTGATTGATGGGTGGTAGTGCTTTGAAAACTTTTTGTATTTCAATGCTTATAATAAGACTAATTTACAAAAAAAAAAAAAAAATCAATAGTTATGTTTTGAGCTATTGGTTTATTTTCTATAGTTTCCAAATAGGTCTCATCATTCTTTTGAATATTTTTACCTCGGTTTTTGTGGAATCGACCAAATCCCACCCCCACGTGAAAAGCAAAAAGAAAATTGTGGCCTAATAAAATAAAGTTCGAAAAGATGGATGGACGTACACAAACTCGGACGGAAAGCATATATTACTTTAATCTAGCATTGGCCGCTGAAAAATAACTTTATTAATTCATGATTGTTCGTCCAATTCATTAATGCAGTGGCATCGTGATCTTCGAAAGTAATTTCTTTTGATGATTGATGGGTGGTACATTCTCTTGTATAGTTTCAGGTTTGGCTACGTTGTGTATTCCATCTTAGATCACCAAATTCCTTCCATGATATATGGGTGATACTGCTTTTGAAATTTGTTTGTACTTCAATCCTTATTAACACTTTTAATTTATCAAAATTTTCAAAAATTATATTTTGAGCATTTGCTCTAAATGTTATAGTTTTGAAGTAAGTCCTATCATTATTTTGAATATTTTTGCCTTGCTTCTTGTAAAATTTACCGAACCTTATCCTGTCGACAAAAGCAAAAAAAATGGAGGTTAATAATATAGAGTTTGGAAGGATGAACGGATGTATACAGACCAACGTTAAAATTAGATATTAGCTTATTCCAACATTCTCCCCTAAAGAAGATTTTTATGAATTGATTTTTGGGCCGATCCATTGAAGTAGTGGCATTGGGATATCCAAAAGCAAATTCCTTTTGATGACTATTGGGCGGTCTGCGATCCAGGTCTTTTTAGATTTTGCTGCCACATTTATTCTACCTTGTCTCGCCAAATTGCGTCTCTGATTGATGGGTTGTATTGCTTTGAAAACTTTTTTGTATTTCAATGCTTATAATAAGACTAATTTACATAAAAAAAATCAATAGTTATGTTTTGAGCTATTGGTTTATTTTCTATAGTTTCCAAATAGGTCTCATCATTCTTTTGAATTTTTTTACCTCGGTTTTTGTGTGGAACCGACCAAATCCCACCCCCACGAGAAAGCAAAAGAAAATTGGGGCCCAATAAAATAAAGTTCGAAAAGATGGATGGACGTATACAAACTCGGACGGAAGCATATATTACTTTAACCTAGCATTGGCCGCTGAAAAATAACTTTATTAATTCATGATTGTTCGTCCAATTCATTAATGTAGTGGCATCGTGATCTTCGAAAGTAATTTCTTTTGATGATTGATGGGTGGTATATGGTTTGGGTCGTTTCAGGTTTGGCTACAGTGTGCATTCCATCTTAGATCACCAAATTCCTTCCATGATATATGGGTGATACTGCTTTTGAAATTTGTTTGTACTTCAATGCTTATTAACACTTTTAATTTATCAAAATTTTCAAAATTATATTTTGAGCATTTGCTCTAAATGTTATAGTTTTGAAGTAAGTCCCATCATTATTTTGAATATTTTTGCCTTGCTTCTTGTAAAATTTACCGAACCTTATCCCGTCGACAAAAGCAAAAAATGGAGCTTAATAATATAGAGTTGGGAAGGATGAACGGATGTATACAGACCTACGTTAAAATTAGATATTAGCTTATTCCAACATTCTCCCTAAAGAAGATTTTTATGAATTCGTGATTTTTGGGCGATCCATTGAAGTAGTGGCATTGGGATATCCAAAAGCAAATTCCTTATGATGACTATTGGGCGGTCTCGATCCCGGGTCTTTTTAGATTTTGCTGCCACATTTATTCCACCTTGTCTCGCCAAATTGCGTCTCGATTGATGGGTGGTATTGCTTTGAAAACTTTTTTTGTATTTCAATGCTTATAATAAGACTAATTTACATAAAAAAATCAATAGTTATGTTTTGAGCTATTGGTTTATTTTCTATAGTTTCCAAATAGGTCTCATCATTCTTTTGAATATTTTTACCTCGGTTTTTGTGGAACCGACCAAATCCCACCCCACGAGAAAAGCAAAAGAAAATTGGGGCCCAATAAAATAAAGTTCGAAAAGATGGATGGACGTATACAAACTCGGACGGAAAGCATATATTACTTTAACCTAGCATTGGCCGCTGAAAAATAACTTTATTAATTCATGATTGTTCGTCCAATTCATTAATGTAGTGGCATCGTGATCTTCGAAAGTAATTTCTTTTGATGATTGATGGGTGGTATATGGTTTGGGTCGTTTTCAGGTTTGGCTATAGTGTGTATTCCATCTTAGATCACCAAATTCCTTCCATGATATATGGGTGATACTTCTTTTGAAATTTGTTTGTACTTCAATGCTTATTAAAACTTTTAATTTATCAAAATTTTCAAAAATTATATTTTGAGCATTTGCTCTAAATGTTATAGTTTTGAAGTAAGTCCCATCATTATTTTGAATATTTTTGCCTTGCTTCTTGTAAAATTTACCGAACCTTATCCTGTCGACAAAAGCAAAAAAATGGAGCTTAATAATATAGAGTTGGGAAGGATGAACCGGTTGTATACGGACCTACGTTAAAATTAGATATTAGCTTATTCCAACATTCTACCCTAAAGAAGATTTTTTATGAATTCGTGATTTTTGGGCGATCCATTGAAGTAGTGGCATTGGGATATCCAAAAGCAAATTCCTTTTGATGACTATTGGGCGGTCTGCGATCCAGGGTCTTTTTGATTTTGCTGCCACATTTATTCCACCTTGTCTCGCCAAATTGCGTCTCGATTGATGGGTGGTAGTGCTTTGAAAACTTTTTGTATTTCAATGCTTATGATAAGACTAATTTACATAAAAAAAATCAATAGTTATGTTTTGAGCGATTGGTTTATTTTATATAGTTTCCAAATAGGTCTCATCATTCTTTTGAATATTTTTACCTCGGTTTTTGTGGAATCGACCAAATCCCACCCCCCAAGTGAAAAGTAAAAGAAAATTGGGACCTAATAAAATAAAGTTCGAAAAGATGGATGGACGTACACAAACTCGGACGGAAAGCATAGATTACTTTAAGCTAGCATTGGCCGCTGAAAAATAACTTTATTAATTCATGATTGTTCGTCCAATTCATTAATGTAGTGGCATCGTGATCTTCGAAAGTAGTTTCTTTTGATGATTGATGGGTGGTACATTCTCTTGGTCAGTTTCAGGTTTGGCTACAGTGTGTATTCCATCTTAGATCACCAAATTCCTTCCATGATATATGGGTGATACTGCTTTTGAAATTTGTTTGTACTTCAATGCTTATTAACACTTTTAATTTATCAGAATTTTCAAAAATTATATTTTGAGCATTTGCTCTAAATGTTATAGTTTTGAGGTAAGTCCCATCATTATTTTGAATATTTTTGCCTTGCTTCTTGTAAAAATTACCGAACCTTATCCTGTCGAAAAAAGAAAAAAAAATGGAGCTTAATAATATAGAGTTTGGAAGGATGAACGGATGTATACAGACCTACGTTAAAATTAGATATTAGCTTATTCAAACATTCTCCTCTAAAGAAGATTTTTATGAATTCGTGATTTTTGGGCCAATCCATTGAAGTAGCGGCATTGGGATATCCAATAGCAAATTCCTTTTGATGACTATTGGGCGGTCTGCGATCCAGGTCTTCTTGGATTTTGCTGCCACATTTATTCCACCTTGTCTCACCAAATTGCGTCTCTGATTGATGGGTGGTACTGCTTTTAAAACTTTTTTGTATTTCAATGCTTATAATAAGACTAATTTACATAAAAAAATCAATAGTTATGTTTTGAGCTATTGGTTTATTTTCTATAGTTTCCAAATAGGTCTCATCATTCTTTTGAATATTTTTACCTAGGTTTTTGTGGAATCGACCAAATCCCACCCCCACGTGAAAAGCAAAAGAAAATTGAGGCCTAGTAAAATAAAGGTCGAAAAGATGGATGGACGTATAAAAACTCGGACGGAAAGCATATATTACTTTAATCTAGCATTGGCCGCTGAAAAATAACTTTATTAATTCATGATTGTTCGTCAATTCATTAATGTAGTGGCATCGTGATCTTCGAAAGTAATTTCTTTTGATGATTGATGGGTGGTACATTCTCTCAGGTCAGTTTCAGGTTTGGCTACAAAGTGTATTCCATCTTAGATCACCAAATTCCTTCCATGATATATGGGTGATACTGCTTTTGAAATTTGTTTGTACTTCAATGCTTATTAACACTTGTAATTTATCAAAATTTTCAAAAATTTTATTTTGAGCATTTGCTCTAAATGTTATAGTTTAGAAGTAAGTCCCATCAATATTTTGAATATTTTTGCCTTGCTTCTTGTAAAATTTAACGAACCTTATCCTGTCGACAAAAGCAAAAAAAATGGAGCTTAATAATATAGAGTTTGGAAGGATGAACGGATGTATACAGACCTACGTTAAAATTAGATATTAGCTTATTCCAACATTCTCCCTAAAGAAGATTTGTATGAATTCGTGATTTTTGGGCGATCCATTGAAGTAGTGGCATTGGGATATCCAAAAGCAAATTCCTTTTGATGACTATTGGGCGGTGCGATCCAGGTCTTTTAGATTTTGCTGCCACATTTATTCCACCTTGTCTCGCGAAATTGCGTCTCGATTGATGAGTGGTAGTGCTTTTAAAACTTTTTTGTATTTCAATGCTTATAATAAGACTAATTTACATAAAAAAAATGAATAGTTATGTTTTGAGCTATTGGTTTATTTTGATAGTTTCCAAATAGATCTCATCATTCTTTTGAATTTTTTACCTCGGTTTTTGTGGAATCGACCAAATCCCACCCCCACGAGAAAAGCAAAAGAAAATTGGGGCCTAATAAAATAAAGTTCGAAAAGATGGATGGACGTATACAAACTCGGACGGAAAGCATATATTACTTTAATCTAGCATTGGCCGGTGAAAAATAACTTTATTAATTTATGATTGTTCGTCCAATTCATTAATGTAGTGGCATCGTGATCTTCGAAAGTAATTTCTTTTGATGATTGATGGGTGGTATATTCTCTGGGTCATTTTCAGGTTTGGCACAGTATGTATTCCATCCTCGATCACCAAATTCCTTCCATGATATATGGGTGATACTTCTTTTGAAATTTGTTTGTACTTCAATGCTTATTAACACTTTTAATTTATCAAAATTTTCAAAAATTATATTTTGAGCATGTGCTCTAAATGTTATAGTTTTGAAGTAAGTCCCATCATTATTTTTAATATTTTTGCCTTGCTTCTTGTAAAATTTACCGAACCTTATCTAATCGACAACCGCAAAAAAAAATGGAGCTTAAGAATATAGAGTTTGGAAGGATGAACGGATATATACAGACCTACGTTAAAATTAGATATTAGCTTATTCCACCATTCTCCCCTAAAGAAGATTTTTGAGAATTCGTGATTTTTGGGCCGATCCATTGAAGTAGTGGCATTGGGATATCCAAAAGCAAATTCCTTTTGATGACTATTGGGCGGTCTGCGATCCAGGTCTTCTTAGATTTTGCTGCCACATTTATTCCACCTTGTCTCGCAATATTGCGTCGCTGATTGATGGGTGGTAGTGCTTTTAAAACTTTTTTGTATTTCAATGCGTATAATAAGACTAATTTACATAAAAAAATCAACAGTTATGTTTTGAGCTATTGGTTTATTTTCTATAGTTTCCAAATAGGTCTCATCATTCTTTTGAATATTTTTACCTCGGTTTTTGTGGAATCGACCAAATCTCACCCCCACGTGAAAAGCAAAAGAAAATTGGGGCATAATAAAATAAAGTTCGAAAAGATGGATGGACGTATACAAACTCGGACGGAAAGCATATATTACTTTAATCTAGCGTTGGCATGAAAAATAACTTTATTAATTTATGATTGTTCGTCCAATTCATTAATGTAGTGGCATCGTGATCTTCGAAAGTAATTTCTTTTGATGATTGATGGGTGGTATATTCTCTGGGTCATTTTCAGTTTTGGCACAGTGTTTATTCCATCCTAGATCACCAAATTCCTTCCATGATATGGGTGATACTTGCTTTTGAAATTTGTTTGTACTTCAATGCTTATTAACACTTTTAATTTATCAAAATTTTCAAAAATTATATTTTGAGCATTTGCTCTAAATGTTATAGTTTTGAAGTAAGTCCCATCAATATTTTGAATATTTTTTCCTTGCTTCTTGTAAAATTTACCGAACCTTATCCTGTCGACAAAAGCAAAAAAATTGAGCTTAATAATATAGAGTTTGGAAGGATGAACGGATGTATACAGAGCTACGTTAAAATTAGATATTAGCTTATTCCAACATTCTCCCATAAAGAAGATTTTTATGAATTCGTGATTTTTGGGCCGATCCATTGAAGTAGTGGCATTGGGATATCCAAAAGCAAATTCCATTTGATGACTATTGGGCGGTCTGCGATCCAGGTCTTTTTAGATTTTGCTGCCACATTTATTCCACCTTGTCTCGCAAAATTGCGTCTCTGATTGATGGGTGGTAGTGCTTTTAAAATTTTTTTGTATTTCAATGCTTATAATAAGACTAATTTACATGAAAAAATCAATAGTTATGTTTTGAGCTATTGGTTTATTTTCTATAGTTTCCAAATAGGTCTCATCATTCTTTTGAATATTTTTACCTCGGTTTTTGTGGAATCGACCAAATCTCACCCCCACGTGAAAAGCAAAAGAAAATTGGGGAATAATAAAATAAAGTTCGAGAAGATGGATGGACGTATACAAACTCGGACGGAAAGCATATATTACTTTAATCTAGCGTTGGCCGCTGAAAAATAACTTTATTAATTTATGATTGTTCGTCCAATTCATTAATGTAGTGGCATCGTGATCTTCGAAAGTAATTTCTTTTGATGATTGATGGGTGGTATATTCTCTGGGTCATTTTCAGGTTTGGCACAGAGTGTATTCCATCCTAGATCACCAAATTCTTTCCATGATATATGGGTGATACTGCATTTGAAATTTGTTTGTAGTTCAATGCTTATTAACACTTTTAATTTATCAAAATTTTCAAAAATTATATTTTGAGCATTTGCTCTAAATGTTATAGTTTTGAAGTAAGTCCCATCAATATTTTGAATATTTTTTCCTTGCTTCTTGTAAAATTTACCGAACCTTATCCTGTCGACAAAAGCAAAAAAAATGGAGCTTAATAATATAGAGTTTGGAAGGATGAATGGATGTATACAGAGCTACGTTAAAATTAGATATTAGCTTATTCCAACATTCTCCCCCTAAAGAAGATTTTTATGAATTCGTGATTTTTGGGCCGATCCATTGAAGTAGTGGCATTGGGATATCCAAAAGCAAATTCCATTTGATGACTATTGGGCGGTCTGCGATCCAGGTCTTTTTAGATTTTGCTGCCACATTTATTCCACCTTGTCTCGCGAAATTGCGTCTCGATTGATGGGTGGTAGTGCTTTTAAAATTTTTTTGTATTTCAATGCTTATAATAAGACTAATTTACATGAAAAAATCAATAGTTATGTTTTGAGCTATTGGTTTATTTTCTATAGTTTCCAAATAGGTCTCATCATTCTTTTGAATATTTTTACCTCGGTTTTTGTGGAATCGACCAAATCTCACCCCCACGTGAAAAGCAAAAAAGAAAATTGGGGCATAATAAAATAAAGTTCGAAAAGATGGATGGACGTATACAAACTCGGACGGAAAGCATATATTACTTTAATCTAGCATTGGCCGCTGAAAAATAACTTTATTAATTTATGATTGTTCGTCAATTCATTAATGTAGTGGCATCGTGATCTTCGAAAGTAATTTCTTTTGATGATTGATGGGTGGTATATTCTCTGGGTCATTTTCAGGTTTGGCACAGTGTGTATTCCATCCTAGATCACCAAATTCCTTCCATGATATATGGGTGATACTGCTTTTGAAATTTGTTTGTACTTCAATGCTTATTAACACTTTTAATTTATCAAAATTTTCAAAAATTATATTTTGAGCATTTGCTCAAAATGTTATAGTTTTGAAGTAAGTCCCATCATTACTTTGAATATTTTCCTTGCTTCTTGTAAAATTTACCGAACCTTATCCTGTCGACAAAAGCAAAAAAAATGCAGCTTAATAATATAGAGTTCGGAAGGATGAACGGATGTATACAGACCTACGTTAAAATTAGATATTAGCTTATTCCACCATTCTCCCCTAAAGAAGATTTTTATGAATTCGTGATTTTTGCCGATCCATTGAAGTAGTGGCATTGGGATATCCAAAAGCAAATTCCTTTTGATGACTATTGGGCGGTCTACGATCCGGGTCTTTTTAGATTTTGCTGCCACATTTATTCCACCTTGTCTCGCCAAATTGCGTCTCGATTGATGGGTGGTAGTGCTTTTAAAACTTTTTTGTATTTCAATGCTTATAATAAGACTAATTTACATAAAAAAAAAAATCAATAGTTATGTTTGAGCTATTGGTTTATTTTCTATAGTTTCCAAATAGGTCTCATCATTCTTTTGAATATTTTTACCTCGGTTTTTGTGGAATCGACCAAATCCCACCCCCACGAGAAAAGCAAAAGAAAATTGGGGCCTAATAAAATAAAGTTCGAAAAGATGGATGGACGTATACAAACTCGGACGGAAAGCATATATTACTTTAACCTAGCATTGGCCGCTGAAAAATAACTTTATTAATTCATGATTGTTCGTCAATTCATTAATGTAGTGGCATCGTGATCTTCGAAAGTAATTTCTTTTGATGATTGATAGGTGGTATATGGTCTCAGGTCGTTTTCAGGTTTGGCTAGAGTGTGTATTCCATCTTAGATCACCAAATTCCTTCCATGATATATGGGTGATACTGCTTTTGAAATTTGTTTGTACTTCAATGCTTATTAACACTTTTAATTTATCAAAATTTTCAAAAATTATATTTTGAGCATTTGCTCTAAATGTTATAGTTTTGAAGTAAGTCCCATCATTATTTTGAATATTTTTGCCTTGCTTCTTGTAAAATTTACCGGACCTTATCCTGTGGACAAAAGCAAAAAAAAAATGGAGCTTAATAATATAGAGTTCGGAAGGATGAACGGATGTATACAGACCTACGTTAAAATTAGATATTAGCTTATTCCACCATTCTCCCTAAAGAAGATTTTTATGAATTCGTGATTTTGGGCCGATCCATTGAAGTAGTGGCATTGGGATATCCAAAAGCAAATTCCTTTTGATGACTATTGGGCGGTCTGCAATCCAGGTCTTTTTAGATTTTGCCGCCACATTGATTCCACCTTGTCTCGCCAAATTGCGTCTCTGATAGATGGGTGGTAGTGCTTTTAAAACTTTTTTGTATTTCAATGCTTATAATAAGACTAATTTACATAAAAAAATCAATAGTTATGTTTTGAGCTATTGGTTTATTTTCTATAGTTTCCAAATAGGTCTCATCATTCTTTTGAATATTTTTACCTCGGTTTTTGTGGAATCGACCAAATCCCACCCCCACGAGAAAAGCAAAAGAAAATTGGGGCCTAATAAAATAAAGTTCGAAAAGATGGATGGACGTATACAAACTCGGACGGAAAGCATATATTACTTTAATGTAGCATTGGCCGCTGAAAAATAACTTTATTAATTTATGATTGTTCGTCCAATTCATTAATGTAGTGGCATCGTGATCTTCGAAAGTAATTTCTTTTGATGATTGATGGTTGGTATATGGTCTGGGTCGTTTTTAGGTTTGGCTACAGTGTGTATTCCATCTTAGATCACCAAATTCCTTCCATGATATATGGGTGATACTGCTTTTGAAATTTGTTTGTACTTCAATGCTTATTAACACTTTTAATTTATCAAAATTTTCAAAAATTATATTTTGAGCATTTGCTCAAAATGTTATAGTTTTGAGTAAGTCCCATCATTATTTTGAATATTTTCCTTGCTTCTTGTAAAATTTACCGAACCTTATCCTGTCGACAAAAGCAAAAAAAATGCAGCTTAATAATATAGAGTTCGGAAGGATGAACGGATGTATACAGACCTACGTTAAAATTAGATATTAGCTTATTCCACCATTCTCCCCTAAAGAAGATTTTTATGAATTCGTGATTTTTTTGCCGATCCATTGAAGTAGTGGCATTGGGATATCCAAAAGCAAATTCCTTTTGATGACTATTGGGCGGTCTACGATCCGGGTCTTTTTAGATTTTGCTGCCACATTTATTCCACCTTGTCTCGCCAAATTGCGTCTCGATTGATGGGTGGTAGTGCTTTTAAAACTTTTTGTATTTCAATGCTTATAATAAGACTAATTTACATAAAAAAATCAATAGTTATGTTTGAGCTATTGGTTTATTTTCTATAGTTTCAAATAGGTCTCATCATTCTTTTGAATATTTTTACCTCGGTTTTTGTGGAATCGACCAAATCCCACCCCCACGAGAAAAGCAAAAGAAAATTGGGGCCTAATAAAATAAAGTTCGAAAAGATGGATGGACGTATACAAACTCGGACGGAAAGCATATATTACTTTAACCTAGCATTGGCCGCTGAAAAATAACTTTATTAATTCATGATTGTTCGTCCAATTCATTAATGTAGTGGCATCGTGATCTTCGAAAGTAATTTCTTTTGATGATTGATGGTTGGTATATGGTCTGGGTCGTTTTCATGTTTGGCTACAGTGTGTATTCCTTCTTAGATCACCAAATTCCTTCCATGATATATGGGTGATCTTTGCTTTTGAAATTTGTTTGTACTTCAATGCTTATTAACACTTTTAATTTATCAAAATTTTCAAAAATTATATTTTGAGCATTTGCTCTAAATGTTATAGTTTTGAAGTAAGTCCCATCATTATTTTGAATATTTTTGCCTTGCTTCTTGTAAAATTTACCGAACCTTATCCACATGGACAAAAGCAAAAAAATGGAGCTTAATAATATAGAGTTCGGAAGGATGAACGGATGTATACAGACCTACGTTAAAATTAGATATTAGCTTATTCCAACATTCTCCCTAAAGAAGATTTTTATGAATTCGTGATTTTTGGGCGATCCATTGGAGTAGTGGCATTGGGATATCCAAAAGCAAATTCCTTTTGATGACTATTGGGCGGTCTACGATCCAGGTCTTTTTAGATTTTGCTGCCACATTTATTCCACCTTGTCTCGCCAAATTGCGTCTCTAATTGATCGGTGGTAGTGCTTTTAAAACTTTTTTGTATTTCAATGCTTATAATAAGACTAATTTACATAAAAAAATCAATAGTTATGTTTTGAGCTATTGGTTTATTTTCTATAGTTTCCAAATAGGTCTCATCATTCTTTTGAATATTTTTACCTCGGTTTTTGTGGAATCGACCAAATCCCACCCCCACGAGAAAAGCAAAAGAAAATTGGGGCCTAATAAAATAAAGTTCGAAAAGATGGATGGACGTATACAAACTCGGACGGAAAGCATATATTACTTTAATGTAGCATTGGCCGCTGAAAATAACTTTATTAATTTATGATTGTTCGTCAATTCATTAATGTAGTGGCATCGTGATCTTCGAAAGTAATTTCTTTTGATGATTGATGGTTGGTATATGGTCTCAGGTCGTTTTTAGGTTTGGCTACGTGTGTATTCCATCTTAGATCACCAAATTCCTTCCATGATATATGGGTGATACTGCTTTTGAAATTTGTTTGTACTTCAATGCTTATTAACACTTTTAATTTATCAAAATTTTCAAAAATTATATTTTGAGCATTTGCTCAAAATGTTATAGTTTTGAAGTAAGTCCCATCATTATTTTGAATATTTTTGCCTTGCTTCTTGTAAAATTTACCGAACCTTATCCTGTCGACAAAAGCAAAAAAAATGCAGCTTAATAATATAGAGTTCGGAAGGATGAACGGATGTATACAGACCTACGTTAAAATTAGATATTAGCTTATTCCACCATTCTCCCCTAAAGAAGATTTTTTATGAATTCGTGATTTTTTGCCGATCCATTGAAGTAGTGGCATTGGGATATCCAAAAGCAAATTCCTTTTGATGACTATTGGGCGGTCTACGATCCGGGTCTTTTTAGATTTTGCTGCCACATTTATTCCACCTTGTCTCGCCAAATTGCGTCTCGATTGATGGGTGGTAGTGCTTTTAAAACTTTTTTGTATTTCAATGCTTATAATAAGACTAATTTACATAAAAAAATCAATAGTTATGTTTGAGCTATTGGTTTATTTTCTATAGTTTCCAAATAGGTCTCATCATTCTTTTGAATATTTTTACCTCGGTTTTTGTGGAATCGACCAAATCCCACCCCCACGAGAAAAGCAAAAAGAAAATTGGGGCCTAATAAAATAAAGTTCGAAAAGATGGATGGACGTATACAAACTCGGACGGAAAGCATATATTACTTTAACCTAGCATTGGCCGCTGAAAATAACTTTATTAATTCATGATTGTTCGTCCAATTCATTAATGTAGTGGCATCGTGATCTTCGAAAGTAATTTCTTTTGATGATTGATGGTTGGTATATGGTCTGGGTCGTTTTCATGTTTGGCTACAGTGTGTATTCCTTCTTAGATCACCAAATTCCTTCCATGATATATGGGTGATACTGCTTTTGAAATTTGTTTGTACTTCAATGCTTATTAACACTTTTAATTTATCAAAATTTTCAAAAATTATATTTTGAGCATTTGCTCTAAATGTTATAGTTTTGAAGTAAGTCCCATCATTATTTTGAATATTTTTGCCTTGCTTCTTGTAAAATTTACCGAACCTTATCCTGTGGACAAAAGCAAAAAAAATGGAGCTTAATAATATAGAGTTCGGAAGGATGAACGGATGTATACAGACCTACGTTAAAATTAGATATTAGCTTATTCCAACATTCTCCCCTAAAGAAGATTTTTATGAATTCGTGATTTTTGGGCCGATCCATTGGAGTAGTGGCATTGGGATATCCAAAAGCAAATTCCTTTTGATGACTATTGGGCGGTCTACGATCCAGGGTCTTTTTAGATTTTGCTGCCACATTTATTCCACCTTGTCTCGCCAAATTGCGTCTCTAATTGATCGGTGGTAGTGCTTTTAAAACTTTTTGTATTTCAATGCTTATAATAAGACTAATTTCCATAAAAAAAATCAATAGTTATGTTTTGAGCTATTGGTTTATTTTCTATAGTTTCCAAATAGGTCTCATCATTCTTTTGAATATTTTTACCTCGGTTTTTGTGGAATCGACCAAATCCCACCCCACGAGAAAAGGAAAAGAAAATTGGGGCCTAATAAAATAAAGTTCGAAAAGATGGATGGACGTATACAAACTCGGACGGAAAGCATATATTACTTTAATCTAGCATTGGCCGCTGAAAAATAACTTTATTAATTCATGATTGTTCGTCCAATTCATTAATGTAGTGGCATCGTGATCTTCGAAAGTAATTTCTTTTGCTGATTGATGGGTGGTATATTCTCCGGGTCATTTTCAGGTTTGGCTAGAGTGTGTATTCCATCTTAGATCACCAAATTCCTTCCATGATTGATGGGTGTTTCTGCTTTTAAAATTTGTTTGTACTTCAATGCTTGTAAAGACGATTAATTTATAAATTTTTTTAACAATTATCTTTTTAGCATTTTTTCTGTTTGTTATAGTTTTGAGGTAAGTCCCACTTTTCTTTTGAATATTTTTGCCTTGCTTCTTGTAAAATTTACTGAACCCTACCCTTTTCACAAAAGCAAAAATAAAAAATAAAAATTGGGGCTTAATAATATAGAGTTTGAAAAGATGAACATAAGTATATATACCTAGTTTAAAATAAGATATTAGCTTATTCCAACATTCTCCCCTAAAGAAATTTTTTATGAATTCATGATTATTGGGCCGATTCATTGAAGTGGTGGCATTGGGATCTCCAAAAGCAAATTCCTTTTGATGATTGTTGGGTGGTCTGAGGTTTATGTCTTTTTTGGGTGGTCTGAGGTTTATGTCTTTTCAGGTTTTGCTGTCACATTTATTCCACCTTGAATCGCCAAATTCCTTCTCTGATTGATGGGTGGTAGTGCTTTTAAAACTGTTTTGTACTTCAATGCTTATAATAAGACTAATTTACAAAAGTTTTCAATCGTTATATTTTGAGCTATTGGTTTATGTTCTATCGTTTCCAGATAGGTCTCATCATTCCTTTGAATCTTTTGACCTTGGTTGTGGAATTGACCAAATCCCACCTCGACAAGAAAAGCAAAAGAAAATTGAGGCCTAGTAAAATAAAGTTTGAAAAGATGAATTAACGTATACAAACCCGGACGAAAAGCATATATTACTTTAATCCATCATTGGCCGCCGAAAAATAACTTTATTAATTTATGATTGTTCATCCGATTCATTAATGTAATGGCATTGTGATCGTCAAAAGTAATTTCTTTTGATGTTTGATGGGTGGTATATGGTCTAGGTTGTTTTCTTGTTTGGCTACAGCTTGTTTTCCATCTTAGATCACGAAATTCCTTCCATGATTGATGGGTGATAGTGCTTTTAAAATTTGTTTGTACTTCAAAAGCGTATATTAGCTTAATCCAACATTGTCCCCTAAAGTGGAATTTTATTTATTCTTGATTTTTCAGCTGATTAATTGAAGTAGTGGCAATTGCATCTCCCAAAGCAAATTCCTTTTGATGATTGATGGGTTGTTTATCGTCTAGGTCTTTCTTAGGTTTGGCTGCCACATTTATTCCACCATGAATCGCCAAATTCCTTCTAAGATTGGTGGGATGTAGTGCTTTTAAAACTTTTTTGTATTTCATTGTTTATAGTAAGACTAATTTACAAAAGAAATCAATAGTTATCTATTGAGCTATTGCTTTATGTGCTATAGTTTGGAGGTAGGTCTCATCATTCCTTTGAATATTTTTGCCTCGATTTTTGTGGAATCAACCAAACCCTACTCCCACGACAAATGCAAAAGAAAATTGGGCCTTAATAATATAAAGTTTGAAAAGATGGATGGACATATATAAACCTGGATGAAAAGCATATATTAGTTTAATCCAGTAATGGCCGCCGAAGAATAACTTTATTAATTCATGATTGTTCGTCCGATTGATTAAAGTAGTGGCATCGTGATCTCCGAAAATAATTTCCTTTTCATGATTGATGGGTGGTCTACGGTCTAGGTCTTTTCTGGTTTTACTACCACATTTATTCCACCTTGAATCGCCAAATTCCTTCTATGATTGATGGATGGTAGTGCTTTTAAAACTTTTTTGTACTTCAATGCTTATAATAAGACAAATTTACTAAAATTTTCAATAATGATCTTTTGAGCTATTGGTTTATGTGCTATAGTTTTGAGATAGGTCTCATCATTTCTTTGAATCTTTTTACCTCGGGTTTTATGGAATCGGCAAAATCCCACCACCACGACAAAAGCAAAAATAAAAATAAAAAATAGGGGCTTAATAAAATAAAGTTCGAAAAGATGGATGGACGTATACAAACCCAGATGAAAAGCATATATTAGTTTAATCCAACATTGGCCACCGAAAAATAACTTTATTAATTCATGATTGTTCGTTCGATTCATTAATGTAGTGGCATCGTGATTTTCGAAAGTAATTTCTTTTAATGATTGATGGGTGGTATAGGTCTGAGTCTTTTTTGGGTTTGGCTACCACGTGTATTACATCTTAGATCACTAAATTCCTTCCATGATTGATGGGTGATAGTGCTTTTAAAATTTGTTTGTACTTTAACGCTTATTAACACGATTAAGTTATAAAAAATTTCAATAATTATCTTTTGAGCATTTGTGCTATTTGTTATAGTTTTGAGGTAAGTCGCATCTTTCTTTTGAATATTTTCGCCTTGCTTCTTGTCAAATGCGCCGAACCCTACCCACATGACAAAAGCAAAAAATTTGGGGCTTAATGATACATAATTTGAAAAGATGAAAAGACGTATACAGATCTAGGTTAAAAGCATATATTAGCTTATTCCAACATTCTCCCCTAAAGAAGAACTTTATGAATTCATGATTTTTCGGCCAATTCATTGAAGTAGTGACATTGGGATCTCCAAAAGAAAATTCCTTTTCATAATTGATGGGTGGTCTACGGTCTAGGTCTTTTCAAAATTTACTACCACATTTATTTCACCTTGAATTGCCAAATTCCTTCTATGATTGATGGCTGGTAGTGCTTTTAAAACTTTTTTGTACTTCAATGCTTATAATAAGACTAATTTACTAAAATTTTCAATAGTCATCTTTTGAGCTATTGGTTTATGTGCTATAGTTTCGAGGTAGATCTCATTATTCCTTTGAATCTTTTTACCTCGGCTTTTGTGGAATCGGCAAAATCCCACCACCACGATGAAAGCAAAAAAAAATAGGGGCTTAATAAAATAAAGTTTGAAAGATCGATGGACGTATACAAACCCGGACGAAAAGCATATATTAGTTTAATCCAGCATTGGCCACCGAAAAATAACTTTATTAAGTCATGATTGTTCGTCCGATTCATTAATGTAGTGGCATCGTGATCTCCATAAATAATTTATTTTGATGATTGATGGGTTGTATAGGTCTGTGTCTTTTTAGGTTTGGCTACCACGTGTATTCCATCTTATATCGCTAAATTCATTCCATGATTGATGGGTGATAGTGCTTTTAAAGTTTCTTTGTACTTCAACGCTTATTAACACTATTAATTTATAAAAAATTTCAACAATTATCTTTTGAGCATTTGTTCTATTTGTTATAGTTTTGAGATAAGCCCCATCTTTCTTTTTAATAATTTTGCGTTACTTCTTGTAAAATGCGCCGAACCCTACCCACATGACCAAAGCAAAAAATTTGGGGCTTAATGATACAAAATTTGAAAAGATGAACAGACGTATACATATCTAGGTTAAAAGCAGATATTAGCTTATTCCAACATTTTTCCCTAAAGAAGAACTTTATGAATTCATGATTGTTCAGCCGATTCATTGAAGTAGTGACATTAGGATCTCCAAAAGAAAATTCCTTTTCATGATTGATGGGTGGTCTACAATCTAGGTCTTTTCAGGTTTTACTACCACATTTATTTCACCTTGAATCGCCAAATTCCTTCCATGATTGATGGTTGGTAGTGCTTTTAAAACTTTTTTGTACTTCAATGCTTATAATAAGACTAATTTACAAAAATTTTCAATAGTTATCTTTTGAGCTTTCAGGTTTATTTGTTATAGTTTCGTGATAGGTCTCATCATTTCTTTGAATCTTTTTACCTCGGTTTTTGTGGAATCGACCAAATCCCGCTCCCATGACAAAAGCAAAAGAAAATTGCGGCTTAATAAAATAAAGTTTGAAAAGATGGATGGATGTGTACAAACCCGGACGAAAAGCATATGTTAGTCTAATCCAGCATTGGCCGCTGAAAAATAACCTTATTAATTCATGATTGTTCATCCGATTCATTAATGCAGTGGTTTCGTGATCTTCGAAAGTAATTTCTTTTAATGATTGATCGGTGGTATAAGTTCGGGTCTTTTTCAGGATTGGCTACCACGTGTATTCCATCTTAGATTGCCAAATTCCTTCCATGATTGATGGGTGACAGTGCTTTTAAAATTTGTTTGTACTTCAATGCTTATTAACACGATTAATTTATTAAAATTTTTCAAGAAATATCTTTTGAGCATTTGTTCTATTTGTTATAGTTTTGAGGTAAGTCCTATCTTTCCTTTGAATATTTTTGCCTTGCTTCATGTAAAATCCACCAAACCCTACCCACTTGACAAAAGCAAAACTATTAGGACTTAATGATATAGAGTTTGAAAAGATGAACGAACGTATACAAACCTAGTTTAAAAGCATATATAAGCTTATTCTAACATTCTCCCCAATAGAAGAACTTTATTAATTCATGATTGTTCGGGCGATTCATTGAAGTAGTGGCACTGGGATCTCCAAAAGCAAATTCCTTTTCATGATTAACGGGTGGTCTACGGTCTAGCACTTTTCAGGTTTGGCTGCCACATTTATTCCACCTTGAATCGCCAAATTCCTTCTATGATTGATGGGTGGTAGTAATTTTAAAAAAATTTTGTATTTAAATGCTTATACTAAGACTATTTTACAATAATTTTCAATAGTTATCTTTTATGCTATTGGTTTACGTGCTATAGTTTCATGTTAGATCTCATTATTCTTTTGAATCTTTTTACCTTGGCTTTTGTGGAATCGGCAAAATCCCACCACCACGACAAAAGCGCAAAAAAAAGGGGGGGCTTAGTAAAATAAAGTTCGAAAATATGGATGGACGTGTACAAACCCGGACGGAAAGCATATATTAGTTTACTCCAGCATTGGCCACCGAAAAATAATTTTATTAATTCATGATTATTCGTCGATTCATTAATGTAATGGCATCGTAATCTCCGAAAGTAATTTCTTTGGATGATTGATGGGTGGTATAGGTCTGGGTCGTTTTCAGGTTTGGCTAGCGTGTCTATTCCATCTTAGATCGCCAAATTCCTTTCATAATTGATGGGTGATACTGCTGTTAAAATTTGTTTATACTTTCATGCTTATTAACACGATTAATTTATAAAACTTTTCAACAATTATCTTTTGAGCATTTGTTTTATTTGTTATAGTTTTTAGGTAAGTCCAATATTTCTTTTGAATATTTTTACCTTGCTTATTGTAAAATCTGCCGAACCCTACCCACTTGGCAAAAGCAAAAAAATTGAGGCTTAATGATACAAAGTTTGAAAAGATGAACCGATGTATACAAACTTAAGTTAAAAGTAGCTATTAGCCTAATCCAACATTGTCCCCTAAAGAAGAACTTCATTAATTCATGATTGTTCGGCCGATTCATTGAAGTAGTTGCATTGGGATCTCCAAAAGCAAATTCCTTTTGATGATTGCTGGGTGGTCTACGATCTAACTCTTTTTTCAGGTTTTTTTTTTGGTCGAAACTTTTTCAGGTTTAGCTGCCACATTTATTCCATCGTGAATCGCCAAATTCAATCTATAATTGATGGGTGGTAGTGCTTTTAAAAAAAAATTGTACTTGAATGCTTATAATCAGACTAATTTACAAAAACTTTCAATAGTTATCGTTTGAGCTATTAGTTTAGTGCTATAGTTTGAAGATAGGTCCCATCATTCCTTTGAATACGATTTGGTGTCATTCAATATTATTGATTGTTGTGAGGCAATGACAAATGAAATTTTACAAGTTCATCATTGGGCAAGTTAGCTAATTAAAGTTGGATAACATCTTGGGACAGACCTTGTTGAGATAATTCATTTGGGTAACTACACATGTAGCCACCACCAACATAAAGAACCAAGTCTCCGGATAGATCAACTTATTCTTCCCATCAAAAGTCAACTTCAAAGAAGTCCCACGAGCTTTCACACTCATCACCTGCAGATAGATCATAAAACTTATGAGAACCGAGAAAGAAAAAGTGCCCATATACAGAAGTAATTTAGACATGTCCCACGACAATTATCGTAACTCATTAACTTTGTTTTGACAGGACAAAAAGAATCAGAAAAGAATACGATTTGTCCCTGGTGATGAGCCTCCTTGCACCCCAAATCAATGATCTACCTAAAGCTAACGATGCAAGGTCAACTCTTGTGTTTAAGTGGGGCTTCCAACAATCTGGTTGGCGTAAATACATTAAAGTAGGTTGGAAGGAAGAAAAAATTCCAAAAGATGCAAAAGTAGTTTATTTACCGAGAGAGAGCCCATTAATGAGCAGATGCTAGTGTAAACTAGCACATCCGTGTGCCCACATCTAGGTGAAAAATGGAAAACCAAGATGAACACCAGCATGATTACCGAGCTGACGTAAAGTAGAAAAGCTGAAAAAGATATGTAAATGCATTCAATTATCAGCAAATCAGTGATCGTATAAAGAACACATAAACCAGGCCTGAAGACTGACCTGGTTGAGTCGCCAAAATCCATATTTCTTGAACAGAAGTTATGGGACTTTCTTGCAGTGCGTGGATGACAATTATGACAGAATCGACAATGCACATCACACAGCCCAACATCCCCAGCTTGTGTAGTTTCTCCTTTAAGATGAAGTGCGCCAACACGGCACTAACCAATTGATCCAAAGTACAGTAACGACTTGGTTAAGGGATGCCCAGAAACTGAAGCATGAAGTTAATGGGTTAATTTCTCAGCTTCTTCTATATTATGATTATCACTGTTTCCTATAAAAAAGAATGCAATGTGAAGCAAAATAAGCCATTTTAAAACTAACTATTGAAGCCGAAAAAGCAATGCACATGCTTTGAGTTCATTAGATAACCTCGACTTCAGTGGTTAGAATCGATTTAGCGAGCTCTTCAAACCGCAGCGTTACCGGCATTGTTTTCCTCAATAAAGCTAATAGTGGAGTTTATAAACAGAAGAGTGACGATGCCTATGAAATCTTGCCAATCTGGAGGCTTGCTCTGCAAAGGAAGAATCAGAAACAAATGGATACCATCTTTCACAAAAACTCAAACTTTACCCTACAACAGAAAAAGAGACAGAATAGTAGAGGAAAAATTCACCAACCCCTCCATTTGTAAGTGCAATGGCCATGATAGCAGCAAGCTCCATGACCCGGGACGGGGATTCCACATGAACCCCAAGAACTTTGAGGGTGTCGAGGGAGGTCCGACGACTGTGAGCACGCGGTGACGGCAGTGCAATGACGAAGAAGACACGAGTCTCACGGCACCAACGGTGGCATGGACAACGCGGCGAAGAAGGTGGCAGTCACGGCTCAACCCACGGCCAAGGGGGGGAAGAGCTCAGTTCTAGCGGAGGCGGTGGCCGCTTTGAGCAACGGCAGCTCGGACGGCCGAGCGAGCGGCGGCAAGAGGTGGTGACGGTGGCTTGGATACGACGGTGGTGGCTCACGACAGCGAGGGGCGGTGCGGACGGTGCGACAGCTCGTCGGGTTCAATGGCGAGACGGCTCGTGGGACGAGCGTGGGGCAGCGGGGTGGTGGTGGTTTGGTGGCTAAGAGGTGGTGGTGAGTAGAGTGTGGGGTAGCGGTGTGGTGGTGGGTGAAGTAGCAGCCAGCAAGAGGAAGGAAGGAAGAAGAAGAAGAAGGGGGTTTTCGGCTGAGAGAGGGGTAAAAGAGGAGAGAGAGGAGAAAAGAAAAAAGTTGGGGAGGGGGGCAAGAAGTGACGTGAGGAGGAAAAATGGGAGAAAAGAAAGAGAGAGAGAGAGAAAAAGAAAGGGGAAGAGGGGGAATCACGTGGAGGGGAAAGAGAAATGATGTGCTATGGGATTTTTTTTTTTTTTTACTCTAACCGGTTCCGATTCCGCCAGTTCCGGTTCCAATGGGAACCGGGAACCAAAACCGGTCCCTTCAGAACCGGGAACCAAATTGGACCCTCTGGTTCGGTTCTCCGGTTCCCGGTTCTACCCGGGAACCGCGCTCACCCCTAATCACGTATATTCCATCTTAGATCGCCATATTCCTTCCATGATTGATGGGTGATAGCGCTGGTAAAATTTGTTTCTACTTCAATGCTTATTACCACCATTAATTTTTAAAAATTTTGCAACAATTATTGTTTGAGCATTTGTTCTATTTGTTATAGTTTTGAGGTAAGTCCCATCTTTCTTTTGAATATTTTTGCCTTCTTGTAAAATCTACCGAACCCTACCCACTTGACAAAAGCAAAAAAATTAGGGCTTAATGATACAGAGTTTGAAAAGATGAACTGACGCATACAGACCTAGGTTAAAAGTAGATATTAGCTTATTCCAACATTCTCCCCTAAAGAGGAACTTCATTAATTCATGATTGTTCGGCCGATTCATTGAAGTAGTGGCATTGGGATCTCCAAAAGCAAATTCCTTTTGATGATTGTTGGGTGGTCTACGGTCTAGTTCTTTTTCAAGTTTTGCTGCCACATTTATTCCACGTTGAATCGCCAAATTCTTTCTATGATTGATGAGTGGTAGTGCGTTTAAAACTTTTTTGTACTTCAATGCTTACAATAAGGCTAATTTACAAAAATTTCCAATAGTTATCTTTTGAGCTATTGCTCTATGTGCTATAGTTTGAAGATAGGTCTCGTCATTTCTTTGAATCTTTTTGCCTCGATTTTTGTGGAATCTACCAAGTCCCACCTCCATGAAAAAAGCAAAAAAAATAAAAATTGGGGCTTAATAATATAAAGTTCGAAAAGATGGATGGACGTATACAAACCCGAACGAAAATTATATATTAGTTTAATCCAGCATTGGCTCCCAAAAGATAACTTTATTCATTCATGATTGTTCGTCCGATTCATTAAAGTAGTGGCATCGTGCTCTCCGAAAGCAAAAAAATTGGGGCTTAATGATACAGAGTTTGAAAAGATGAATGGACGTATACAGACCTAGGTTAAAAGCATATATTAGCTTAATCCAACATTGTCCCCTAAAGAAGAACTTTATTAATTCATGATTGTTCGGCTGATTCATTGAAGTAGTGGCATTGGGATCTCCAAAAGCAAATTCCTTTTGATGATTGATGGGTGGTATACTATATAGGTCTTCTTTAGGTCTAGATGTTGCATGTACTCCACCTTACATCGCCAAATTCCTTCTATGATTGATGGGTAGTAAAACTTTAAAAAAAAAAGAAAATTGTACTTTAATGCTTACTAACAAGACTAATTTATAACAATTTTCAATAGTTATCTTTCTAGCTTTTGTTTTATTTGCCATAGTTTTGAATTTTTTTGCCTCACTTCTGGTCATTTGCCTCACTTCTGGTCAAATCTACCAAACTCCACCCACCTGACAAAAGCAAAAAAATTAGGGCTTAATAATAGAGAGTTTGAAAAAATGGACGGACGTATATAGACCCGAAGTAAAAGTAGATATTGGCTCACTCCAGCATTGGCCCTCCAAAAGGCAACTTTATTTATTCATAATTGTTCATCCGATTCTTTAAAGTAGTAACATTGTGATCTCCGAAAGCAAATTCCATCGATGATTGATGGGTGATGTACGGTCTGGGTCTTCTTCAGGTCTAGTTGCCATATGTATTCCACCTTGGATTGCCATAATTTCAAGGGTTTTGAGAAAATAGTTTTATCGATTTTGACAAGTTCTATCTGTACTCTTCAAAGCTTGATGAATGACATATGTAATAGCGTGATTGTCAAGACACCTTTTCTTGATGAGCACTCGGTTGTAAGAATTTAGAAATAATGTAATTTCTTTTCATATAGGGATCCTTCAAATCTCTCCATATATTTTGGAGATCTCTATTAAACTGCATGTATATTCAATAATAATATAAACATGATTGATTTGATGTAGACTCTTTAGTGCAGCTTTCTTTTTCTTACTACCCAAAAATTGCACCCTTTTTAATGAAGGTTTTGATGACATTATGTGTGTCACGTTACCATAAGTCGTGCATAGATATAAGTCATGCTATACTTAGGAATGTTGTGTGTTTTAAATGTGTGATGCTTGAAAGCATAATAATAAATAATGGCATTCCTCATGACCACCACTCAATTTATTCTAGATAGGGGTTAGTATGATCCGAATTGGGCTGATCCAACACCTAATCCAAGGATCAACCTACACAATATTGGTCCTTAATTTTTGGGACCGAGAACTGACCCTATTGAGCCTGAGACTGATGACCTGTCACGAAACCAACTCCATCTCTAGGGTCTTGAGTGATAGGGATTATTTTCTCGACGTCCCAGGCTCATCGCTATCCTGATTCTTTTTATCTTATTATCATGCACATGCAAAAACGTGAACAAACAACTCCCTAGACAAACAATAGCTAGAAGACTGGGATATACATCATACAAGAACACACTAGTTTATATTATAACTGTACTTTTATGAGCCCTTTCTCTACGGGCCATCTTTTTTTTTTTTTTTTTGGTAAGGATATACGGGCCATCTTTTCTTTTTACATCACACCACAAATTTCCACATAGGCCGGGGGGAATTCATATCTCCTCTAGTGTGACTGCAGCTCTCAAAACTAACATGAAACTTCCATGCCTATAAGATTAAAAGACGAGGGAGTGAGTCTTGGGAACTCAATAAATAAAATTTATAGTTCTCTACTCGAAAAGCATCTCATTATCAAAGCCTAGCAAGTATGACACTCGCAAATGGTGTTGATGACAAATTAATAGCAAATTACTTACCATGCATTGACTAAATACATGATGTCAATGTAAATTACCTTTGGCTTAACAATGGACACATCCACATATTATGCTTATGCATAATCAACACTCACGCAAATTCATTTATTGTCGTCCTAACTTGACTTGGCCCTCTCAATTCGACCGTGGCTTCCAGTTTCTTCTTGGGCTTTCTAGCTCGACCAAGGTATCTTTGCTCAACCAAGACTTCTTGGGGCTAGCTTCCTGAGACTTCCGGCTTCAAGATCCAAATATCTTGGCTCAACTAGGGCATTCCATTCAAGGAATCAGGCATCGCAGCCATGCTATGTGACGACAGACACTTTTTGATCTTTAAGTACACACATACAAGCGCATCACACGAGCTGGATCTTATATTCTTCTTAATCGACTCATTCATGGCTCGAAGGTATGCTCATTCATTCATGTGTGCCATGAATTCTTATACTACACTAATAAACATTTCGGGAATGACCCTTGGTCCATAACTTGAATTGATCACGTAGCGCCGATTCCCGTACCGGACAAGGCTTGGAAACGGCATACAAATCTTACTAAAACTGCTCGTTTTTTATCAGAAGCTTGTGATTTAGTTTTTGATGCAGCAAGTAGGGGAAAACAGTTTTTATGCCTCAATGCTGATCTAAGACCTTGAGGATTGGGTACACCTCACTTTCATGAAGATCCTACGCTTGACTTACCTCGACTTCGATCGGATGTGAACATACTTCATGCCACGAATGACCCTTGGTTCATGGCTTCATTCAAACGCCAAAGGTAAAGTCCCTACACCAATTAAGACATAGAACTATCATGCTTTAGTGCCTTATCAAGACCTCGTGGGCTTGGGTGATCCCCATATCAACTAAGACTTAGAACCAGCATGCTATAATGTCGATCCAAGGCTTTGTGGCTTTGGGCAACCTTGCCTCGCAATGAACTCAACTCAAGTGAACCTCGGCTTCATTTCAAGCGTGAACGACTCAAGCACACGTTCAAATACAATCATGAGCAAAACCATATAAAAGATCCAACATCATACCCACGGTTTGATGGGTGAGCATCTAACTAGACTCTATGATGGAGTCTATTGCCCTAGAGAAGAAATAGGACTCTTACTTACCTCGATAAACCTCAAGAACCCTAGCGAGGGCAGCTTGAAGAGGGCAAGCACGTGTGAGGCCAACAAAGGAGGAAATGAGTGTGTAAAGGGCAAGAGAGGAGAAGATAGCTTAAAGTGAGGAAATGAGTGAGGGGTTCTTCCTATTTATAGACACCAACCTCACCATTACTTATCCAAATGGCCCAATCATCTTTCTTAAAGTGACATGGCTATATAGTCGAGGTGGCAAGCTTAGTTTGCAACGGGGCACACCTATTTGGAATGGTGGCATATCTAGACTCATGAAGTAGTAATCTAGTGGTCTAGTGTAATAATTTAAGGTTCATTTGTCTCCTTTCCATTTGCCCACATAAGTCCTTGAGTCCTTTGCTTATTCCCCAAGGAAAATGTTAAGCCATCATTACTAAATCTCCAAGTGGACACCTAAGCATGAATCACCAACTTCTTCTCCAAGGCAAATCTTTTGGCCATCATTACATAATCTTCATTAGGCCTAACCTAATGACTCACATTCCTCGTTTAATGCCCAAGATATGATAATCATTAAACTTGGATTTTTGGCACATGTTTCATGCCTTTGCTTGTTCATTAAGCTTGGATTTTTGTCTTGCCTTGATTGGTCCATTAGTGCTATAACTCATCAACTAAATCCCCAAGGCAAATCTTTGGTAATCATTACCAAATCTATAAATATCCACCTTAAGGTGATGAGTCATCCCGTTCATGAATGACTTATGGGATTCTAGAATGTTCTCTTTTGTCTATTTCCAAAAGATATGGCAACCATGGGAAATAGGCCATTAGAAGTGCAATCAGAATTGGACAATGGCTATTTGTATACATCCTCTAAACCATTCAAACACATCCAAGGCTAGTAACAAAGTAATCCTCAGTGTGGTTGTCGTAGGCGAAGTTGCCTTCTTGGCTAGATTAGTGGCCTAAGGCATAGGCTCAATGATCAGCCCTTAGACCAGCTCTGGTCGAGCGGATCGGCTCCTAAATTAGCCTCAGGCTTGGTTCAGGCCGACTCCCAATTGTCAAGTGGCCGTTCGAGATCGGTCAAATCCGTAACTAACACATGGTCATATTGAATCAAATCATGATCATCCATGGTTGGTACATGACCGAGTGGAATCATCCACGATCAAAACACGTCTATTTGGGATCGATGCATGATCGTCCATCAATACGTGGTGGAACGTGACCATTCTTCGATCAACCCTTATGGTTGGACAGTCATTCATCAACTGAACAACTCGATTCCACTTCTGTGGTCATTAAATTGATTCATGGCTGATCTCTTGATCAATCCATGATTGATTCTTGCTATTAATGCACCAAACTCATAGTCATCTCTCATAGGTCAAAAATTACGAATGTTACAAGACTAAACTGACCCTATGGGTTTGATCTAGTTCTAGCATCAACTCGAGACCAACTTTTTATTTTTTTTCCTTTTTTATATTCCTTCAAATGATAAACATACTATTTCAAATCATATATTCATTAGCAATACGACATTGGACAACTAAATTACGAACATCAATACATATTAAACATAAATATAAGATAAGGTAACAATAGAAACTTCCACTTACTAAAAGCAACAAACCATAAAAACAGACATGCGAAGCAAGAGAATAGAGGTGAGTAGTTAGGTGAATGAATAGAGGTGAGTGACAAGGCAAGTGAGGCAAGCGAAGAAAGGCAAGTTGTGACCAAGGCAAGTGAGGCCAAGGTGGGCGAGCATGGCCGAGGCAAGTAAAGAGGGTTTCTATTTCTTTCTTTTGTCAAATTTGGTCTAGTTTCTACTCTCTAATTTACATGACAAATTGAACTACGAAGAGAATAAAGGAGGAGGTGCTAGAATTTAGAGTAGACAAAAGTATATATTATAATAAATATATATATATATATATATATATATATATATAATATTATGTACAGGGTTGTTCCAAGTTTGACCAATCTTAAACTCCTAGGGCTAAGGACTAACTTGCATAGTGCAAGATCCAAGGGTTTTATGACTAAGGATCAACCCAATTCCCTTGAGGATCGGACTAGGACTAGCCTAGTTGGGCAAATCCAAGGTTAGTCCAAGGTTGACCTCAACCTTGAACTGATGCTCAACCCTAAGTCTAGATGTAAATTTTTTTTATTTTGAATGTTTGTCGCATATAGAGTATAATCAAGAATTTTGTTTGCATTTCCCTTTACTGTTCATATTTTAAGTTTGAGTCGAGATTATACAAAAGCAGACGACCTAGTTGATGCCATGAAATTGACATCTCAGCTTCCATCGGCAAGTCAAACATGACTCATAGAAACAACAAACAAGTTGGATCCATTTTCTATTGAATTGAATTTGATTTCAAATCATATTTTGATATGAGTCATTTTGACTTATAAAATGTGAAACACGAAGATTAGTCAGACTACGTCGATAGGCAATACCGCAATCTAAAGTTGGTACCCAGTTGATATGAAATAAAATTATACATGATAATGTCACGGGTTGGTTGATTCTGAACAATCACACACCCGTGCGGCCTTAAGATTTTTTATCCTAAGTCAGCCTCACGCACACACGCTCGAACACAAGGGTTGTATGAATGAAGGGGCAAGTGTATTGCTTATGAATGAGCTGAATAAAATGAAGGGGAGGGTCCCCTATTTATACAAGTTCAAATCTAATCTCATTCGTTGATCTTCCCTCTGATCCAGCGGTTGTGTTTGAACGTATGCCATCATTACAAGTCTGTATATTAAGCCACTCAATGGCTCTAGGCCTTGGGAAAGCCTAAGGGCATGTGTCAAAAGTAAGGGCAGGTGGGCAGTCACAGGTTGCACATGGGCTAGCTAAGCATTGATCAAGGGTCGTGCACGAGTCACTCATGGGTGGCTCATGGGCTGGCCGAGCATTGATCACGGGTCATGCACAAGTTACTCATGGGTAGCTCATGGGTTGGCCCTTGTATGGGGCATAGCCTAGTCACGAACGGTCTTAGATCATGCTTCATTCGTGAGCTGTGTCAATCACCCCTACTTAATCGGGCGACGCCCTCATCACGTTTGTGGCACGGAAGGCATCAATGTGTTTCTTGAACTGCCACAGAGTTTCAGACAGTTCCCAACTTGCTTCACTTTCGAGAAGGCCTATCCATCGGACGAGGTATTCCTTCTTTGGTGTAAGATATTTCTTCTGTATGATGTGGACCGCTATGATGCATTCAATGTCCCAATCATATGAGGGTTTTGCTCTAAGGGGTGCCAGTTATGATTCGCCTCGATTTGGATCATCCTCATCTACATGGAAAGCTTTCAACATACTCACATAGAATACGGGGTGTACCTTGAGTTTGGCCAGCAAGTCCAGTTTGTATGTAACCTTCCCGAGTTGCTACAACACTCGGAAGGGGCCTTCAAAGCAAAGGATTAGCCCTTTGTGCACGTAGCAATACTGAAGGACCAAGTGTAGCTTGGCCAACACCAAGTCACCAACCTGAAACTCTACATGCCGTCGCTTCTTGTCGGCCCGCTTTGTGGCCCTATGTAGGCACGCCCACACTAAGTCCGCACGTTCGTCCCATTCTTTGGCGAATTTGTACACGGAGGGACTACTTCCTTGATATCTCGAGGCAATCACACTTAGCATAAGCAGTTGCTACCCAATCATGATCTCGAATGGGCTCTGATTCATGGACTCACTCCATTGTACGTTGTACGAGAATTGGGTCACGTCAATCAGCCCCACCCAATTCACTTGTGTGTCGCTCACGTGTGCCAGAGGTAGATTTTTAAGAGCACATTCACCCTTTTCGTGTGACCGTTAGTTTGAGGATGCAAGCTCGTGGAAAAGTTGAGGTTTATCCACAGCAACTTGAAGAGCTCGATCCAAAATCGCCTAGTGAATCAAGGATCACGATTGCTCAATATCGTGCGTGGTATGCCCTAGTACTTGACAACGTGCTTGAGGAATAGCTTGGTTGCTTCCTTGGCTAGGCAATCTTTTGTGGCTAGTACGAGCGTTGCGTACTTAGAGAAACGATCCATGACGACCATGAGGGTCTGACATCCTTTGGACTTTGGCAGGTTCACGATGAAGTCCATGGAGACGTTCTCCCATGGACATTTCAGGATAGGCAACAGTTCAAGAAGCCCCACTGATGATCATTGCTCTATCTTATCTTGTTGGCACACAAGACATATCCGCACGTAGGCTTCAATGTCGTCTCGCATGTGTGGCCAATAGTATTGATTCTCGAGGAGTGCCATAATGCAATGGATTCATAGATGACCCGTCCATTTAAGATCATGGCACTCATGTAGGACTTATTTCCTGAGTTTCCTATGGAGTGGCACATAGAATCATCATTCCTTGGTGTAGAGGAGATCATCCTCACATTAAAATCACCTCGTCTTGCCCTCTCGTGTGTACCGAATGAGGGCTTGGGCCGTTTGTTCATGTTTAAGCCCCCCCTAATCTGGTCAATCCATGGATAGTTGGGTCAACTCATCATGTTGGCCAACTCCAACTTCCGGCTTAAGGCATTGACCACGGGGCTAGTCTTTCCAGGCTTATATTTCGGCGTGTAATCGAACTCAGTCAAGAAATCTTGCCACCGAGCTTGCTTTGGGTTAAGCTTCTTTTGTGTTTGAAAATAGCTAGTGGCCACATTATCGATTCTTACGATGAACCGGGATCCCAAGAGATAGTGCATCCATGTATGAAGGCAATGCACTACCGCGGTCATCTCCTTCTCTTAGATCATGTATCGTCGTTCGGTATCATTCAATTTTCGAGACTCAAAGGCTGCCCATCTTGCATAAGGACACCACCGATAGCAAAGTCAGAGGCATCAATTTCTACCTCGTACAGCTTGGTGTGGTCGGGCAGCACGGGCACCGACTCTTCAATCATGGCCCGCTTTAACCGATCGAATGCCTCTTGACATCGATCCATCCACTCCCACGGCCTTTCTTTCTTCAACATGTCCGTGAGTGGCACGGTGATGTTCGAATATCCACGGATGAAGCATTGATAATAATTCGTGAGACCAAGGAAGGATCTCAATTCGTCACCTTGGTCGATGGCTCCCATTCAATGATGGCACGGATCTTGGCCATGTCCATCCGCACTCGTCCACCCCCGACGATGTGTGCAAGGAAAGGGACTTCATTTTGTATGAAAGCACATTTCTCATGGTTCACGTACAAGTCAATTTCTCGAAGGACCTAGAGAACTCGTCTCAAATGCTTGATATGTTCCTCGAGCGTCTGGTTGTACATGATGATGTCGTCAAGGTAAATCACAACGAACCGATCAAGGAATGGATGGAGTACCTTGTTCATAAGAGTGCAGAACGTGGCCAGCACATTTGTCAAGCCAAAAAGCATGACAAGGAACTCGTATGATCTGTAATGGGTCACGCACGCAGTTTTCAGCTCATCCCCTTCGACAATCCAAATTTGGTAGTATCCCGATTGGAGATCAAGCTTGGAGAACCATCGAGCTTCCCCAAGCTAATCGAACAAATCTGTAATGAGGGGGATCGGATACTTGTTCTTGACGATGAGCTTGTTCAGTGCCTGCTAGTTTATGCACATGCAGAGGGATCCATCGTGCTTCTTTTGGAACAAGACCGGGGCATCAAACAAGGCCTTGGACGACTGAATGTATCTCACGTTGAGCAATTCTTTGAGTTGTCTCCACAGCTCCTCCAACTCAGGCGAGGCCATCCGATAGGGTGCCATAGCCGGAGGTTGAGCATTGGGCATAAGCTCAATCCGATGATTGACTTCACTCCGAGGGGGCAACTTATTGGGTTGCTCAGGCGGCATCACATCTTGAAAGGCATCAAGGACTTGGGTCACCTCCTTCGGTACCTCACTTCCTTCCATGCCCTCCTTCTTCAAGGCTTCCAAGAAGGTCACCTCACCCTTCCTTACTCCCTTCGTTAGTTGCATGGTTGATAGCATCTTCATATCGTGTCCCAACTCGCGGTAGATCAAGACAATGCATTGGCACCGCTTATCTAGAATGCATATGCAATCTGCGAAGGGCATAACGCCCACATTGATCCTATCGAGAAATCCTAGACCAAGCACGAAATCATAGTTGCCAAGGAGGATTACCTCGATGTCTTCCTTGCTAGTCCATGGACCAAGGTGAAGCTATATGTCCCTAACCACACCACTGTGAATGCTAGTATGAGCACCTAGATGGGGTGAATAGGTGCGAAACAAACTTTTGCGAAGTATAGAGTAAAACTTTACTTTTAACCTGAGTCTGTTTAACAGTAGACTTTAAAATAGAAATGAGACTCTAACAATTAAATAAAGTTACGAGTAAAGTAAAAGAGTTTAGGAAAGAGAATAAGAACACAAGGTTTATAGTGGTTCGACTTAATCCGAGCCTACGTCCACTCTCCCGCACTGACAGCCCACCGGCTGGATTTCACTATGAATCAAAAGAGTCGTTACAGTATCACGTCCTTGATTCCATAGTGTAGAGACTCTACTACACCTCCTCTAGGTCTCACAAATGTATAAACTCTCTTTTGAATACAAGTTTTCGCTCAACAATTGAATTGACAAAGAACATGGAGCTTCAGACTTTGGAATTTATCTATCACGCACACACTCGAATAACTAGAACATCTTCCTTATATACTCCTCCATGCCTTCATAATCGTCGGCACTTTCTAAATGAGCTCTTCCAATCTACCCGTTGGACAAAATCAATTAGGGAGATCTCGAGTTATTTAAGGAATATGACGATAGCTCACCAATCCTGTTCGCCCATACAATCAGGATCTAGGTTTCCATAAGTAGAACATTTCAAGAATGCTTCGCCAATCAACGGATCTAAATTACCCGAATTAAAATCAAAGCGAATAATAGATTCCGAGATGCTATATCCAGCTGAGAGATCTTCTTTAATCGATAGAATCAAATCCTTAAAGAATTACTCAATTCTGGATAAGTCTTTTTCAACGGTCTAGAAACTGTCAATGAGGGTAGACTTTGAATCTTGAGTCCGGTGGTCTGACGGTTTTCAGACTTTGATGAAAGAGTTTGTAAGTCTTTAGACTAGACTGATGGAAACGTTTTGTCAGCTTCAAAACAAATACGAAAGTTTTCTCTAACAATCTCCCCCTTTTTTATGGTGACAAAACTTTCCTGTAGATTTGGATATTTTTTACCTGCAAGACAATACTCAAGCAAACAATGATATCTCACAAAAGATAATTGGCTTAGTAAAGATAGCATTAGATCTGCATCCATAGGAAATAAGAAAGTCTGTAAATAAACAACTATCTTTGCCATGAAATACCAACAGTGCTTAAGATACAGCAACAAACATTTAAACAATCAAACAATCCAAATCTAGTCACAACTAAACAACCAAACAAAAATAAAGTCAATCAAAAGTAGAGTCAAATATGCACCATCTCCCCCTTTTTGTCATCATTAAAAAGGTAGAGATGAAAAGATAATGAAATTAGTATTGCTTTGGAACGTGAATAAGCTGGAAATCTCCCATCGACTAGACAATCCCTTCTAGCTTTTTCAAATCCTCCTTCAGTTGAGCCGCTTCTTCACCCTTGGCATTAGCTTGAACTTGAAGAACAAGGGCATGAATTTGATCATGCAAGGAAACTGAAGAGGCTTGACCTGCATTCTGCAAGGTTTGAACTTTACATCCCAGGGTATAAATCTGGCCTCGCATCTCCATAAGAATATCAAGCATTCTTTGAAAGTTTGCTGAATTATCAGTATGAGTGCTAGCTTCTACATGATTAGTAGGAGTATTGGCAGATGATGGCAAGTTAGCATGAGCACCTAGATTTAGCGATGAAACCTCATGACCTTCCTCAGGAAATTGAGAGGCATAGATGTCTTATGGATACGCAGGTGAATGGCTAACATCTTCACTAATAAAAGCAATTGAAGAGGTACCTCTTTTCTCAGCAACTTCCCCTGTTTCATTGCCTTCAGGCGGTGAGAAGTACTCTTCATTCTCTGTTTCCTCTTGTTCACCTCTGTCCTCTTCTTCCTCTGCAGTCCTTTCTTCCTCTGCTTCTTTTCTTATCGATTCTTTCTCTCCACTCCTTTGCTCTTCTTCTTCCTTGTCTCGATCCTCTCTCTCCTCTGTATCTGGAACTGAATAATGTAGGTTTCTTAGTATAAGGGCGGAAATGGTGATTTCATCCTCATCCTCTTCATCCTCCAAGATGAGTGCTATTCTTTTCTTGGACGGAGCAGTCAATGACTCTTTCCCTTTTCGTTTTGCAGCCAAAGAACCTTGGTGAGTCTTGACAGGAGTTTTCTCCTTAAATCGCTCCAACGCCTTGTTTAGCTCCTTCAGACGCATTTTGGAAACCATTTTCAGTCCCACCACCATTTGATCACAGGTACGAACACATAGAATCTTAGAAGGCTGAATATTCAAATATCTGAATAACATTGTAACAAGCGCTGAGTAAGGAAGTTGGCCCTTGTCTTTCACCATCGTTCTATACATGTGAAACATGATTGTGTGAGGCAGAGAGAACTTCTTGCCAGCGTTGATCGGATACATTAGCTTTGCTTCGGAGTTGGAGACGTCAGTCTTCAAAGTCGATTTGGGTCTGAGGCAATTGATCACGATCTTATGAAGCAAAATATTTGAGGCATTCATCCTCAAGTACAAAATTCTTCCTTCTACCATTCCATCACAAACAAGCTCTACCATCGCACGACCAACAGACACACTAATCGATTGGAATGCCCCTCGCTCTACTCCAATCACATCCACCAATGTGTCTACATCAACGATATAATCCCGGTCTCGAACACTAAAAGAAAATCTATTCGCATCTAAGAAACTTAGATTAGAATAGAAGTACGCCGTAAGTTCTGGATGAGCCACCGTTGATTTAGAGCAAAATTATTCAAGTTGAAGAAGAGTGAATTACTCTCGTAGCTTCACATTCAGAGAATCAAGGAAATCAAAGTCCACACTTCTTGGGTTGATCACCCCTCTCTTTAACAACTTAGAATAAAGTCGTTTGTGTTCCTCCGAGTGAAATAAATCTGTCCTTTTGCTTTGAATATTCGCCACAACACCCATTCTAGGCTTAAAATGAGTGTACGTTTTGTCATCATCATTTCCATCAAGCTGACTAAGACCTTCAACACGTGAATCGCTGGGAATATTCTCAAATGCTCGTTCTGCCGACCCCTCAAGAGCAACTCCCAACCGTTCCATTATTCGCAAAAAGTGGATTTTATTTCGATACCCTTTCTCTTTCAAAAATTCATCAATATAGTTCAAGGGAGTGCCTCTCTTCTTCAAAGCAGAGTAAAGCTTAAAGATAAAAGTGGGCTTTTGAGTTCTTATGGGTTCTGCGCATTCAATGATTTCTTCCTCCACTCTTTGATCAATATCCTGAGGTTTAGCTGGAGGAGATTGATGCGGCTGAGAATATTGTGGGCTCTGCTGCTGTCTTGGAGATTCTTCTTCCTCAGTAAGGTCAAAATGCGTAGGACCCTCACACATGTGTTGTGGTCCCCTGTTCGCGATCCTTGAAAACTTTCTTTGGGAAGCCATTCTCACAGTCTTTGAGAGATTCCAAACTCGATTCGCGAAAAAGGTGTGAGCTTTGAAGATTAAACTAGAGAGTAAAAGTAAGAAAGTGATGGTCTGTGCTTTTAGGGTTTGTGAGGAAGACGATCAGTATATAAGGTAGTCGAAAAGAGGTACACGGAACGTCGTAAAAGGAAAAATAGAAAATGCCTTCTCAAAAAACTACCCTTTTTGAAAAAGTAGATAACCGTCATTTCAAAAGATAACTTCTTTTTCGAAAAGGAATGATTGCAATAAGCACGAAAACTAGAGAAAATAACATCAATCAATTACTGATTAATAGATGAACGTACCTTTTCGAGATTTTATCCATGAGATAAAAATAGAAATAACTTACTGTCGTAAATTTTGATCTTCTGAGTCTGAGTATCTTTAGACTTTCATTTCTAAGTCTTGAACTTCTTCAGACTTTAAGATGTTGAGTCTGGAACGAATAAGCTCGAATTGACTTTTCTCTAGAGGCTTTGTAAAAATGTTTGCTAGTTGATTCTTTGAGTCAATGAACTGAATCAAGACTTCTCCATTTTGAACATGGTCTCTAATTAAATGATGTCGAATCTCTATATGCTTTGCTCTTGAATGAATAATTGGATTCCTGGTGAGATTGATTGCACTGATGTTGTCACATTTGATCTTAGTGCATGAGTCTTTGATTTCAAAGTCTCTTAACTGTTGCTTTATCCACAAAATTTGTGAACAACAACTTCCAAGAGCCACATACTCTGCTTCTGTTGTTGAAAGAGCTACAGTTTTTTACTTTCTTGAAAACCAAGATACTGTCTTGTTCCCAAGTAATTGACAAGCGCCCGAGGTGCTATTTCTATCAACTTTGTATCCTGCTAGATATGCGTCTGAATATCCAAGGAGAGTAAAGTCTCCTTCTTTAGGATACTAGAGACCTAAATTAGAGGTTGATGCAACGTATTTGATGATGCGTTTTGTAGCACTTAAATGAGATTCTTTGGGATCTGATTGAAATCTGGCACAAATACAAACACTAAACAAAATGTCAGGTCTAGAAGTAGTAAGATAAAGAAGTGAACCAATGATACTCCTGTATAGCTTCTGGTCAACTTTATTTCCTCCTTCATCTTTGTCCAGCTTCAGAGAACTTGACATAAGTATATCAGTCTTTTTACAATTCTCCAAGCCAAACTATTTAACAAGTTCTTTAGCATATTTTTCTTGGTAGATGAAAGTTCATTCCTTCAATTGTTTTACTTGAAGTCCAAGAAAGAAGGATAGTTCACCCATCATGCTCATTTCAAGCTCATCCTGCATAGTCTTAAAGAATTTCTTGCACAGATTTTCGTTAGGTGATCTAAAAATAATATCATCAACATAAATTTGGACAAGTAAAAAGTTTTTACTTTCTCTTTTGATAAACAATGTAGTATCTACTTAATCTGTTGTACCAAGCTCGAGGTGCTTGCTTTAAACCGTATAGCGCCTTTTTTAGTCTTAATACAGAGTCCGGTTTCCTTGGGTCTTCAAAATCGGGAGGTTGTTCCACATAGACTTCTTCTTGGATAAATCCATTTAGGAAAGCGCTTTTGACGTCCATTTGAAATAACTTGAAATTCTTATAACAAGCAAAAGCAAGTAATAATCTAATTGCTTCTAACATTGCTACTGGAGCGTAAGTCTCATCATAGTCTATCCCTTCTTCTTGCGTATATCATTCGGCCACGAGTCTTGCTTGTTCCTTATGACTTTTCATTTCTCATTCATCTTGTTCTTAAAAACTCATTTAACTCTAATGATAGATTTACCTTTTGGTTTAGGAATCAATTCCCAGACATCATTGATACTGAATTGCCTGAGTTCTTCTTGCATAGCTTCAATCCAGCTTTCATCAGTTAAGGCTTCTTCTATACTCTTGGGTTCTATTTCAGAAATAAGAACTACAGCACTAGACTCTTCACGCCGTTAGGATCTTGTACGAATTCCTTCATTAATGTCACCAATAATGAGTTCTTTGGGATGACTAGACTTGTGCTTCCAGTTGTTGGTTGGTTTGTCGGACTGTTGATCTTTTTCTTCATTTGATTCTTCAACGATCATTCGTTGCTGGTCTTCTAAAGTCTGAGTTGCTTCTGGAGATTTAGACTTTGTAGAGTCTGGAGTAGGTTCAGGTTGAGTCTGAATTGATTAATTTTGTATAAAGTCTTGAAATTTGACATTCATCGATTCGTCCACAGATTGAGTCTTTTTGTTGTATACTCTGTAAGCTTTGCTAGTGGTTAATATCCAAGGAAGATGCCTTCATCTGATTTCTCTTCAAACTTACCAATTCGATCATTTGCATTTTTCAATATAAAACATTTGCATCCAAACACATGAAAATAGGAACAATTGGCTTCTTTCCTTTGAACAACTCATAGGAAGTTTTCTCCAGAATAGGCCTTAAGAAGACTCTATTAATAATATAACACGCTGTAGAAACTACTTCAGCCAAAAAACGAGAGGAAATGTTACTTCCAATTAATAATGTTCTAGCCATTTCTTGCAACGATCTATTCTTCCTTTCCACAACTCAATTTTGTTCTGGAGTATATGGTGAGGAAAACACATGCTGAAAATCAGATTAATCACAGAATTTAGCAAAGTCTTGATTTTCAAACTCACCTCCATGGTTTGTCCGTATACTTGAAATAACATATCATTTCTTATTTTGAACTTTCTTAGCAAATTTTATGAAATTGGAAAAGGTTTCAGACTTACTTGCCAGAAAATATACCCAAGTGAATCATGAATAATCATCCATTATTACCAGGCAATATTTCTTACCTCCAATGCTCTAGGTTCTAGTTGGTCCAAAGAGATTTATATGCAAGAGCTACAGCACACAATTAGTGGAAACTTGATTTATTGGTTTGAAAGAGTTTCCAACCTGTTTTCCCAATACACACGGTGTGCATAGATCAGATTTTTGATATGTCGGGTTGGGTAGTCCACGGACAAGCTTCTTTGCGAGATCTTGGCTATTTGCTTCATGTTGATGTGGCTAAGTTTTCTATGCCAGAGATTAGCTTCCTCTTGAATTGAAATTAGACATTGGGATTTTTCTAGTTTGATATCCAAGAGAGAGAGAGAGAGAGAGATATATATATATATATATATATATATATATATATATATATATATTCCTATGTCTTCGCGCCCATGAATGTCTAAGAGGAGTCTTTACTGGTTCATGAACATATTTCTTCTTGAAAGTTGATTTTGTAACCTATTGTCGCGACCTACCCTCGGGGGGAGGGAACAGGTTTAGGGGTATTGCCTAAAGGACGGGCCTAAGGCCCATGATTAGGTGCGGCTTCTCCCAAGCCCAAACCTCGCGTGACATTGGGATATTCTTAAGAAATTTTGCACAAAAGGAGTCGCCACTAGCCTATTGGGGTCGGCTAGAAACCAAGTGATGCATGGGAGCGTGCCTCACTTCCTACACAACCAGAGAATCTAGGTTCGGGGACTTGATTACACTAATTAACTAATTAGTGCCCTTTCGGTACCTAATCTTGTTCATTTTAACAAAATGATTTTTGGCGAGCGATTTAAATTGATTTTATGCTTATCCACTAACATGTGAGATGATCATGCGGGTGCGCAACCATTAAAGTAATAACCATAACTACCAAGATCCTAATTGCCATAAAATCAAACACATGCCATCAAACATAATTAAATATGCAACATAATTAATATACAAGTACATAAAGATCTAATTACGCTAAAATGGCAATACATGAACAAAACCCCATCATTTTTGGATTTTTGAAATTTTTAATTTTTTTGAAATTTTTTTAAAAGATAAATAATTAATTTTTAGTTTTCTTAAAAAAATTTAAAATTTTTTTGGATTTTTAAATATTTTTGGATTTTCGAATTTTTTAAATATTTAAATATTTAAATATTTTTGAATTTTAAAATTTTTAAAGAAAATATTTTTAAATTTTTGAATTTTTAATTTAAAAGGTGAACCGGGTCGGGTTCGATTCGACCCGACCCGGTCAACGCGGATCGGGTCCGGTCGGGAGACCGGACCCGAGTTCGGTCCGAATGGGGCCGGGCCGAAATGGCCCGCTTGGAAACAAGGCCCGACTTGGTCGGGCTTTGCCTTGGCTCGGATTGGGCCCAACCAAGGGCCCAATCTGGTCTAATACTTTCTATTTAAAAAAAAAGCCCACTACCTAAGTTAGCCCAAACCCACAAATCCAAAATTTCTATAAAGCCCGAAAGCCTAAAACCGACCCAAATAGCTCAAAAACCCTACCCGGTTCGCGACCCGTGTTCGACCCGTTCCTTTTGGCCGAAACCCTAGGGTTTCTGGCGGCGTTAGCGGCGGCGGCGGCGCGGCGAAGGTGATTCGGACGGCAACAGCGGCGGTACGACGGGCGGCGGCGTTGGAACGGCGGTGGCCCAGCGGAGACACGGCCGGGAGTGGCGGCGGTGGCGAGGGCCGGTGTGGGGCTCGCTCGGCGGTGACTGGCGAGGCAGCTCGGACGGCGTCGGGTTGAGGGCGGTGATGGGTGAGTGACGGCACCGGCTGCAGCAAGGGGGTTCGGACGGCGACTAGAGCGGGATGGCGGCGGTCGGCTGGTGGTCCCGGCGGAGTTCGATCAACTCCCGGATCTGGTTCGTCTCCGGCCGGTTCGGCGTCGGGAGCAGCGGCAACGGCGGCGGCTTGGCTTGAACGGAAGATGGAGGCGGCGGCTCGGCTCGAGCGGCGTTAGGTTGAAGCGGCGAGGAGGGCGGCGGCGGCGTCGGGTCGGCGGTCCGAGAGGCACGGGCGGAGCGGCAAGCGGCGAGTAGAAGACGGCTTCGCTCGGAGGAGGCTCGGACGACGGCGGGCGGGGGCGACGCGGCGACGCGGGTGTCGGCCCCCATCGGTCGAGCGGCGGCGCGACGGTGGGCCGCCGCCCTTCCTTTTTCGGTTTTCCCCTTCTTCTTTTTTTTTTTTTTTTTTCTTTACGGTTGCTCCTCCCTCGAACTCCCTTTCCCTCTCTCTCGAGTTCTCTGTCTCTCCCCCTCTCCTACTCTATTTCAAACTCTCTCCCCCCCTCCTATCCCCTCTGCTCTTTTGTTTTTCTCCCTCGCTCATTGAGGAAGACCTTCCCAAGGCCAGATTTTTCCGTTTAATTTTCTATTTTTTTTTCTTTATTTTGCTTCTCTTTTTTTTTTGATTTTTCTTGGTTTTGTTGTTCTTTTTTTTTTTTTTAAATGACTAATTCCTAATTCCGTACACAATTAAATCCTAAATGAAAATGGGAAAATTTAGGTGTCAACAGCTGCCCCTCTTTGAATGGGAGCTCGAAGAGGTTGCATTCAAAGACAAAAGACACCTAAATTATTTGGGTGATAGAGAGACCCTGAGTGCATAGGCACGCATCAGGTCAATGGAAATGACTCATAACTATGAAAGCGCGTCTTGTCAATATGAGGAAGAAAGACTCCGGGCTACGGGAAGTCCATCGAGTCATAAGAAGGGGGTGGAAGGACTTCGGGCTACGGAAAGCCCACCGGGTCATAAGAATGGGGTTGAAGGACTCCGGGCTACAGAAGCCCACCGGGTCATAAGAAAATGACATGGTTTAAGGTTGACCATGAACCTTTGGAGATGACATGGTTTAAGGTTGACCATGAACCTTTTGAAAATTGTAGTTTAAAAATAAACTCATGAAGATTTTAAAAGCGTGGTTTAGGGATAGACTCACGAACCATTGTGGTTTAAGGATAGACCCACGAACCTTGTGGTTTAAGGATTGACCCACGAACCTTGTGGTTTAAGGATAGACCCACGAACCATTGTGGTTTAAGGATTGACCCACGAACTGTGTGGTTTAGGAAAGCCACCAACCTCGTGGTTTAAGGATAAACCCACCAACCGTGTGATTTAGATTGGAAAAAAAAGGTCTCATCGTGTAAAAACGGGTTTTAACTGGATGTGATGGTCTCACCGTGTAAAAAGGGGTTTTGACTGGGAGGAATGTCTCACCGTGTAAAAACGGGTTTCAACCAGATGATAGTCTCACCGTATAAAAACGGGTTTCGACCGGATGATAGTCTCACCGTGTAAAAGCGGGTTTCGGCAAACGGGTTTCGGATGACCATGTCAAAACGGGAGGAAGGTCTCACCGTGTACAAACGGGTTTCGACCGGATGATAGTCTCACCGTGTAAAAACGGGTTTCGATTGATGGGAGGAAGGTCTCACCGTGTACAAACGGGTTTCGGCTCAGGATGATAGTCTCACCGTGTAAAAACGGGTTTCGACCGGGAGGAAGGTCTCACCTTGTACAAACGGGTTTCGACCGAATGATAGTCTCACCGTGTAAAAACGGGTTTTTAGTCGGGAGGAAGGTCTCACCGTGTACAAACGGGTTTCGACCGGATGATAGTCTCACCGTGTAAAAACGGGTTTCGACTGGATGATAGTCTCACCGTGTAAAAACGGGTTTCGACTGGAAGGAATGTCTCACCGTGTAAAAACGAGTTTTGACCAGATGATAGTCTCACCGTCTACAAACGGGTTTTGACCAGATGATAGTCTCACCGTGTACAAACGGGTTTTGACCGTGTGGTTTAGGAAAACCCACCAACCTTGTAAATGACATGGTTTAAGGCTAACCATGAACCTTTGGAAAATTGCATGGTTTAAGGCTAACCATGAACCTTTGGAGACGGCATGGTTTAAGGTTGACCATGAACCCTTTGAGATTGCATGATTTAAGGCTAACCATGAACCTTTGATTTTTAGGGAAGCACCTGCTAATCCCTTGAAAGCTGCATGGCTTCACTAAGGAATCTGTGAAACTCAACTTGAGCAAATGTCATTAGAGACGTCATTAAGAGGCGTATTGGCAATATTACAGCATTAATTGAACAAGCTAATCAAGCTAAGTCCGACTACTTTAGAAAAACATATGATGTCAATCAGCATTATGTGGCGCAAAACTGTCATCTTGCTCGGGGATATATCATTAATCATCAAATTTTCTAGAGTCAAGTTCTTATCAGAACGGTTACGACTCGTGAAAAAGGCTCATTAAGCATGCCAAACTAGAGCTTCTTAGTCAGAAAGGGCTTCTCACACACTCTCGATAAAATGGCTGTTTGATCCCATCCATTCATGTGGGAAGTAAATCGATTGCTGAAAGTATCTCACATAGCCTATGTCGAAGGCTTTCGAAACATTCGCAATGAGCACAATGCGATCGATCAAAAAGGTCTTTTGAAAGGACCGTAATATAGGCTTGGTTAGGGCTTACACAAATGAATGATTGCTTTGAGGCCAATAAAGGAACATTTGTCACTATCTTCATTGGGTTTATGAGTCGAGAACTTGGAAGATAAGACAAGATAAAATTATTTCCACTCCTTCAAGCAATAGCTTCTTTGTGGTATTCTCATTCTCACTCAAATCATCCCAATCAGAAGAGGCTTCGGAAAAAAAGTTATAATGTTGGCTCGGGAAAAGCTTGAAAGGCTTAAAATTTTCAAGAGAATCTTTAAGAGTCAGTGATCATCATGGCATCGTGACCGGGTCACTTGACCTTTCGAAAGCATTTGGCTTTTGAAACACAGCACATCTCGAGAGTTCATTCATTGATCATTTCGCATGAGAGCTTTGCTCTTTTCTTTAATTTCCTTTGTCCTTTGCGATGATTTTTTTTTTTTCGAGGCACTTGGATTTTGATAATTTTTTTCACAAAGATGCGGCCTTTTGGCTCTTTTTCTTAACGGGCATTGGCCTTGCTTTTACCGAGCACACTGCTTTTTCATGCCCCCTAGTTTGTCGAGCTTTTTGCTCTTTGAACTTTGGTAGCTCTTATGACTTTCGAGATGCTTTTCACATTTCCTCGTGATTGCCAATTATATTTGGTCAATTCTTATGCCTTGCCCCAGTGAAGGGAGATGACCACCGCTCGGGGTTCGGAAATGAATAATCAGGCCCAAATTGGTTAAAGCAATGGATATTAGTGTTTGGGTAGAGAAGGAAGTGCTCTTCTTCACTTTGGGATAAGTCAAGCTCTAATGAGAATTCCTCGAAGCTATCACTAGAAGATTGATGCAAGTGAAAGTAATAGAATCTTTCTCAATCTTTCGCTCTACAACATGATCATAACCCTCTATGCTGCCCAATGTAAGGTCGTCCTCGACAAGGGTACTTTGAAGTATATATTTTTTTTTTCCCAAAGGGATAGCAAGAGATTAGTGCAATGCTTGGGATTGATGAAGGAAATGCCTTTATCATTTCGATCTTTGCACTCAATGCGAATGAATCTTTCATCCTAAGAGAAGGTCGCCTTTCACTCAACTCTCAAAAGTATTTGAAGGACATATTTGGAAGTGGCTTGCCTTTCTTCATCCTAAGCACTTCTTGTTTGGCATGGTTAACATCTCCATTTCACTTTGTCAAGATCATCTGAGTAGATCAATCTCCATAGGAAAATTTGATTCAAAATGAATAATCCACAAAACGAGAAAACAATTTTGGGATAAAAGAATACTCAAAAAGTTTGCAGAAATTTTTTTTTTCTCATTTTTTGCTTGTCTCTAAAAAAAACGCCAAAGGTTTTTTTTTTTTTCAAAAAAAAAATTGAGAAGAAGGGTACTTACCTGCGGCATGGTGACCCGGTAATCCTACAAAGAATGTGAAAGAATATGTTAGTGCAAAGATCTTTAGGGATTGAAATGTTGGAAACGATACATTATTACCCTTCACTCGCTTTTATCCTTTTGGCACTAACATCTCTTGGATTCACCTTCATGGATATTTGGTAACTCAACAATACCCTTCCCTTGCATTTTCCCTTAAGCATTTGATGTCTTCCTATCAAAGGAAAGAAAGAATCATGTCGAGACACTATCCAAAATGAGCAATTGGAATCGACACCATTTACCCTTCATGTGTTTTCGTTCTTCAGGTATGAACTTTGCTTGGAGTCGTTAGAATTGATTGAAAAATGGCTATGTGGCACTGATTTTATCCATAAAAAGCACTTATTTTATTGTATACAATAATTCACAAAGTTCGATTCCTGCTTTGTTTTTTTAGATGCTCTTTTTGAAGAGATGTTTAGCTGACAAGGAGCTTGAAAATTTTATATATGGATCATGAGATGTGCTTTTCAAGATTTTGCTTTGAAAGGAGAGTAGGTGCTCATTGTTTCCACATCTGAGGATATTGTTCTTCGATGCTTTGCCCGCTTATTGCCTTGATGGAAGGCGCTGCTTCTACGGTCAAGGTGCAACATTTTTCCCATTCATCACCCTGTAAGAAGAGGAGATGAAACGGGTTATCCCTATACTTAATTAGGTTCAATTTAGGAATGATACATCATTTTCAAAGTCGGGCGATCAACATCCCAAGATATCTCTAATGGAGGAATGGATAAAATTGCCCCCCTGTTTCATTTGAATCTTTCCTTGTTCAAGATGAACAAGACTTAAAAATGCTCCACCGCGTTTGTTAGGAACGTTACAAAAGTTGACACTCTTGATGTTTCCTTGATAATGGAAAAGAAAACCATGTTAGAAACGGTATCGAAATTGATGATTGAAATCGATACAGTTTACTCTTCCTTCGATTTCGCCCTTTTGGATGCTTGGCAACTCCTTCAATTGTCTCATCATACAAAGTGAACGAGATCGATGGGCTATTTTGGCACCCAAGGCATTCGCGAATAATGAAACTTCCTAGAACGGAATGCAACGTCATTCTACCTCTATGGAAAATTGGCATCGACGATGTCTTGACGCATGCTTACTCCTAAAGTTCCATGAGCTCGGGAAAACGACTACATGAAGAGAAGGCCTTAAGTAAAGTTTTCTTGAAATTCATTTTGGAAGGTAGACGTAAAGGTTTGCCTAAAACACTTCTGATTTTTTTTGAATTTTGCTGTTTTTTTTAATAAAAAATATAAATAATTATGATTTTCATGAAACTGAATCCCATCATTAAAAATGTGAGTCGCATAATTTGCAAAAGCAACAATTGGATTCGCAATTAAAACTCAAAATGGAAAACATGATTCTTAACATGAGTAAGAACATTGATAAAATACAAGAAGCTCTTGTATAGATAAGAGTAAAAGTCAACTCTTGTCCTAATGTCAAAGAGCATTACGCATAACCTGCAAAAAGACGACAATGTTAGTACGTGAATGAGAGAAAATGATATTTTAATGAAGTCACTTCTTACAATAAAATCAAGGTGACGATACATGCCCCCACAATCCTTATTACAGGATTTTAGTATTTCGCCAAGATTTTATAGAGAAGACATCATTAAAATTATCAATCAACGGCCATCAATCGAATGTCCACTTTTATTCCAAAAGTTTCGTATGCAAAAGTGTCATTGATTTTTGAAAAATTGATTTGTGATTTTACTCCTAAAAAAATGATGTGATTTCTATTTTGAGGAATTTGTACACAAAATGATTTGCATTATAGTCCCAAAATATGATAACAAGAAAATTCGATTAAAAAAAAAAATTTCAAATTTTTTTTTTTTGCCCCAATATAAAATCACAACTTGAAAGTTTTTTTTTTTTTTCAAAATGATTTCGAGCCCATAATTAGAAAATTTAAACAAAACCACATGTTCAACAGGGCCAAATCAAAATGTTTAGAACTTGCATTCAAATGCTCACTTGTCAAAAGTAATTGCCAATTTTTCAATCATAAGCTTGCATCACCGAGGGCATTCGATTGATTTCCGCGAATTTCAAGATGAAAATGCAATACAAAATGAACAAATAAAAAGGAAAATGACACTTACAATGAGTGCCGACCTTCATCTTTTTTTTTTACATAGACATGCACATGAGATGTGGTTCGATTTCTACTCTATACGGCTCAAAATGAAGCCATGGGATTACAGGACTGAACCAACAAGCTCGTGGCTAGGTCGTGTTACCCATGACTCCGGCTTTGTCAAAGGACCGACCCGTGTCGCATGCTTACAGACCAGGGTGGGGACCTTTGACATCAAGAAAGAAATTTCGGGGTTAAGGTGGGCGACTCGTACTACGTGCTTGTAGTCGGAGTGGTATCCACCTCAACACCATCCTAAGTAATCCTATGCGGCCCGGCCCGGCGGGTAGTGTGTGCTATAGTGTAGTGCAATGTAGGGGATGCAGGCATGACAATTTATAAGCAATCAGCACTTCATACATGAAAAATAAACCATACATTCCTACACCTCCCTGCAAGACAAAGGTGAGAAAACACTTCCCCTTATACCTCCCATTCTGCAAAACATTTAACACCTACAATGTTAGGAGCGTACTGGAATCCTCGCTACCAAACAAAAATACTTTTGAACAAGATTAATTTTGGCCTAAGTCCTCTAAGGTCTAAAACCAAGTCCCCAGTGGAGTCGCCAAGCTGTCGCGACCTACCCTCGGGGGGAGGGAACAGGTTTAGGGGTATTGCCTAAAGGACGGGCCTAAGGCCCATGATTAGGTGCGGCTTCTCCCAAGCCCAAACCCCGCGTGACATTGGGATATTCTTAAGAAATTTTGCACAAAAGGAGTCGCCACTAGCCTATTGGGGTCGGCTAGAAACCAAGTGATGCATGGGAGTGTGCCTCACTTCCTACACAACCAGAGAATCTAGGTTCGGGGACTTGATTACACTAATTAACTAATTAGTGCCCTTTCGGTACCTAATCTTGTTCATTTTAACAAAATGATTTTTGGCAGGCAGTTTAAATTGATTTTATGCTTATCCACTAACATGTGAGATGATCATGCGGGTGTGCAACCATTAAAGTAATAACCATAACTACCAAGATCCTAATTGCCATAAAATCAAACACATGCCATCAAACATAATTAAATATGCAAATTAAACATGCAACATAATTAATATACAAGTACATAAAGATCTAATTACGCTAAAATGGCAATACATGATCAAACCCCATCATTTTTGGATTTTTTGAAATTTTTAATTTTTTGAAATTTTTTTAAAAGATAAATAATTAATTTTTAGTTTTCTTAAAAAAATTTAAAATTTTTTTTGGATTTTTTAAATATTTTTGGATTTTCGAATTTTTTTAAATATTTAAATATTTAAATATTTTTGAATTTTAAAATTTTTAAAGAAAATATTTTTAAATTTTTGAATTTTTAATTTAAAAAGGTGAACCGGGTCGGGTTCGATTCGACCCGACCCGGTCAACGCAGATCGGGTCCGGTCGGAGACCGGACCCGAGTTCGGTCCGAATGGGGCCGGGCCGAAATGGCCCGCTTGGAAACAAGGCCCGACTTGGTCGGGCTTTGCCTTGGCTCGGATTGGGCCCAACCAGCAGGCCCAATCTGGTCTAATACTTTCTATTTAAAAAAAAAAGCCCACTACCTAAGTTAGCCCAAACCCACAAATCCAAAATTTCTATAAAGCCCGAAAGCCTAAAACCGACCCAAATAGCTCAAAAACCCTACCCGGTTCGCGACCCGTGTTCGACCCGTTCCTTTTGGCCGAAACCCTAGGGTTTCCTGGCGGCGTTGGCAGCGGCGGCGGCAGCGGCGAAGGTGATTCGGACGGCAACAGCGGCGGTACGACGGGCGGCGGCGTTGGCACGGCGGTGACTGGCGGAGACACGGCCAGGAGTGGCGGCGGTGGCGAGGGCCGGTGTGGGGCTCGCTCGGCGGTGACTAGCGAGGCAGCTCGGACGGCGTCGGGTTGAGGGCGATGATGGGTGAGTGACGGCACCAGCTGCAGCGAGGGGGTTTCGGACGGCGACTAGAGCGGGACGGCGGCGGCGGTCGGCCTGGTGGTCCAGCGGAGTTCGATCAACTCCCAGATCTGGTTCGTCTCCGGCCGGTTCGGCGTCGGGAGCAGCGGCAACGGCGGCGGCTTGGCTCGAACGGAAGATGGAGGGCGGCGGCTCGGCTCGAACGGCGTTAGGTTGAAGCGGCGAGGAGGGCGAGCGGCGGCGTCGGTCGGCCGGTCCGAGAGGCACGGGCGGAGCGGCAAGCGGCCAGTAGAAGACAGCTTCGCTCGGAGGAGGCTCGGACGACGACGGGCAGGAGGGCGGCGGCGACGCGGGTGTCAGGCATCGGTCGAGCGGCAGCAGCGGTGGCGAGGGCCGCCGCCCTTCCTTTCGGTTTTCCCCTTCTTCTTTTTTTTTTTTTCTTTCTGGTTGCTCCTCCCTCGAACTCCCTTTCCCTCTCTCTCGAGTTCTCTGTGCTGCTGCCCCCTCTGCTACTCTATTTCGAACTCTCTCTCCCCCTCCTGCTGTCCCTCTGCTCTGTTTTTCTCCCTCTACCCTGTGTCCTTCCCAAGGCCAGATTTTTCCGTTTTAATTTTCTATTTTTTTTATTTATTTTGCTTCTCTTTTTTTTTTCTGATTTTTCTTGGTTTTGTTGTTCTTTTTTTTTTTTTTAAATGACTAATTCCTAATTCCGTACACAATTAAATCCTAAATGAAAATGGGAAAATTTAGGTGTCAACACCTATGTCGCACGGTTGGTGATACTCAAAAATTGTAATTGAGTCCTTCTACTAAGGAAACGTTACTGATTGTGAGACTTCCAATCTTTACGGTTCTGTATCCCACAATTCTGCCTTTGCTATTTCCTCCAAAAGAAACTTTTCCACCATTAACTTGCATAAGCTTTATGAAACAACTTGAGTCTCCTGTCATATGTCTTGAGCATCCACTATCCAAGTACCATTTAACCTTCTTTTTTTATAGCGACCTGAATTTAAAAAAGAAACTCAAGCTTTCTTTAGTACTCATACTTTCTTGGGTCCAATGGAGTTAGTGCAATATACAGTCTTTACCCAAACCTTCTTAATGGGTCTCCAAACCATAGGACATTCTTTCTCAAAATGTTCTGAGCTGTTGCACTTAAAACATTTGAGAGCACTGTGGCCTACAGGTTTTACAAAGACTTTTTGGAAATGATTTCTATAAAAATCTTTTGTAGGTTTTTGTTTAATTCTTTCCTTTACTTTGGAAAATCAATTAGAGGAATGGTTTCAACAGTCATTCCCAAGCCTAATTTGTTAAAGTAAGGTCTTTGTATTAAAAGAATCTTTTCTAATTTCTCATAACCTATTGAAAACCTTTTTGAAATACTTGAAATATCATTTTTCAAAAGTGCATTTCTTTTGAAAGTGAGTCTACATTTTCTTTCAAAGTAATAATACTTTTATCCAAATTTTCGACTTTTTCTTTCCAAACAATCTCCTCTTGCTTCAGTGTAGAATTTTCTCTTTTTAGTTCGGAAATCCTCATAAGAGAGGTTTTGAGATTAAGGCACAATTCATCAATATATTTAGAGACTTTAGTAGGAATTTTTAAATTACTTACCTCGATTTCACTGTCGGAGTTTTAATCTGATTCTGATTGTGCCATTAGACAAATGTTAGCATAATCATCATCACTCTCTTCCACTCGGTATCACTCCAAGTTTCTGCTTTGAGAGCTTTTCTGTATTTCTCAGCTTTTCATTTCTTTTTCTTTAGTAAGAGACAGTTGGGTCTGATGTGTCCATTTTTCTTGCATTCAAAACAAACCACATCTTTATTAGAATCATCATCCTCAGCTGATTTATTTTGAAACTTTTGAGAACTTTGTTTCTTCGAATTGAAATTTCTTCCCTTTTTGTTAAGTTTTCTAAACCTTCTTATCATGAGAGCAAGCTCTTCATCATCCATATCGTCTTCAGAATCTGTAACATTAGAATCATCATTAGATTTTAATGTAATGGATTTTTTACCTTTGGGATCTTCATTTTCATTGATTTGCTTCACTTCATAAGACTGAAGAGTGTCAAGCAATTCGTCAACAGAGAGTGGCATGATTCTTTGTGTCTCATTTATTGAGATCTTTACGTGATTCCAATCTATGGAAAGCCCACGCAGTAGCTTGTTAACCTTCATGGATCCAGAGATTGGTTGACCTTGATACTCAAGACCATTCACAATTTCTATAAAACGACTAAACATGTCAGTGATAGATTCTCCTGGTTTCTTTCACTCGATCGGTTCCTTCATAGGTGATGTGCAATCTATGCCAGACTTCTTTAGCTGTTTCACAAGGAGATATTATGTTATATTCAGTAGGAGATAATGTATAATATAAAGAATAAATTGCTTTTGCGTCAAGAGCTTGTCTCTTGGTTATCTCTTCTTGAGTCATCTCGTTGGACTCAATAGCTTCTTTTCCCCTTTCTGAGACTGTTGTAGTTTTAGGAATGATTCCTTTGTATACCATATCTCATTCAAGAGGGTCTTTCAATCTTAGGAATGCATTCATTTTGTTTTTCCATATATTGTATTCATTCCCATCAAAGTAAGGCGGTCTGGTGTTGCTTTGCCCTTCAACCAAACCTGGAGCCAACATACTAGCCATGGATCGTTAACTCTGAAGTAAAAACACTTTAATTTAAATGAGTACACAGGCTCTAATACCAATTGTGAATGCTAGTATGAGCACCTAGAGGAGATGAATAGGTGCAAAAACAAACTTTTGCGAAGTATAAAGTAAAACTTTACTTTTAACTTGAGTCTATTTAACAGTAAACTTTAAAATAGAAATGAGACTCTAACAATTAAATAAAGTTACAAGTAAAGTAAAAGAGTTTAGGGAAGAGAATAAGAATACAAGGTTTATAGTGGTTCAGCTTAATCCAAGCCTACGTCCACTCTCCCGCACTGACAGCCCACTGGCTGGATTTCACTATGAATCAAAAGAGTCGTTACAGTATTACATCCTTGATTCCACAGTGTAGAGACTCCGCTACACCTCCTCAAGGTCTCACAAATGTATAAAACTCTCTTTTGAGTACAAGTTTTTGCTCAACAATTGAATTGACAAAGAACAAGGAGCTTCAGACTTTGGAATTTATTTATCGCGCACCCACTCGAATAACTAGAACATCTTCTTTATATACTCCTCCATGCCTTCATAACCGTTAGCACTTTGCAAATGAGCTCTTCCAATCTACCCATTGGACAGAATCAATCAGGGAGATCTCGAGTTATTTAAGAAATATGACGATAGCCACCAATCATGTTCGCCCATACAATAAGGATCTAGGTTTCCATAAGTAGAACCTTCCAAGAATGCTTTGCCAATCAACGGATCTAAATTACCCAAATTAAAATCAAAATGAATAATAGATTCCGAGATGCTATATCTAGCCAAGAGATCTTCTTTAGTCGATAGAATCAAATCCTTAAAGAATTACTCGATTCTGGATAAGTCTTCTTCGACGATCTAGAAACTGTCAATGAGGGTAGACTTTGAATCTTGAGTCTGGTGGTCCGACGGTCTTCAGACTTTGACGAAAGAGTTTGCAAGTCTTCAGACTAAATTGATGGAAACGTTTTGTCAGCTTCAAAACAAATACGGAAGTTTTCTCCAACAACCGCTAGTTAGGATTTTCTTAGAGTTCACCATTTTGAGCCAACTGGCTTTTCCTTTCTCGATCGGAAGATTAAGCTTCTTCACGGCCTCTTGGGATATGAAGAGGTCAAATGCCCTGATATCCATGAGCGCACTCATCATGGTACCACCAATCTTCACATCCACGAACATCATCCCTTTTGGGTTCCTTAGCTTTCTTGGTCTTGATCAACCCAAGGATACATAACTATCCCGATCACACCTCCTCTCACAGTTCATCCTCCTTGCATAAGGCCGCCAACTTTTCCCTTTTCTGACAATCTCAGGCCATATGTGGCCCATCACAAAAGAAGCACTTATAGGTGCATACCTTGTGATGATATCCTCTATTGCTCGACTCTGGTTGAGTCCTAGGAGGGGCCGATGGTGGTTTGCCTCCATTCGGACAGTTGTACTGACTCCAATCTCCCCCACGAGGGTCTTAGCCACGGAGGTAGCCATTGCAAGATCCGCCGCATGACATCGTTTAAGCTCTTGTTTAACCCATGGTTTGAGCCCGCTTATGAACTGATGGTATGCCTCCGTCTCGATCAAGGATGGGATTTGGAGCAACAGCTCCAAGAATCACTTCATATACTCGCAAACTCTGCCTTTCTACTCTAGGCGCTTGAGTTCCCTGCGAGCTTCCTCCTGTGCATAAGCAAGAAAGTATGTTCGCCGGAATTCCTCCACGAACTTGGTCCATGTGGTGATAGGGTCGCCACTCCTATCATTCGACCTGCGACACCACCATAGCAACGCGTCATCAACTACATACATTGCTGTGGTGTTTACCCGGATCACGTCGTCAGTCATTCCCATGGTTTGGAAGTATCATTCCATGTACCATAGGAAGTTGTCTACGTCCTTCGCCACCCATGAGCCCTTGAATTCTTTTAGCTTGGGTGCGTCAAGACGGGGTTGCGTGGTGATCGCCCCATTCACACATGCTGCTTCAACTTCAGTGAGCTTCCCTTTGAGCTTAGCGACTTCCATGCGCATGGCCGTCATTGCAGCTTCCCATGTCTCATCCCGTTGCTTCAGCTTGTGGATCAAGGACCCCAGCAACTCACCTCAGAGCTCTCCCATGCCAGCTTTGAGCTCTTGCATCTCAACCTAGAGCTCCTCCTTTCTAGTTTTCACTCTTTTGACGGTCTGGCACAAGTCCTCGACTTGCCCTTACACGTTCGAGATGGTCTCCTCCATGACCGTCACTGGCATTCTAGTTCACCCACTTGATCCCTCGAACTCGAGGCACCTCGGGCTTTCTTCGGCTTGGTAGAAGCCTTCTCATTGGTCCTACCACGGTCCTCGCGATCCTTGACATGACCGATCACAAGATCGGGACGCTGATCAGCCATCGCACATAGAACGAAGGCTCTGATATCACTTGTCACGAGTTGGTTGATTCCAAACAATCACACACCCATGCAACCTTAAGATTTTTTATCCCGAGTCAGCCTCACGGACACACGCTCGAACACAAGGGTTGTATGAACAAAGGGGCGAGTGTATTGGTTATGAACGAGCTGAATACAATGAGGGGGAGGGTCCTCTATTTATACAAGTTCAGGTCTAATCTCATTCGTTGATCCTCCCTCCAATTCAACGGTTGTGTTTGAATGTATGTCATCATTACAAATCTGTACATTAGGCCACTCGATGGATCTAAGCCTTGGGAAAGCCCAATGGTGTGTGTTAGAAGCAAGGGCAAGCTGCCTGACATGAGCAGGTGGGCAGTCAAGGGTTGCACATGAGCTAGTCAAGCATTGATCACGGGTCGTGCACGAGTTGCTCATGGGCAACTCATGGGCTGGCCCTTGTACAGGGCACGACTCGGTCACGGATGATCTTGGATCATGCTTCGTTCGTGAGCCATGTCAATAGCAACTACTTTAGAAGGTGCCAACATATTGATTGTAAGCAACATTTGCTTATTTAAGAGGGATGTACATGTAAGTCACTTGATACAGATCTCAAAAACTTCATTTTTTTTTTTAAGAAGTTTAGAAGGTGCCGACATATTGATTGTAAGCAACATTTGCTTATTTGAGAGAGATGTAGATGTAAGTCACTTGATACAGATCTCAAAAACTTCTATTGTTTTTTTTTAAGAAGTTTTGTTTACTTACCTCATATCTTCATTTAATTATTAGAATTTTATTGATGAGTGTTATAGGATGCTTACTAAGAAATCAAAGAAACTTTGTAGCTTTTATTTAATGCAATGACTATTTTTCCTTATATGTAATTATTGTTTAAAGGATTAATACCTTGAAAAACTTAAGACTGGTACACTTGTGGCAATTTTATCCTAAACTATTTTTTTTACCACAAAAAACTTCAAATTGATATACCTTGACAAATTTACCTCAAACTGGTACATTTATGACAAATTTACCTTTTATTAGTTTATGTTAAATTTCACTATTAAATTGCTGAATTGGATGATATGTGACAATTAAGTAATATACCAATTTATGATTTTAGTCTTCATTTGTCACAATTGTACCATTTTTGCAATTTTTTGTGATATTAATCCAATTTAACAAAAGGTATATTTGTCACAAATGTACCGGTTTTGAGTTTTTAGCGGTCGAACAAAAGTGTGGTGTTAATTTGTCAAACGTATATCAATTTTGGGTTTTTTTGTGATCATTTGAGATAAATTATCATAACTCTACCGGTTTGGGTTTTACGTGGTCAAAATATTAATTTGGGGTGAATTTGTCATAAGTATATCAATTTGAGATTTTTTGGGTTATATATATATATATATATATATATATCCATTTAGGAAAATGAACGCAAATCATAGTAAAGGCAAGAAGAATTTAATCACAAAAGATATCTAGATTTAAATGCAAGAATTATAATGTGCTAGAGATTTAATTTACTTGTTATAATTATATCCGCTATTTACTATTCTACTATTATGATTTACTTTGTATAATATGTGGGCTTTCCTTCAAAATTAGAATTAAACATTTTTTTGGGGTTTGTATAATCATATAGCCATAATTAAGAGCACAAGCATATGTTCAAAAAAAGTTTTGAATGTGCGTGGGCGGAAAGAAATCATCTAATGAATCAGTTCCGAAAAAAAAATATTTGAATAGTCGTGTATATTTATGATATTAGGTAATATTAGCTTCATTAACAAATTTGCAATTTTATTCCGCTTTGTCATATTATAGTCTGTAGTGTCATAATGCATCTTTCCAAAGAATATTGATATTTTGGCGACGCCGCACCTGTCCATGTTTGGATGATGTGAGAAGTTTTTTTTTTTTTTTTTTTTTTTTTTTGGTAAAGGTAATGGATATATAGCTAAGGACAAAATACAAAAGCGGCACCAAAGACTTACACCGTAACTACAAAAGTAGTAAGAGTGGAAGGGAGCCGAAGAAAGAGCCAAAGGCAAAGAGAAACAAAAACATGAAAAACAGAAAGCGACCAACACGGTCACTAAAACAAGTCACGACAAACCAACACGTAACCTTGGCAATTCAAAAACGAAGAGACCAAGATCGGAGAGCTGAAGTAACTTGGAAGCGAACGCGATCCAAGCAACCTATAGAGTTGAAGTACAGCCTGAGAAAATGGAGGGATGAAAGCCCCAGTTCCTCTGAAGACGCCTGTTTCTCGGGATATCTGGAACATTTGAGAAGGTAAGCGCTTTCTCCTTTACAACTTTGATCAGGCGATTTTTCAGCGCAGAGACGACCAAGGCTTCCCCACGGAATATAATATCATTCCTTTTTTTCCAAATCAAGTAACATAAGGCAGCAAAAGAAAATCTAGCAATACAGTAGAAGAACCCTTTACCGGATAAGAATTTAATAGCCCAAGATAGGTTATCCACCCACAGTCTCGCTCGCCAAGGTAAGTTACACCTTGTCGCCCAAAAGAAAGCAAGAGAAGCCGAGACATGGCAATCAAAAATAGGTGATTGATGGAATCCGGAACTTCATTGCATAACGCACAAGTGCAAAAGTCGATTCTTCCATGAGAGAGAAGGAGCTCTGGGTAGGCAATCCGTTCCTTGTAATCAGCCACAAATTAAACTAGAATCTAGGAGCAATATCAAAGTTCCAGATAAGAGAAGCCCAAGGCACCCGGTTTTTTCCTGTTCTAATGCAATCCCAAGCAGAAGCCACCGAGAAGGATCCGGAGGGATCACGACTCCAAAAGAAACGATCCGGAGTAGAGGATGAAACCGGAATGGAGAATCCCAAGCTTTGAAGGAAAAGCCTGAAGGAATCGCCCATAGGGGATAGAAGATCCGCGACTACTGCATTCTTTGGAAGACCAGATGTTTCAATAAGAGGAGGAGGAATAAGCTAATCAAGAGGGCCCTCCGAAAGCCAGCGATCAAACCATAAGGAAGTCGAAAGGCCATTTCCAATTTTCCAGTGAAATGATGGCCGAAACTCCGCTCTTAGAAGTAAGATTTTTTTCCAGGCCCAAGAGCAAACAGAAGGTGAGGAAGAGATCCAAAAGTTGTCCCTTTTTAAGAAAGTGGAGTGAATCCAACGACACCATAAGGATTCTTTGTCTGTGAAAAGAATCCAAATGTATTTAAGCATCGCTGATTTGTTACAGTCTTTCAACTTACGAATACCCAATCTTCCTTCATTTTTAGGAAGGCACACTTCTTCCCATGCAACCTTAGCCCCGCCTCTCCCAAGAGTGGCGCCTTTCCATAGAAATTGTCTCAAGATTTTCTCAATACTATTTAGGACCGAAACCGGCAAAGTAAAGACACTGGACCAATACGCTTGAATAGAATGTAGGACTGACCTTATAAGTTGCAGCCTACCCGCAAAAGAGAGGAAGCGTTGAGTCCATGATCGGGCCCCGGCGAATCCGAACAATCAAGGCCACGCAATCTGCTTTCCCAAGTCTGGAGGAGATGATCGGTACACCTAAATATTTCACTGGGAGCTTTCCTTCTTGAAACCCAAATGCCATAAGAATATAGTTGTGCAGGGACGGAGCCCCACCCGATAAAAAGATTTCGCTTTTGTTTTTATTGGGAAGGAGCCAACTCCAAGAAGAAAATAGATCGAGGCCCTTTTCGAAGAGTAATGGAAGGCCGATCGGCTGATCGAAGAGGAATACATCATCGGTGAAAAGAGATGAGAAAGACGGACTGGTTTACATCTCCAATAATACTTAAACTCCCTCCGAGCAGTATTTGCATTCAATATTCCGAGAAAACCTCCATTACAAGGGTGAAGAGGTAGGGGACATCGGATCACCCCCGGCGAAGCCCCCTCCCACCCGGAAAGAAGCCATGCAGTTCTCCATTGATAGAAATAGAGTATTTCGGGGTCCGAACACAAACCATAATGAGTTGAGTAAGAGGTTTAGGAAAGCCAAATGCCAACAAAGTAGTTTGAAGAAAGTCCCAATCAACAGTATCGAAGGCTTTCTGAAAATCAACCTTTATTGCGCATTTGGGAGTATAAGGTTCTAAATGAAAACCAACAAAAAGCTCTTACGCCATCAGTATATTATCCCTAATCCTTCTCCCTTTAACGAATGCATTAAGGAAGAATCAACCAAATCGCTCAAGACAAAGCGGCTAGGCGATTAGCCAAGATTTTTGTGATGAGCTTATATATAGTATTACAGACAAGCGATAGGTCGGAAATCAGTCACAGCACAAGCATTAGGCACTTTAGGTACCAAGGCAAGAATGGTATTATTTACCTCTCTCAAAAGACGGCCTGAAGAGAAGAAATCAGAGACCGCCTCCGTCACCAACGGGCCAACATGTCCCTAGCAAGTCTTAAAGAACTCAACGGTAAAGCCGTCAGGACCCGGGGCTTTTCCTTTCGCGAGAGAAAAGAGCGTATCTTTAATTTCAGATTCCAAGACCGGTCTAGAAAGGGAGAATACCTGATCAACCGACAGAGGTCTTCGAATGAATTCTTTAACGTCCTGCAATGAAGGCTTGGATAGCACCGTTTGAGGAGATAGGAGATCATCGAAGAAAGAGACAAAAACCTGTGGAACCGCTAAAGGGTCACTGATCAACGCACCCGAAGAATCCTTAACGAGAGGATTCTATTCCCGAGCCGCCTTCTCTTGACGGAATTATGAAAAAATTTAGTATTTCGATCACCTTCCTTGAGCCAGCGGATTCTTGATTTCTACCTGTAAAAAGACTCCTCATCTCTATGCAAGTTCACAAAGAGCTTACGGTGCACCTTCTCAAGATCAGCAAAGTCAGAGTTGGTCGGATCAAGATGGAGATCAAGCTGAGCAAGACGAAGAGCTTCTCTAGCTTCCGCTGTCCTCACCGAAATATTGGAGAACTCCTCCCTATTCAGTTGTTTGAGCCGGCTTTTTAGCACCTTCAGCTTGGATACTAGTCTGAACATAGCAACCCCAACAACCGGAGTATCCCAAGCTTGCTGAACGATGGAAGGGAAGTCAGAATGCTTAGCCCAGAAATTAAAATATTTGAAAGGCCTTCTTTTAAAAAACGGGTTAAGGACTCTGACAACTATGGGCGAGTGATCCGAGATGCCCGGATTCAGGAACGAGGCCTCAGAGAAGGAGAATTCCATATTCCATTTAGAATTAACCAAAACGCGATCGATTTTCCTCATTTTTCTAGAAGTACTAGCAGAGGTCGACCAAGTAAACCGAAGGCCAACATACCTAAGATCACCCAATTCAGTCTGAGCTAAGCAGTTTCCAAATTCATCAAAATAAGGAATCCATAAGCTTGCATTTGAAGATCACCCATTATGGATGTGAGAAGTTTGTCTGGCCGGGTTCAAGTATTGTAGCTTGCATTTGAAGATTATTTGCCTTTTATTTAGGGTCTACTCTTCTTCAATTATAGAACATGATTTTGTTCCGGTGCTTCTCATGAGCACTAGAATTTTATCTGTGCTTTGTTCACAAATACAATTCATTTACCATGATTAAGTTACAATGATTTAACTTTTTAGTAACTCAAAAAAATAAGTTCGGTACTTTTCAAAGAATTCTTTTTTTTCCATTTGAAATGCCATCTATAATGGCTATCACAATCACTTCTACTAAAATCAAAAGTAATTATCATTTGGTCGTACCAAGAAAAAAATGTTTTTTTTTTTTCCATTCAAGCGTCTCATTTTAATAATTTCACAATGGATAAGTGATAAATTAATGATTTCTCAATTTTTCAATCTATATTTTCTATTCTTTAATGCAATTGCAAAACAATTTTCTCATATAATACAATAAACTTCTTTGGTACAATAATATTCTTTTCACATATGAAGTTCAATGTATTTATCATTGGCAGGTTCACCATGTTTATATAAATTTGTCGAGGGAATAAATTCCTAACAAAAACGTAAGACTTTTTAAACTTTTTTGGCGACTTCAATACTTATTAATAAGACTAATGTATACAGTTTAAATAATTATTAATCATCTGGACGATTTTATCAGAGTTATGGCGTGGCTGCAACGTGCAATCCATCTAGGTTTTACCATAATTTCATGGGTCTTCAGAAAAGATGGCTATCACAATCATCTTTCTTTTGAATTTTTTTCCTCACCTCTCATGAAGTCTATTGAACCCCACCCTCTTGACAAAAGCAAAAAGATCGGGTATTAATAATATAGACTTCGATAAAGATGATTACGGAGGAAGATAGACTCGGACTTAAAGTAGATAATAGTTCAATCTAGCATTGGCCCCCAACAAACAACTTTAATAATTCTAATTGTTTGTCCTATCCATTAAAGCAGTGGCTCAAATTCCTTCAATTATTGTTGGATGTTCTGTGGTCTAGGTCTTTATCAGCTCTAGTTGCCACATGTACTCCACCTCGGCTCGCCATAATTCCATGAGTTTTGAGAAAAACTCTTATGAAAATTTTGATAAGTTCTGTTTGTATTTTTAAAATCTTGATGAATGACATCTCTAATGGTGTGACACAAGCCTTGGAATAATGTCATGACATCTCTTTCTAATAAGCACTCGGTCATAAGAATTTGAGAATGATGTGATTTATTTTCATATAAGGATCCTTTGAATTTTTTCATATATTTGAGGGATTTCCGTGAAACTGCATGTATGGTTCGGTAATAAAATAAACACCACTAATATAACTTGTTGGTCCTGCAGAGTAGAGTTCGCAATGCAGCTTTCTTTTACTCATTCACTACAAGTTGCGCCTTTTTTCATGACGGTTTTGATGACTTTATGTGCCTCACATCATCAAAAGTCGTGTATAAATATATTGGACTTATTTCCAATGGACCATACTTATGAAATAATTATTATTTTTCTAGTAGAAAACTATATGCAGTACTTTTTTTTTTAATCCAAAACTATATGCGGTACTTAAGAAACGGAACTTAGTGTGCTTTATATGCGTGAAGCATGGAAGCATAATAATATCTAACGGTCTTTCTCGTGACCACAATTCATTTAATTTGGAGCATAAATTTTTAATTTTGAATGTTTTTGTCATGTACATTTTAGAATCAATAACTTTGTTTGCATTTATTTATACTGTTCTTATTTTAAGTTCGAGTTTAGATTATAAAAAAAGCAAATGCCACCACCTAATTGACGCTATAAAGTTGACATCTTGGCTTCTATCGGCAAGTCGAGTAGGATCCTTTTTTGATCAAATCGAATTTGATTGCATATCATATTAGAATGAGTCATTTTGGTTTATAAAATGTCAAATGAGGGGATAAGTCGGACTAAATCGAGTGGTAATTCTGCGATCCAATGACAAACTAATTGGATTTTGGTTTTCACTCCTCGTTTGATCACACTGTAATCAAATTCATCTATTTTTTATGAGAAAATCAGGTTGTGCGATTGCAAAAGTGATTGAAAAGTAGGAAACTTAAAATATTGGGGAATTAAAAATGCATGCAAATCGAAATTCTGATTGAAATCAAATTAAATTGGAAAATAGAATATGTATTTATAGACGCTCAACCTCCACATATGGATTTAATTCTCTTTCTTCAAAGTACAATAACATTAAGTGGAATACTAAAAAAGTGGGAAGAAATTAAAATTAGATTTTCTCATAAATTGAACCCGTGAGTCAATACTCTAATCCTTTTTAGTAATATACTTCTTTCCATTAGTAGAAAGCCACTCAAGATAAATCAAGCAACAAGCAATACATAACGAAATTTTATTTTCCATTAATTTTCATGAACCCAAGTTATTTAGAGGTTCGACCAAAAAAAAAAAAGTTATTTAGAGGCATTTATTACAATTTTACCATTTGAGTTTTTAGCTTTAAATATGTTCATTACTTTTGTTAGATATACTTTTAATATTCTAAATATTTAAAGTATTCTAGATATCTTTCTGATTGATTGTAATGGATATTGTAATATTATGTTACTGTATATAGTCTTCTTGTAAAGTCTATATAAATAGACTCATGTTCTCTTTATTATCATATATTGAAAGATACAAAAAATTCTCCAATTTACTCTTTCACATTATTCTTAACTTGATATAAGAGCTAACGTCTAATTTTAACAACGGTAGCAGAATAGGCCAGGTTTCTCTATGATGATCATCACGACTCTAGCCGCCCAGGCCGTGTCGCCCCACCGTAGTCGTCAAGAGGCCAGTCGCGGAGGTCCCATCGATCCTTTTTCTTTGCCAAATCCGTAAATTCGATTGCTGGTCGAAATTTTTCCACCGCTTGTTGCAGAAAATAAACACTACCATCAGACTCACTGCCATCATATGTACAACGCGCTAAAATTTATAACTAACACACGCCAGAAGCTGCCTCACGCGTGCCCACGCGCCGCTGTCTCGAACTCACCGAACCGGACGAATGTAAGTGCTTTTCCAATGCCTTGCACCGTTTATTATCAACAGGGCGCGTGATCAAACTCCGACAGCACTTGTTGACGTCACGCCTATGCTTGCATCATGTGCCACGTCATCATTGACGTCATTTACCAAGTCACCTGCCACATGGTGCCACGTCATCGGCACGTCATCTGTCACGTTACTGTTGATTGTTAACCATTGGCCATTGCCCAAAAGTTGACAGATCGGTTCTTTTGGTATTTCAATGTGTTAATTCCATTTTGGGCTCTTTTTTTTTTTTCAATATTTGCACTCCAAGTACTGGTTTCTTGGTTTTAATTATATAAATGAGTGCATTCAATGGATGAAATGGATGTGGAATTGATCAAATTATATCTTATGGGCTCAATGTTAAGTTTTCTGAGAGGGCATAGACTTTGGCATTATGTTACCGGTGAAATTTGTGCGCTTATGAGGATTGCTCAAGAAACTAGAGAAAATAAATATTGAGCATTTACCCACCCTGTTGGTGGCAGAGATGGTGGAGTTGCACGCTGGCCACTTGCAAGGCCAAAGTTCAACTCTCGACCTTGTCATTTGTGTGACTTACCTGTGGCCCGTAGGAGGTGGGTCCCTGCGGGTCGCCCCAGGTTTACGCTGTCGGCTGCTAGCTGTACAGCGCTTCTCGGGTCACCAAAAAAATAAAAAACATATTAAGCATTTGGACGAGTGGGATAACAAGAACTATCATATTTTAACGTGGTTGCGAAATACTTCGATTCCTTCTATCAAGCTTTGGTTTGGTTGCCTAGACACATCAAAGAAAGTGTGGGATTCGCTTGCTGGCTAGTCTTCAACCTTAGATATGGCCCATCAATATCAACTGTAGGGAATTTACGTCACATAAATCAGGAGACATGTCAGTCTATTAATGATTTTTTTTGTCCTCTTTGCATGCTATTTGAGATTAGCTGGCTTTATCATAACCACACTAGGAAGCGGATGCTAATGCTTGTGAGTTTGTTGAATATCGTGATTGTATGCATATTATGTAATTTCTAATGGTGCTTAATGATGCGTTTGAATATGTACGAGCTTCACTTCTCCATAGAGATCTATTACCTTGTCTTGAGGCTGTCCTTTCGTAATTATTGACGAAGGAGACATGGCTTGATGCTTTAAATGTGCACTGCATTATTTTGTCCACTCCTATAATGCGGTTCTCACCACCCTTACCTCTTCCTTATCTCGCAGACCATATTGTACATATTGTCATCGCACAAGTCACCTTCTATCCACTTGCTATTGACGATAACCTAGGCAACCTTCAAGGACAAACAACTGACTATGATACAAAGGTCTCACATGCTCATTCACCACTATCGCTACTATTGAGGATTCTCCTAACAACTCATTCGTTACTTTATCTTTAGAGGATCTCCATAGCATTCTTCAAGAATCTAGTACTTCTAACTCCTCTATCCCTAGCACTTCTGCTTTGGCCGTGACTCCAATTGCTTCCGGTTCATGGTTATTTGATTTTGCTTGTTGCAATCACATGACTTTGAACATCAATTTGTTTGAGTCAGTCATTAATTTCACAAGCACTGACTATTCATATAGCCGATTACTTACACTTGCTACTTAGTCATATAGGCAACAGTCCATTGTCTACATTGTCATTAATTGACACTTTCTTGGTTCTTAAGCTCTCCTTAAATTTGATATCTATGGGACAACTATGTGAACTGGGTTTTGATATTCACATCTCTTTTAATGGTTGTTGTGTGCAAGATCCAAGGACAAGATAGATAATTGGGATAGGTCATAAAGTGGGGCGCCTCTTTGAGCTCATCTCCTTAAAGCTTCCGAATGTTCATAGTAGATGTGCTATATAGTAACACTTGAAACTTGACATTCTCATTTAGCTCATGTTTCTTTTTCTAGAATAGGTTCATTTGATTTCTAGTGGTCATCTAGGTTCCATTAACAATAAATATTTTGATTGCTTGCCATGTAAGTTGGGAAAACATCATAATTTACTTTTTGATCTTAATGAATATGTCTCTCATAGTCCTTTTGATTTAATTAATTCCAACGTCCGGGGCCCATTTCCTACTCTCACTGTGGGAGGATCTCATTATTTTGTGATTTTTGTAGATAATCATTCTTGTTACACATGTCTCTATCTTATGAAGCATCGATATGAACTAAATCATAGTTATCATGATTTTGTTGCCATGATCAAAACGTAGTTTTTTCAAAACATCTAGATCTTATGTATTGATTACTCCATGGAATATAAAGACACATAATTTCTTCGAATTATGTCTTAGAATAGTACTATCATTCATTTTATTTTTTATTTTTTGTCTAGGGGCTTCCCAACAAAATGGTTGAGCAGAGCGTAAACATAGACACCTCCAAAATGGTCGAGTAGAGCGTAAAAATAGACACATCTTAGATATCATTTGCACTTTGCTAATCCCAGCCTCTTGTCTGGAACAGTTTTGGTGAGAGGTTTCTCATATTGCTATATACATTTTCAATGGCACTCCATCACCTACTATAGGTAATATTTCTATTTATGAGTGCTTGTTTGGTAATGTCTCCAGTTACAATCTTTTTTGAGTCTTTGGCAGTGATTGTTTTGTCCATGTTCTTCTAAATGAACAAATAAAGTTAGAACACTACGCTTGTTTATCTTGTTTCCTTGGGTATGGCAATGAGCACAAAGGGTATCGATGTTGGGATGCTATCTCTAATCGTCTCCGTGTATTTTATCATCTTACCTTTTAAGAACACGAGATGTTCTCATCACTTCGTTATTTCAACTCTTCTCCTTCCACTTCCTTATTTACCAGTCCTTCAGTAAATCTATTTCTCGAAGATACAATAGTTGAATTTTCCTCTTTGGAGTTGTCTTCTCCTATTAATGATGTAGGTACCTTTGGTGATCCCACTTTAGCAGCCCTTGACTTGTCTACACCTTTCGTGGATTCTCTACCCTCGGTCAGTTCATCTTCTCCTATTTGTCGTTCCACCCCTATAAGTCAACCTTTTGGCCGGTTTTGTGATTTCTATTGTTATTCTACTATTGCTTCTTTTCATGAGCCTCGCACATATAAAGAGACAAGCAATAGTGAATGAGTTGCATGCATTAGACTGATGTCATACTTGGGATTTGGTTGATTTGTCTCCTAGAAAATCTACTATAGGTTGTAAATGGGTGTGTAAGACCAAGACTAAGGTAGATGGTACGATGGAATGCTATAAAGCTCGACTAGCAGCAAAAGGTTTTACTTAGGAGTATGGGATTGATTATAACGAGAAACTTCCTCCAGTAGCGCATCTTACTTTTGTTCGAAGTCTTCTTGCTATTGCAACTATTAAACAATGGCCTCCATTCTAAATGAATGTTTAAAATGCCTTTCTGAATAGCGATCTGATTGAGGAAGTATATATGGAATCTCTCATTGCGTACAATCCTACTTCAAAAAAAGTCCATCATTTACGAAGATCATTGTATGGATTGAAAGAGGTACCTTGTGCATGATACTCTAAGTTTAGTCCCACCATAGAACATGTTGACTTCAAATCTAGTCCCCATGATAGTGCTCTCTTTGTTCAATGAACGTCTCGTGGGTTTATTTTGTTACTGATATATGTGGACGACATGATTATTAATGGTGATGATCATATCGGTGTTACAAAAGTCCAACAATATCTTAGTCAATAGTTTTGAAATGAAAGATCTCAAATGACTCAACTACTTTCTAGGTTGGAGGTTGTCTTAACTTCCTCAGGCTATTATCTTTCTTAAGTGAAATGCGCCACCAATCTTCTTTCTCGAGCGGGACTCATAGATACCAAGATTACTACAACTCTCATTGAGGCAAATGCCAAATGTAATGACAATGATGAGACTACTCTTTCAAATCCTACACTTTATCAACAGTTAGTTGGCAATCATGTATATCTCACTGTTACTTGTCTTAACATCACCTATGTTGTTGACATAGTTAGTCAATTCATGACCACACCACATATGAATCACTTTGTTGCTATTCTTTGCTATGTCAATGGTACTTTATCTCATGGTCTTCACTATTCTACCCACTTCACTTTAGCGTTAAAACCTTATTTTGATGCTTACTAGACTGGTGATCCTCTTTATCATTGCTCCACTATAGTCTACTACTTCTTTCTTGGTACTTCACTCATTTCATAGCATGAAAAATATGTGCCTATGTGTGGCTTCACTGAGAACATTAGATTGTCATTTAGTCAACCTAGCCCCATTTGATTATTATAACAAAGATTTAATGTTTTTGGTGTTGACCACAAGTGTTACTTTTCTAACAATTTCGGACTCATCGAATGAAAAATAACGAAATTTCAATGAACATTTAACTTGGTAAAGACAATACCGATCAACGTTCAATATATTTTATAGAGTTGGCTATTGATATAGCTAGTATAAGTACCTAGAGGGGGTGAATAGGTATAAAAAATAATTCTCTTTTGATTTGAAAGCAATACTAGATAATCAATAGAAATGAAGTTATCCTTTAGATAATGAAATGAACTATGATCAAAGTAAAACAGAGAGTAGGGAAGAGAAAATTCAACACGAGGTTTATAGTGGTTCGGCTTGTTTCAAGTCTACGTCCACTCTTTTCTCGCACCGACAGCCCACGGCTGGATTTCACTATGAACAAAAGAGATGTTACAAAGAATGCTCTTCCTTGATTCCACGGTATGGATGTTCTACCACACTTTCTCAAGGTATCTCACAATATGAACTCTCTTACGTATACAAGGATTTCGATCAGTAAATGAATTGACTACGAATCAAGGAGCTTCGAGACTTTGGAATTCTTCTATCGCGCACTTTTTCAAACAACTGGAACGTCTTCCTTTTATACTCATTTATGCCATCATACCCATTGGCACTTACCAAAGGAATTCTTCCAATCTTCCCGTTGGACAGAATCAATTTGGAAGATCATTCGAGCTATTAAAGGAACATGTCAATAGGCCATCAATCCTGCTCGCCCATACAATCAGGATCTTGGTTTCCATAAGAAGAACCTTCCAAGAATACTTAGCCAATCATCGGATCCTTAATCAATCTTGATTCAAATAGAGGAATCCGTTATCTCATATCCAGCCAAGAGATCTTCTCCAGTCGATAAGGCTAAGTCCATAATGAATCAAACAGATCTGGATAACCTTACTTCAAATGGATTAGAAATTGTCACTGAGAATAGACTTTAAGTCTTGAGTCTGGCAGTCCGGAAGTCTTCAGACTTTGAATAGTAGAGTCTGCAGATCTTCAGACTAGACTAATAGAAACGTTTTGTCGGCTTCAAAATATTCCGAAAAGATTTCTCCAACAATCTCCCCTTTTTGATGGTGACAAAATTTTCCCGCAGATTTGAAAAACTTTGATCTGCAAAACATTTCTCAAGCAATATGGATATCTCAAAAGATTAATAACTTAATGATAACACTAGAATCTGCATCCACGAAAGTAGGTTAGTCGGCATATAAAGTCATTCACAAGATATCAATAATACTTAACATCAAAGCAGCAGTCAAATTCAAATCCACATCATATTTAGTCCAAATCCAGACACACTAACAAACTAAAAAATTAGACAGGATAAATTCAAAGTTGTTCAAAGCTTGCATCTCTCCCCCTTTTTGTCATCATAAAAAAAAAGGTTTGAGATGAAAAAGAAGTCAAATTTGCTTGGGAACGCGGACAAGCTGGAAATCTCCCATAGACTGAACGATGCCTTCCAGCTTTTTCAAGTCTTCCCTTAGATGAGCCACTTCTTCTCCTTTAGTGTTGGCTTGAATTTGAGTAGAAAGGGCTTGAATCTGATCAGACATGGAAACAGAAGAAACTTGTCCAGCATTCTTCAGATTCCGAACCTCGCATTCCAAGGCATAAATTTGACCTCGCATTTCCAGGAGAACATCAATAATTCTGCGAAAGTCTACTGTGTTGTCAGACTGCGTACTAGCTTCAACACAGTCTGATGGAGTAAAAGTAGACGATGGTATATCAGCATGATTGCGCAGATTTGGCGATGAAGCACCATGACCCTCTTCAGGAAATTGAGAGGCATAAACGTCCTCTAGATCTGCAGGAGAACGACTAACTCCTTCACTGGTAACAGGATGGAATATCGCTCCTCTTTGCTCCTTATCTCCCCCTGTTTCTATGGCTTCACGGGGAGAAGAGTGTGTTTCAGGCTCTTCTGCCTCTTGATATGCTATTTCTTCTTCTTCTTCGAATCTCTCCTCCTCTGTTCTTTCTTCAGCTCTTCTCTCCTCTTCTTCTTTCTTCTCTACTTCTTGCTCCTCTGCTTCTCTTTCTTCTCTCTCTTCTTCTTCTCTCTCTTCTTCTCCTTTCTCTTCTCCTCCTTCTTTCTCCTGTTCTTCTCTCTCCTCTGCTTCCTTCTCTTGTCGTTCCATTGATTCAGGAACAAAACGACTTAGCTTCTTCAAAGCTATAGCAGAGATAGTGAGATCATCCTCATCATCCTCATCCTCAATAAAGAGGGCCCTTCTCTTTTTGGATGAAGCAACCATTGGCTCCTTCCCTTTCCTTTTCGATGCAGTTGGACCATGATGAGTCTTGACAGGAGTTTTCTCCTTGAACTTTTCCAATGCCTTGTTAAGATCTTTCAGACGCATTTTCTTCACCATTTTCAGCCCTACCACCATTTGGTCACACGGTCAAACACACAGAATTTGTGGTGGCTGAATATTCGAATGTCCGAATATCTTTGTCACAAGACTGGATAAGGAAGTTGTCCCTTGTCCTTCACCATTGCTCTATACATGTGGAATAGAATGGTGTGAGGAAGAGAAAACTTTTTCCCTGCATTGATTGCGTATATCAACTTTGCCTCTGAGTTGAAAACATCAGTCTTTGAAGTTGCTTTTGGTCTGAGGCAATTGATTACAATCTTGTGAAGAATGATGTTGTTCGCACGCATCCTTGAGTAGGTAATCCTTCCTCTCGTTATTCTGTCTTTGACAAGTTCCAATGTTGTGCGAGCAATAGAGACATTGATTGGTTGATACCTTCCTCTTTCAACTCTGATCACATCCGCCAGCATATTCACATCAACCACAAAGTCTTGATCTCGGACACTGAAAGATATTCTATTTGCATCCAAGAAACTAAGATTGGAATAGAAATATGCAGTTAATTAAGCATAACCCTCTGTGGTGTCAGTACAGAACTGTTCTAATTGAAGAGAATTGAACTTTTCTCTCAAGTTCATATTCACAGCATCTAGGAAGTCAAAATCTACACTCCTAGGGTTTATTACCCCACATTTCAGGAATCTGGAGTATAGATCCTTCTGTTCCTTTGATCTAAACAGATCCGTCCTCTTCCCTCGAATATTCGCTGCAACACCCATTCTCGGTTGAAATTGGCTGTACAGCTTATCATCATCATTTCCATCCGTCGAATTAAATCCCCCAACACGCGGGTCACTCGGAATGTTCGCAAGGGCTTCTTCTGCCATTCCTCTACGAGCAATTCCCAAATCTTCCATTCTTCGCAAGAATATGTACTCGTTCCCATATCCCTTATCTTTAACAAACTCATTGATATATTTAAACGAGGTACCAGTACTCTTTAAAGCACGATAAAGCTTATAAATAAAGCTTGGTTTTTGAGTTCTTACGGGATCGGCGTCTTCAATGATTTCTTCTTCCCGTGATGACCTACACCCCCACCCTGGACTAGATAGTGGAGAATGACGCGGTTGAGAATGTTGCGGGTTTTGTTGCTGGCTCGGTGAATCCTCTTCCCCGGTAAGATCAAAGTGAGTAGGCCCCTCACCCATTCGTTGTGGTCCCCTGCTTGCAATCCTCGAAGACTTTCTTGAAGACGACATCTTTCTTTATCCTTGAAAGATTCTTTGCTTGACTTTCCCAAGAAAAAATGACAACTTTTTCGAAGATTAAATAATGGAGAAAGACAGGAATGGAGGATCGATGCTTTTAGGGTTTTTGGAGTTATACCAAGAGAAACCGACTGTAAATAGCCCGTCAAAAGAGAAAATACCAAACGTCATAAAGGAAGGTGAAAATGTGCCTTTTTAAAACTTATCTGCCTTTTTCAAAAACAAACAACTGCCATTTTAAATTAGTTTTGGAAAGGTAAATCTGTACGGAAATTTACGATAAATCAATTATCACAGATCGTACCTTTTCGAGATTTAATATAAACGAGAATAACTTACAATTAAGACCCATGATTGTCTGAGTCTGAGAGTCTGAGAGTCTAAGAGTCTCTAGACTTTAACTTCTTCAAGCTTAAAAATGTTGAGTCTGGAACGGATGATTTCAAATTGATTTTTCTCCAAAGGCTTTGTAAATATATCCGCCAGTTGGTTCTTTGAGTCAACAAACTGAATCGAAACTTCTCCATTTTGAACATGATCTCTAATGAAGTGATGTCGAATCTCTATATGCTTTGCTCTTGAGTGAAGAATAGGATTTTTGGTAAGATTGATTGCGCTGGTGTTGTCACAGTTAATCTCTGTGCATGAATCTTCATTTCCAAAGTCTCTTAGCTATTGCTTTATCCACATAATTTGTGAACAACAACTTCGATAGCTACATACTACGCCTGGCGTAGAAAGAGCTACGTACTTTGCTTTCTTGAAAACCAAGATACTGTTATGTTTCCAAGTAACTGACAGATACCCGAGGTGCTCTTTCTATCAACTCTACAACCAGCTAGATCTGCGTCTGAGTATCCAAGAAGAGTGAAGTCTCCCTTTTTGGGATACCACAGACCGATACTTGGAGTTGAAGCAATGTACTTGATAATACGCTTTGCAAGATCGAGATGAGATTCTTTAGGGTCCGCTTGAAATCTAGCACAAATGCAAACACTAAACAAAATGTCGAGGTCTAGAAGCGGTAAGATAAAGAAGTGAACCGATGATACTTACGTATAGCTTCGGTCAACTTTCTTTCCTCCTTCATCTTTGTCTATCTTCAAGGAACTTGACATTGGTATATCAATCTTTTTGCAATTTTCCAGTCCAAACTTCTTGACAAGATCATTAGCATATTTTTCTTAATGAATGAATGTTCTTTCCTTCAATTGTTTCACTTGAAGTCCAAGAAAGAAGGTTAATGCTCCCATCATACTCATTTCAAATTCATCCTGCATAGACTTAGAGAATTTCTTGCCTGAGACTTTCATTAGAGGATCCAAAAATGATATCATCAACATATATTTGAACAAGCAAGAAACTTTTGCTTTCTCTTTTAATAAATAGAGTAGTATCTACTTTACCTTTGACAAAGCCGTTTCAATTAAAAACTTACTTAGCTGTCATACCAAGCTCGAGGTGCTTGCTTTAATCCATACAAGGCCTTTTTTCGGTCGAATATGCGAATCGGCTTCTTTGGATCTTCAAACCCAGTGGCTGTTCCACATAGACTTCCTCATGGATAAATCCATTTAGGAAAGCGCTTTTGACGTCCATTTGGAATAACCTTAAATTCTTATAGCAAGCAAAAGCAAGTAATAATTGAATTGCTTCTAACCTTGCTCTTTGGTGCGTAGGTCTCATCATAGTCTATCCCTTTCTCTTGTGTATATCCCTTGGCCACGAGTCTTGCTTTGTTTCTTACGACTTTTCCTTTCTCGTTCATCTTGTTCCTGAAAATCCATTTAGCTCCAATAATAGATTTACCTTTTGGTTTAGGAGTCAATTCCCAGACATCATTAACGCTGAATTGTCTGAGTTCTTCTTGCATAACTTCAATCCAGCTTTTATCAGATAAAGCTTCTTCTATGCTTTTAGGTTCTACTTCAGAAATAAGAGCCACAGCACTAGACTCTTCGCGCCTTTTGGATCTTGTGCGAATTCCTTCATTAATGTCGCCAATAATGAGATCTTTGGGATGACTGGACTTATGCTTCCGATTCTTGGTTGATTCGTCGGGATGATGATCACTTCCTTCATTTAAATCTTCAATAATCGTTTGTTGCTTTGTCTTTCGAGTCAGTGCTTCTTGAGATTTAGACTTTGTAGAGTCAGATTCAGATTCTTCAAGATGAGTCTGAGTAGATTCATTTTGCATAGAATCTTGGAATTTGACATCCATTGCTTCCTCCACAGATTGACTCTTCTTGTTATAGACTCGTAGGCTTTGTTTGAGGTAGAATATCCAAGGAAGATGCCTTCGTCGATTTTTCTTCAAACTTACCAACTCGATCATTTGCATTTTTCAATATAAAGCATTTGCATCCAAATATATGAAAATATGAAACAATAGGTTCTTTCCTTTGAATAATTCATAGGGGTTTTTTCTAGAATAGGCCTTAGAAAAACTCTATTGATGATATAACATCTTTGTTGAAACGGCTTGACCCAAAATCGTGAAGAGACGTTACTTTCAATTAGGAGAGTTCTAGCCATTTCTTGAAGAGATCTATTCTTTCTTTCCACAACTCCATTTTTCTTTGGAGTATATGGAGAGGAATACATATGCTGAAAACCCGATTCATCACAGAATTTTGTAAAATATTGATTTTCAAATTCGCCTCCATGATCCATTCTTATACTAGAGATAGTATATCCCTTTTCATTTTGAACTCTTTTAGCAAACTTTTCAAAATAAGAGAAGGTTTCGACTTACTTGCCAAGAAGTATACCCAAGTAAATCGAGTAGTCATCCACAATTACAAGGCAATATTTCTTACCTCCAATGCTTTGAGTTCGGTTGGTCCAAAGAGATCCATATGCAACAGCTGCAGTACACGTTTAGTGGAAACTTGATTTATTGGTTTAAAGGAATTTCTTACCTGCTTTCTCAATACGCATGGAGTGCATAGATCAGACTTTTGGTAAGTCAAATTTGGTAGACCTCGAACAAGCTTCTTTGCTGAAATTTTGGCCATTTGCTTCATATTGATGTGTCCAAGCTTTCTGTGCCATAAGCTTGCTTCGTCTTGAATTGAGATTAAACATTGTGATTCATCTGATTTCACATCCAAGATGTAGATATTTCCATGTTTTCGACCCATAAACGACTGAGTAGAGTTTTTACCGGTTCCTGAACATATTCCCTCTTGAAAACTGATTTTGAAACCAGTATCACAGAGTTGACTAATACTAAGTAAATTGTAGTTAAGTCCTTTCACTAGGGAAACGTTGCTTATTGAGAGGTTCCCAATCTTTACAGTTCCAAATCCCACAATTCTTCCTTTGATGTTTCCTCCAAAAGAGACTTTTCCACCATTTACTTGATCAAGCTTTATGAAGCAATTTGAATCTCCTGTCATGTGTCTTGAGCATCCACTATCCAGATACCATTTTACCTTTTTCTTGATAGTGACCTGCATTTAAAAAGGAGACTCAAACTTTCTTTGGTACCCATATTTTCTTGGGTCCATTGGTGTTAGTATGAAATGCAGTATTTGCCCATACTTTCTTAACGGGTTTCCGACCATAGGACACTCTTTTTCAAAATGATCGTACTATTGCACTTTGAACATCGAGAGCATTTCGACCTACTAGTTTTACAAAACCTTTTGAAATGTTTTCTGTAAGTATCTCTTGTAGGTCTTTGCTTAATTCTTTCCTTTACTTTAGGAAAATCAATTAAAGGAATTGTTTCTTCTGTCATTCCTAAACCAGTTTATTGAAATATGGTATTTGAGCGAAAGAATCTTTTCAAGTTTCTCGAGATCCTAATGAAAATCTTTTTGAAACATTTGATAGGTCATTTTTTAAGAATGCATTTTATTTCAAAAGATTGACTTCACTTTCTTTAAGAGATGAAACATTTATGTCTAAACATTCCAACTTTTCTTTCAAAGCATTCTCATGTTGTTTTAGTGTAGAGTTTTCCTTTTTAAGTTCGGAAATCCTTTTAAGAGAAGTTTTAAGACTAAAACACAGCTCATCAATGTATTTAGAAACTTTAACAGGAATTTTAAAGTTACTTACCTTTAATTCACTGTCTGAGTCTGAGTCGATTCGAGTTTGAATCTAAGTCCGATTGTGCCATCGACATATGTTGGCATAATCATCATCGCTTTCTTCACATTCTGTGTCACTCCAGGTTTCTGCTTTAAAAGCCTTACGATACTTTTTAGCTTTTCCTTTCTTCTTTCTTAGAAGAGGACAGTTGGGTCTGATGTGTCTCTTTTTCTTGCATTCAAAGCAGACTACAACCTTGTTTGATTCATCATCATCAACAAACTTGGTCTGATGCTTTTGAAAGCTCTGTTTCCTTGGATTGAATATTCTTCCTTTTACGTTCAGCTTTAAAATCTTCTTATCATAAGAGCAAGTTCCTCATCGTCCACATTGTCTTCGAATCACATGTAGAATCGGAATCATCATTAGATTTTAATGCAATGGATTTCTTACCTTTAGGATCTTCATCTTCATTGATTCGCTCCACTTCATAAGATCAAGAGTTCCAACCAACTCATCGACAGATAGTGGCATGATTCTTTGTGTCTCTCTTATTAAAGTCTTTATATGGTTCCAATCCTTGGAGAGTCCTCGCAGCAACTTGCTTACCTTCATGGGATCAGAAATTGGTTGACCTTGATTTTCAAGACCATTCACGACATCTCAAAACGACTAAACATGTCGGTTATAGATTCTCTGATATCATTTTGAAGGCTTCATATTGACCGAGGAGAATGTTGATTCTAGTCTCCTTCACTCGATCTGTTCCTTCATAGGTGATATGTAATCTATCCCGGACTTCTTTTTCTTTGTATCACAAGAAGATATTATGTTATATTCAGTAGGTGACAAAGCACAATATAAAGAATAAATTGCTTTTGCATCGAGTGCTTGTCTCTTAATTATCTCTCCCTGAGTCATTTCTCTTGACTCAACAGTTTATTTTCCTCTCTTTGAGACAGATGCGGCTTTAGGAGTAATTCATCTTTCTACAACGTCCCATTCTAGAGGATCCTTTGATCTTAGGAACGCTTTCATCTTGTTTTTCTAGATGTTGTAATCATTTCCATCAAAGTAGGGTGGTATGGTATTGCTTTGCCCTTCCACCAGCCCTGGTGCTAGCATACTAGCCATGGATCTTTAACTCTGAAGTAAAACACTTCAAACAAAGTGAGTACACAGGCTCTAATACCAATTGATATAGCTAGTATAAGTACCTAGAGGAGGGTGAATAGGTATAAAAAATAATTCTCTTTTGATTTGAAAGCAATACTAGATAATCAATAGAAATGAAGTTATCCTTTCGATAATGAAACGAACTATGATCAAAGTAAAACAGAGAGTAGGGAAGAGAAAATTCAACACGAGGTTTATAGTGGTTCGGCTTGTTTCAAGCCTACGTCCACTCTTACGCACCGACAGCCCCACTGGCTAGATTTCACTATGAACAAAAGAGATGTTACAGCAATGCCCTTCCTTGATTCCACAATATGGATGTTCTACCACACTTTCTCAAGGTATCTCACAATATGAACTCTCTTTTGTATACAAGGATTTCGCTCAGTAAATGAATTGACTACGAATCAAGGAGCTTCAGACTTTGGAATTCTTCTATCGCGCACTTTTTCGAACAACTGGAACGTCTTCCTTTTATACTACTTTATGCCATCATACCCGTTGGCACTTACCAAAGGAATTCTTCCAATCTTCCCGTTGGACAGAATCAATTTGGAAGATCATTCGAGCTATTAAAGGAACATGTCGATAGGCCATCAATCCTGCTCGCCCATACAATCAGGATCTTGGTTTCCATAAGAAGAACCTTCCAAGAATACTTAGCCAATCATCGGATCCTTAATCAATCTTGATTCAAATAGAGGAATCCGTTATCTCATATCCAGCCAAGAGATCTTCTCCAGTCGATAAGGCTAAGTCCATAATGAATCGACACGGATCTGGATAACCTTACTTCAAATGGATTAGAACGTCATCACCGAGAATAGACTTTAAGTCTTAAGTCCGCAGTCCTAAAGTCTTCAAACTTTGAATAGTAGAGTCTGCGGATCTTCGACTAGACTGATAGAAACGTTTTGTTAGCTTCAAAATATTCCGAAAGATTTCTCCAACGGTTATCACTAGGGGTGTGCAACCGGACCAAGTTTTTTTTAGAATCGAATCGAACCACCCGGAAAATAGGTCCAAGAAAAGGTTCTTGTTTGAATCGTTTCAGGAATCAATTTCATTTTTTTGGGAACTAATTGAAACCAGTCTGGCTCCTAGTTCCAAATAAAGACCCACTCGAGAATCGGACCAATTAGATCGGTTTTGGAACTGGTTCTTAATAGCGTTAAAAAAGAAACCCTAGTCGCCTCTCTCCCCCTCCTTCTGGTCTCTCTCTCTCTTCACACGATTTGCCTCCTTCTCAGTCGTCCCTCTCTCTTAGTCTATCTTTATATGCCCAGCTGCCATTGTTGTCATCGTTTTAGATAGTAGTTGTGGGAATGATACTAATATTAGATCCATGTTTGCTGCTAATGTTTATGCAATGTTAGGATTTTCGCTTTGCCTTGTGATGTTTGGTTATGATAATTAGCCTTGTGGATTCTTAATTTTCGTTTAGTCATTGCATGTACTTAATGTTTCAATACAAATTAAGAGGATTACCTTGTTTATTTTCTCACATATTTATGTAAAATTTGAAGTTGTATAGGATTCAGGTTGTTGCAAACAAGTTCTAGTGCAAATAGGGTAGACCCTATAACGTGACCAGAAAAATAAATGGGTTCCAAAATAGGTTTTAGTGCAAATAGAGTAGGCTAAAGGGTCCATAGGATATAGGGTCTAGGTTTAAAACCTACCTCCCTAAAATCGATCACCCCTAGTTATCACACTAAAACTATTATAAACTGTTGACATTCTTGTGATTTTTACATTTTCAATTGTTTTTGGTTTGACAAATATCACTATTCTAAACCATAATTTTACAGCATTAATTAGTTCAAAGTATAGTTTCCATATGCTTTAAAATATATCTCATTGGAACTTTATTGTTGCTTCTTTTAATCTAATTTCTATTTTTTTTTTCAGAAAGATGTTAAAGTTTGGGCCGCCAATATTTGATTATTGTGACATGAGTGTCTATAAAAACATAGTAAACAGTAACCCAAAGTAAAAAAATATATATATATTAACAAATAATCACAGTACAACCAATTTTAAAATTTACAAAGTGGGGAAAAATAATTGTCGAAGCGTCAATAATTGCAGAACAACCAACTCGTGGCAACGTAGTTTTCACAAGAAAATGAAGGAATATGTGAATTTTTTTATTCTGAAAATAAATCAAGTGAATTATAAATATGCACTATAGGGGAAAGAGGGGAAATAATTGAAAATATCTTTAGAATATAAATTTGAATTGCATATTTTTCAAGATATCTGACAATTCTCTTTTTGATATATTGTCATGGATGATAAGATATCAATCGAGTATTGCCAAAACAGAAAGATCGATATCGAATGGTTACAAAAAGAAAAATAGAAAGACAATAAGGTAAGATGAAAATATTTGAAATTGGAATGTTATCTCGAAAAAATCACCTCCATCTCTCTGTAAATAAAAGGGAGAAAAGCGAAGAACCCAATTACTACCGAGAAGATCCTACAAAAACGACTTGCTCGCGTTTTCTACACCAAGTCAATGACGCAAATGAGAAGATTATGACATTTGGAGGAAAGCTATAGAAAGAGGGAAATTTATATTCTTACTTTATGCTTTTACGTTTCTTATTGATTCATATTCTTTTACGTGCTTGAAATACTGCATGTACCTATATTGTCAATTTATAAATATTGCAATTTTGTGTCCGATCTTGTTTTTAATCATAGGATGACCCTACATAATGGGTTCGGATCTACTTTATATAAAACTCTACATGAACTCTAGCTGAGTTTTTTTATTGATGAGAATTTTTTTCTTATAATTATTTGCATATTACTTCTTTTGCGAAAATTCACATTGATACCGATATTTAGTATAACATCAAATATATAGTTTTAAACTCGTGCAACACTCGGAAACCATGCCAGTTGGTAAAGTTGAATTTATTCGCACTTTGCCTTATTTTGAACTGAGGATTTTAAATGAATATGATACTATGCGACCTGAAAATTCTCTTGCAAGGATTCTTTTCAACAAGAGATAATAACAACAGAGGATACTGATACTAATTTTTTTTTTTGATCAGTCCTATTCTATTTCTACCCTACACTCACTCTCAGACTTTTGTCCTTCCTCTTGCAGGGCGTGGAAGTCGAAACCCACTCCTGAAACTTACGCGTCCCCACCCCATCCTACCCTGAGAATGTGAGGATTTGAACCCCTTACCTCCCCCTTACATGTTAGAATATGAGCAAATGCTAATGCCGAAGATCACAAGAAGTAAAATTAGACTGCATGAATGCAGAAAACAGAAGTCATACAGACAATCAACATAAAATCGCTCAGAGAGTTTGCCTATCCTCTTCCCTAGCGTGGGGATTCATCCACACGCCATAGCTATCGCAAGGGAAAAAATTGAGCTTTGGGCACTGAAACTTTTCCAAGTAGACCAGACGTGGGAAATGATCTCGCAGGTCCAGCCACTTGATCTCGCAGTTAGCGAGGAACTTGAGCCGCAAGATCTTGACTGACGGCCAATTAACCGAACTCGGATTATCAGAGGGAGAATTCCAATTGAGATTCGCAAGGTTACCTCCTCTGATGTAGAGTTTCTTGAGTTTATTTACCTGTGAAGGAGTTATCCACGTCGGCATGGAAGTTCCAGGGTAGCTACGCAAGTCTAGCTTCGTCAGTTCACAACGAAAACCCTCACGTTGGCTTGAACTGTTCTTGGGTTCTTCCTGGGGACTCGTCGAGTTGCCGCCAGTTACCCTGGAAGATTGCATAGGAGCTCGGATCCATGTGATCGTCAATGACCTCAATTTGGGCAACTTTGACAGACCTTGTATATGTTCATCTTCTAAATCTGCTACTTTATCCATTCGAAAACTCAATTTCCACAATTTCTTCATCTCTGCCAAATCAGAGAGCGTGCAAGTATTTTTTGATTCGTTCTGATCGTTTACGTTGTGGTGAAGCACAAACCCTTTGAGCACTTGGAGCTTTTCCAGCTTCTTGAGACTCTTGGGCATGTGGCTGATCAGGTAGCACTCGGAGAAGTCCAAGTATCTGAGTTCCCCCAAAGAACCGATTTCCTTGGGTAGTGTTTCCAAACTTTGGCACGCTCCGAGATCAAGTATTGTCAGATTGTAGAGCTTACAGATAGAAGCAGGAAGCGTTCCAATCTTTGTCACTCCTTGAAGGCTCAAATATCTCAGACTCTTCATTGTGCCTATTCCTCTTAACAGGGACGGCGCGTCATCCACATTGATGCTATGATCTGGGGACAACACCCACCGCCCCAACTGAAGAACTTTGCACCTATAAAACGAATCCAATCTGAAACTAAGAAATTGTTCATTCACGTTGAACAATGTCAATAATCTTGATCCCGTGCTTCCCATTGGTGGCCTGTGTCCACCTTCTACCAAGCATGCCCTGGAGCACGAAGAATCCTCTCGCAGTGCATTACGCTGGGAATCAAAGTCCAAGAAATCAGCCTCCCTCGCTAAAGTTATCAGGACCCGCCGCATAAACGGATGAAGCTGGCAGCTGTCAGGAACAGGGCCTCGCCGCTTTCCCTTCTTATGAACTAGCAGGATGAAACCCTTCTCGCCAAGCTCTTTGAAGATTTCTTCCACGGGGTTCTCAATGGCCATGGGTCCCTCTAAATCTCCGACATCTAGGAACCCCTCCCCAACCCACCAATTGATCAGGACCCTTTTCTTTATGATTGCGTTCTCTGGGAAAGCCGTAAGACACAACAAACAATTTTTGAGTTCACGATCCAACCTGTCATAAAGTTGCCGCACGCCCTGGATAGTTGGACTTGCGGACATATTTTTTAATTCGGCGAACATCTGGCCACTTTTTGCATCATCCACGACCTTGGGAAGAGCAGGCAGATCGTGAAGAGCAGACAGATTCAACTTCATACTCGAGACTTCCAGTTCCACCTCCCGCAGCTTCTCTTCAGGAGTGTCATGGGGAGTCGAACTCTTTGATTCTCGGCTTGCTGTCTTCATGCTGCTCGCTATTTTACCAAAGTCATCGGCTCTCTTGAGCCACGACTCCAAGGTTGACTTGATTTGATCAAGATCCTTTTGGATTTTGTCGCCAGTACTAGAAGCCCAAGATGACGAATTATCAGGATCTCGAACCCCATCTTTGCTGCTGTCGTCACGGTCGTTCCCATCAGTATTCACACTACCTCCAGCGGATGGAAAGCGTTGGTTAGGTGAAAAGATGTTGCTGATTCCATCTTTCGAGCTGGCCGTGTCAGACCGAGACTTCACACGCTTGTCATCTGAGGCCATGGATGTAACGAAAGCTATAAACCCTCGGAACAGAGGTGAAGCGAACAAAAGGAAACAGAACTCAGTAGGATACACGGATAAGTGGCTTCCAGGACAAGGTTCAAGTGGCTTCCAGGAGAAGGTTCAAGGGAAGTGTAACCGAAGAAATAGGAACACAACAAAACAAGCGCCAAGTCTGAAGGATAGGAAAGCCCGATTGCGCACGCTCCTTCTCTCCGTTAAGTAGTGGGAAAGGAGAAACAAATTTTTGGATAGAAATTATCTTGGAGTTAGTGTTTTGTAGAATATGCGGCCCGTCCTATCATTTTAGGTAGGTATAGTTGGACCGACATGTCTTCTATGTCTATTTTCAAGATTATCTTGCAGTCTTTCACTACTTTTATTTTATAAAATTCTGGTCAAGTAAGATGACATTTATACAGAGAAATATGTTTATGAATCTCAAACTATAGGTTCCGAGATTTCTCAGTCAATATCTTATACATCCATTTTTTCGAGTAATTAAGTTTCTTTATTATTGGTTTTGCTTTAATATTTCATAATAAAATGATAAGAGATATATAATGTATTCGTCTACTGTTTTTTTTATCATTTCAATGACATCTTGATAGTTTTCATCAATAGACCATTATTGGGAACAGATTTTGGTAATGAAACAAAGAGATAAGAAAGCTAGAACTATGTGAGGTGGAGTAGCATCCACATTTTGGATAAATATTTCTTTTAGGGTGGCGCTATTTTCACCCAATATATAACTAAATCCACCCCATTTTCACTAAAAAAACAATATTACCCTCAATCGTTTTTATTTTTATTTTCACTTCCATTTAGAATCTAGTTGTCATAATTAAGTATTTCACATAATTTTGTTTTGGTCTATTATAGGTATCCCTTACATATTGCGGGCATTATATCTTCTTTTTCATTTTTAGATTTTAATTCCGTAGAAATAACTTTTGTCTGAAAGAAAATTTTGTAAGAAAAATATATATCAAATCTCTTTAATCACATCTAAAGGGGCTTATGCACTCCACTCGTTACCACTAAACGACGAAGCCAGGAGCGGAAGGAGGGACTTGAACCCTCAACCTCAGCCTTGGCAAGGCTATGCTCTACCATTAAGCTATTTCCGCCAGCTACGGTAGTGGCGAAGCACTACTGAGCAATTCACGTATCACTTGATATGGACGACTTCTGTTTTTCCGCCAGACCACACTCTTGACCTCCGATCGAGCTAGGAGCACGAGTAGGTAGGCAGGGGGATAGGGGCTGTTCAATCAATCTCCGGCCGCTCAGTGCCGCTATTGGTGCGAGTTGTAAGGAGTCTTGGTCTCGAGTCGAGCTGGGGCCTCATTTCATTCTCGTAACGGGAGTGAGTGCACCGCAAGACCAGACAAGTGATTCCCTCGTCTCGCAGCGGCGGCATCTGTCTTTTTTTTAAGAAAAGTCATTTCCTAAGACGGCTCCTCTTATTCTACGATAATCCAAGCAGCAGCTCCACGAGTCCGCTCAGAACCAGTCGATTCCGGAGCCATTCGTTCTCCCCTCTCGGTTGCCCTTTGCCAGCTACTAGAGCAAGTAAGAGAACCTACAGTGAATGAACAACAAGAACTGCAGATTTGGACCGGATTGTACACCTTTGTGTCTGGCTATGTATATGGATGTGCATAAAGAAGGGACGGGACATCTCTCTCCCTTTTTTAGGAGGATGAGAGAGGGAAGAAGCTGCAGCGGCACCTCAGGAACTTCTTACTGGGGCAGCACCCATAGGCGCGAGTCTTTGGATGCACGTGTTTTGTTCATATTCCTGCGCAGTTAAGAGAAAAAGAGTCCCCAAGGCAACCACTTGTGTCTTTCTTGGATATGCTCAGTCCGGGTATAGATGCTATGACGTGAAATCCAAGAGAGTCGATGTATCCTTGAATGTTCTCTTTAATGGGGTCGCCTCATATTTTCCTTTACCTAATTAATCATCCCCGGACGGTGATGGAGATGTATTGCGGCCTTCTCCTGTTCATCAACTCGAACCTCATTCTTCTGCAGTTGATGTTACGGATCAGCCTGACTCTTCAGGCCAGCATCTTCTGCCGGTCGACGAATGCGTGCTCCGGTTGTAGCAGTGTTGAATGAACGGCAGGTTTGTTTACCCAGACCAGGTAAGCCTAAAGGTGGTCCCGATGTTAGATTCTCAACATTTGAACCGACGGTTCTATTGGTGACCCATTCCAACCAAATAAGCTGGCCGCTTTTACTTTGATTAGCCTTTCAGAAATAGGGGTGCGGGGGTGCTGTGCTCCTCTTCATTTGCTCCCGTTAACGACCACAAAGGCATACATAGAAGGCAGATGAGAGAAAGCGAAAGCGCTCGATGAACGATGATTGAAGATTGCAGCATATTTTTTATAAAGACAGCAGTAGACCACTACATTTTTTTAGCATAATTTGGCCAGCGCATCGACCTAGTACAAAATGGCCATCTTACTGAATCCGAAAAGTCGACTACGACAAAAACGTAGTTATTCCCCCCCCTTTTTTAAGAAATAGAGTAATCGTCCTACGAAATCTATGGTTATGCTTTTCCCATAGCCAGGAAGGTATTGGGCTGATAAAGCCCCAACTTCCTCTTGGACGGCTTCGACGTGCTGCATAGAGCACACACAACCCATCACCCTTGGACATCTGCTTCTATCCTGGGCCAATAAGAATGCCTTTCCAGGTGAGCCAGAGTTTGATTACACTTTGGAGTTGATCAAACTCTGGCGTCATGAAGGACTGCGAGACGCCTTGTCCCTCCGAGTACTCCGCCGTAAAGTCCCCGAAGTCCAATAAGGTGGTAGAAAGAGCAGTTGCGGCGCTTTACTAATAACATAAAAAAAGGGGTATGGACAGAAAATCTGCAACCGTCGTTGGCCTTTCTTTTCTTATCCTACCAACTTTATTCACTTCGCGGTAAACAGAGACTTTCCAATAGCCAGTAGGTCAAAGCCTTTCTTTTGGGGTCCAAGGGTGCCACCCCGTACTCCCCAATTCCTGTCTTCGGAACTACGGGGATAGGTGACTTTCTGCGATGGCCCTCCACCTCGTTGGGAAAAGTGAAAGGAAATAACAAGCCCTAAACTAAAGACCAACTAGCAGCTTATCAACCACCGAACACAGACTCATGTTGGCGATGCCATGGTTAAGTACGAGGACCACCCACCCAGCAAAGAGCGAGGTCTTTCACTTTCAGCCAAGTACTTCAAAAAAAAAGAGTGGAAGGCGAAACAACTACAACATTAGAGGATATTTTCTGTACTGTATAAGTGGCTCGGAAGAAGAATCACGTCTCCAGTCGATTCTACTTCATGTCTTACTAGATAAGTCACAAGGCCTGTCCTTCTTCAGGCCCAGGTCATCTAGTCGGGGTCGACCACAATTTCGTAAGAAAGAGATAGAATTTAACTAAGTGGAAATCAAAGGAGGGCTTCGATCCATTGTGATTCGGTTCCTTGGTGTGGAGAGATCTCTGCCATAAAACAGAGAGCTCGTAGGCCTTATTCTGCAGATCAAAGAACGAACGTAATTCCCCATTCATTCAAAGTAGTATTTTTTTATAGAACAGAGGCCTTCTGGGCCGACTACTACGACTACATGCGCATCTAGTGCAGTGGCTTGGAAGCAAGCTACCTTGACCATCTTCCGAAGTTCTAAATAATCTACTGATCAAAGGCTGTAGGGGCGGACTGCTCTACATTCAGCCGCGCCATAGTGACCCCCGAAGCGATCTTCTTCTAGTTTCGGGACGAAATCTGGCAGCCAATTGCTGGCTCTGAATAACCAGCCCAGCAAGAAGTTCAATTCTTCCATAACATAAGGGGGCGGGGTTGCGCGCGAGCCGAGTGACGTAGGTGCACAAGAGTACTTCGCGTCACAACCATCTCTTTTTTATAGGTTCTACGGACCGATGCCTGCTGCTTCATCTGGGAGCAAAGAATCATAGATATGCCGGTCATTAGAAGGAAGAACCGCCATAAAAAGATTCCTCGTGTATCATCTGTAGCAAAACTATGAACGGAAGCTAGCAATCCGGACCGTATTGAAAAGGTTCCTAAGACACAGCATAGAAAAGTAACAATATTAAGAAACGAGGTCCAAGAATGAAGAAGGGGTAGAATTACTGAATGAATACGAGCTGTGGCTAATACCCGAGGCATAAAAGAAGCATTTTCTACGGGATCCCGAAACCACCAGCCACCCCGACCTAATTCATGATGAGCCCACCAACTTCCTGGCAAGATGCCTACGGTTAAAAACCACCGACATGTCAAGATCCAAATTCGAATTGGTTCCTGGTCCTGGTCAGAGACCACTGTGTTCGCGCCGGCGGTCCAAGAAAGAGGCGAAGTAGCGGTATCTTTCTTTCCATTACGAACGACACGCTTCGCCTGCTCCCTCCCCGTGTCCACTAGCGCTCCTGTCCAGAGCGAAGAGAAGGCGAAAAAGCGCCGCCGAAGCAGCATGAGCGGGCTTCTATTTCTATTGCTACGCAACAATAGAGCATAATAGCATTTTGCGCCCACATCTTTGAATTTGAGGGTAAAAAGCTCGCTTGTTATACGGGATCCGACGCATCCAGCAGAGCGAAGCAGCCTTCCATTCTTTTCGGCGGCATCCTTCCGCATTGGCGGCGAGTGGAGTGCCACAATCCCATTCATCATTTTTGATCTACATAAGCCAAAGCCCATAGCACTGGCGACGTCTCCGGCATAAATGCAAGGCGGATGTATAGCTGATATAGGATCTTGTGGAACAGGATTTGATTCTGCAAGCGGTTCGGTACGAACGAAGAAATTTCGAACAAAAGGATCGGAACTCACTGATAGGAAAGGAGAGAAAAACAAAGCAATGCCAAGAGCTCCGTCAATCCGCTGTTCATCGATAGACGAAGCTCTCTCTTGATCATCTCGTGCCAGATGCAACAAAGGATGAGTCCTTTTTCCTTCTCGCGAACCACGGGAGCGCCTAGCGCCCAGAGGAGCAAAGCTCATTTTCCTTTCAGGGTAAAACGGCGCATAAAAAAGGGCTGGCCCGTCAAAAGTCCGGTTCCTTCGCGAACGAAGTTCAGAATCAACAAGGGTTCGTAGAACGAAAGGAGTGTACAACTGGGGCGCAGCCCTACTTTTTTGTTCGTAACGAGGGAGAGATAGAATGGAGTTCTTCACGAAATTCAAGACAAAGGAATAAAAAATAGTTTCTCTATGGCCTCCTCGTTTTGAGACATTATGGCTTTGGAGTCGACCCCGGTAACAAAGAAGGAATCCATAAAAACTTGGGATCCGACACCATGATAAAATACTACCCTCATGATTAGACCATGTCCCTGAGATTTGATAAAAGAAAGGTGCATTAGCGGTTAATACGTTGTAATTGGAGTTGTTATTAGGAATATGACGGAACGAAAGACCAAGGAAAGAGAGAAGAATGCACCAAAATGCAGGTGCTGCACCAAACGCTGGTGGTTCTTTCTTGTTGTAAGTAAATGCAACGAAAAGACCCGGAAATAACGAATAATGAAACAATTCATATATTGACATTTCGTGCTCATTTCCAAATTTCTGCTTTGTTATTCCCATCATCCGGTAACCACAGGATGATCCACAAGAAAGGTGGCAGGATTCGAACCTATGGCCGGCCGGCCGCCCCTGACCTAAGAAGAACAAAACTCCTTATGACCAAAGAAGGACCAGCTTACAACCTTCTCGAGCGAGAGTTCCACGATCACGACCAGCAGAAACTTGTTGGGAGTAGGGGCATCCAAGCTCCTAGCGCGGTAGAAAGGATCTCAGCTAAACGGTTACCGGTCCACCAGTCCCGCAAGGCTCTCAACGGTGAACTCCTTGGTTCGTCAACGTTTTGATCTCTGTTCTCGCGCGTGAAAAGCAGCATGCAATGTTGCCTTGCTTCACGTGAGCGCGCAGCGCTCGTGTTGCTTGAGATCCTCTCTAAACCGGCCGTGTTGCCAGCCCACGGACCCCGCTGCCGATCCGGTCGTCCATCTCGGAGTCATCAACATCTCTTTTAGAGGAGATGAGTGCCCCATAGAAAGCTTGATCTATCTGCCCCACCATTTTTTCGTATGCCTTTCGATCCTTCCAGTGAGAGACCTTCAGACCAAAGCATTGCCATTGCACGGGTACCCAATCCTACAACTTGATCAGTCTCCCATGTCCAGACGTCCGGGCGATTCAGATTAAGAAGTGAAGCCATCGTATAGCCCAACTTGTGACTATAGCTAACAAACATAGATAATAAAAAAAAGGGGATGTATAAAACCGGTACTCACTGATAGGAGTAGACTTCCGGTCGTATCTTACTTTGAAAAGCAATCATGAAAGGATCTAGACTAGGATCTTAGACTACGCTATTTTTTTTTTCTTTCTTTGATTCGAAAGCATTCAAGCAAGGAAAGGCAAATGATAAAGAAGAGCGAGCATCAAACACAGCTTCCCGTCTATGTGATTATTGAATCCCAACGTTACGAACAAAGGGAGGAGGAAACAAGCTTCAAAAGAAAAGGGCTGGGCTTATGACTGAACACAAAAAGAATTGAAATGTTGAAGATGGAATTGATCTTTGACCTTGCCGTCAAGAACTGCTGTTCAGGTTTAGGAATCATCATGTCTTTCTTTTTATTGTTGTTAGCCGATTGATTCCTTGATCTTATCCTGTGCTCGGTAATCACACTAGTAACGCAGGGAATAAAGTGAGATCCGATGTGTCGATACCGGACCTGGACACGCTAACTAAACTGCTATCTTTGGCAAGGCAATCAACGGATGCTTCTAGCGCGCCAAGGCATTGTTTTTTTCCTTGCTAGTTAGCTTCGCTAGCTTGCTGGCTAGTTTTCTTTGCTCTAAATTGACCACTCACTACCTTGAAACAACTCGGACTATTCTTATGTAAAAGACACTACACCTTTTATCCTACTTCTCTCGAGTTGGAAAGGACTGTTCGTGTCGCTACTAGGTAAATCAATTCA